>JARWIR010000023.1:1200000-1800000 GCA_029959085.1 Nemophila menziesii | reverse complement strand
TGTCCAAGTAATATTCGATAAATCGAGTTCGTTCGCAGGGACGGATTAGGCACAACTCAGGTATTAATCAAAAAGTAAGAGTAATTGCTTAACAGAAAAAGAAAATAAAGATTTTTGTTTGGTTTTATAAATTAAGATGCAAGAAAATAAACTACGGAATTAAAAGAAAGCAAATAAAAGAGATTTGAAACTTCAGATGAGAGAGAGTACTTGATCCTCGCAAGGGTTTCACCTAATCTATCTAATTCATGCTTCTATTTAAGGGCTAAACTGGTATTATTATGCTAGTCGGGACTCTAATATCTCCTAGCCCCCGTCAGGGTGGACCTAAGAGCTATCCTACGGTATTACAAACCCCGTCAGGGTGAATATAAGCTACTTTCAGATGAATAATAATTTACCTCATTGGCTGCATGGTTAGTTAAGCCTGTCAAGGTCAATAACGGATACTATGCGTCTATTATCTAAGTCTGTAATTAAACCCCCCGTCAAGGTGATTCATACGCCACTATATGGAATAGCCTAATTACTATGAGATAAGTTTGATTCATGACTTCAAATTTAGTAATTAAAACAAAATAATAGTCAACACAAAATACCTAGTCTAATTTAAACTATTAAATCCCAAATTCAGAAAACATAAATTAAACAGAATTAAGTTCAACCCATATAGCGATTCTCAAGCACTAAAGAAATTAGTTCATAACAGAATGGAAAACTAAAATTAAAATAAATGAATTCATAGTTTCGAATTACAGAAAGAAAATAAAGAACCTAAAGGTTAAGATGACTGATGATGGAAGAACATGACTCCTCCAGCACTAGCTTCTCCTTGCCTTCTTGCTCTGACTTGAAAACCTTAAGCCTCTTGTGTAATTCTCTGAAGTGTATGAAAGTAGGAGGTTAAGGGGTGTATTTATAGGTGTTGGAAGACCCTAGGTCGAATTTTGCTTGGAGTGGAAGACAAGTCAAAGACTCTCAAATTCGTAGCTCTTAAAAGGTAAGATTCTGCTGATTTGATTTGGTCATATCCTTTTCAATACTTATCCGTTTGAGAAGTTCCAATATATGAAACTGCTTGTCTTGGAAATCTCTTTCTATTGGTGCAGACCACTCGTCGAGAATCCATGCCAATCTTTTATTATGATTTAATTCCTAAAACGTGGCTGGATTTCAGATTTCAAAAGGCAGCTTTATCTTTTCCTCCTTTGAATAAATCTTTACCAAATCTTCTTATTTCCATGTAAATCTTCTTTCCTTTCATCTTTATCTTGACTTGGCCTCTAAGTAATTACCATTTATCTCTTTAAAGCTTCACATTAAATAAATAATTAAACCGCATATGCTTAAAAAGAATAAATCAATAAATCAAGAAACCAAAATAGGAAAGTGTACTCTAAAAATAGAAACTCGACTCAAAATCATTTCCTAACACTCTAAAATACATTAAGAATTTATTCTCACTTCTTTTCCTTGGATTGGTCTTTCATGAGATTCAAGAACCAATTAACTTTGCATTAAAAATAGTCAAATTTACGCACAAAAAGCTCAGATTCTGCAAATAGTTAATTTCCAAGGGGAGGAAGTGTAATATGATCAAATAAGCTTAAAAGTCTATCATACAAGTCATTTATTCACCTAAAAGGATGTCTCCAAGGGGCTAATAATTAGAACAAAACGGGAGACATCAAGACCCCAAACTCAAACCTTTGTCGTCCCGACAAAGTAAAATAAAAACAAAAGATCTTTTAGGTGAACGCAGAAGGTAGAATCTAGTAAATAATCCCAAAGCAAAGCTTAAAACAAATTTCATATAGTCTAACCTAGGAATTAATATACACCTAAACTTATCATGCAAAATCAAATACACAACAATATCAATTCAAAATTAATTTCATAATGCTAGAAGGTTACGCTTAATTACTTATCTCAAGATGGTGGCTATAAGGTGTTCCTCGATCTTTACTTGTGTTGAATGTTCAACTTAGAATAATCCCTATTGACTCACTGTGCATCTCGGAATCACGAGGTCTTTACGGTTTTAGCATAGGCTGAAGGACGGTATGGTATGTATATTTGGTAAATTTGAAGTGAGCTTTTGGCTCTCTCCTCACTTACCATCAACAACTGTCCAAGAGCTTGAGTTTACACTCGAATAACGTTCTCACTCAACCCAATTTACGCGCTTTAATTAGCGTCCCCAAATTAACCCAATAAGCACTAAGGATAATTCACCTAAAAATTTCCACTTTTCCGGTCCGAATATGTATATTCTTTCTAAATCATTCGTTTTTTCTTATAGCTATGACTCTCTTTTTGATGTTGAGATATCATGCTATTTTTCATAGTTATGCCTATTCATAACTTGAGCTCGAAGCTTCTTTTCCATTCACTATTACCCCGGCAAAGGGTTACAATACAAATAACTTGTGAATCATCATCAAAATATAGCACAAAGCATCATTGATAAGCTCAAAAATCCCAACCCAATGTAAATTCCCATATAGTGGACCCACCACCCCAAACTCAAGCTCAAGACAGGAAGTCTCAGGATCGTGATTCAAGTGCGGGTCATATGGTCATGCCTAATAATCTAAAGGGAAATTGGCTTATAATGTGGCGACAAAAGAAAGGCTTAAAGGCTAAAAATTTGTCTCAGGGATAGACAGCCAAAAAGGATTCCAAGGGCTAACAAAGAACTACCTCTATCATCTTCCTATCTACACAACTTGTCTCTAGTTCATACCTAAGTGGGTTCTCTACTCATTTAGATCTCACGTTCTACAAACCACCTATTATCCTTAAGCACAAGTTTACTTCTTTTGCATTGTTCATTAATTCTTCCTATCAATTACTTCATACTTGCATGCAATCAAAGTTCAGTTTACACTAACTCCTAAAGTCAACTATTTTCTATCATTAATTCACAAAAAGCATGCTTGATGGAGGCATTTAAAATACTCTACAGTCATCGCAACCCTAAGATTAAAGCATGTAAAACACAAAAAAAAATTGGGATGAGGCAACGAACCCCACCCCAAACTCAAAAGTGAGTCGTGTCCCCACGACTCGAAAAAGACTCAATAAAGCAATAAAATTAAACTAAACTACCTAACTAGTGCCTACCATCAATTAAGAAGAAGAATTAGAACGGGGTACCTGGCCATGAAGATCCATCGTGTCCACCTCCGGAGGGGGAGAATAATTATCAATATCCATGTACAAAGTTACCTCTTCCAATGTTGACTTAATCTGTGTAATTTCCTTCCAAAGTGCTCCGATGTCTAATCGTAAAAGTTTGAATTCTTGTTGCAAATTTCGAGCCCATGGAGGAATACCAGAATTAGTTTGATAAGAAGAAGAACCTTGAACTTGAAATTGTAGCTTGTCTCTAGGCTTTGATGATACCCTCATCCTTGCTGTTAATTTCCCGTGTTGTGGTGGTGCAGGTGCCTTTTCTTCTTGTGTTTCTTCAGTAGGCTCATCGAGATTGATGGCCTTTTCAAGTGTAGAACCAGGCGAATTCTTGTTCTTCCCTAGGATACAACATCTCTTCTTGTAATCCAAAGCATCTGTTCTTTTTGTCATGGTTGATTAACCCCAAACTCAAGTTATACCAAGGATAGAATAAAGTTAAGAAAACTTGGCATATCTTGAGTTTCTTGCTTGGATTGGATGAAGGAAGTTGGTTCTTGACAAATCTTGGAAGAACTCTTGAAAGCTTGATAATCTTGATTGTGTTTAATGGTGTTTTGTGATGAATTTGATGAAGAGGTTATGTTTATGGAGGATGGAGGAGAGATTTAATGATGTTAATGTGTTTGTTGTGGAGGTTTAATCAAGCTTCAAGGTATTTTTATAGGGTTGGGAGCTGGAAAATTCGTGTGGAAGAGGCTAGGGTTTATCTCCTTAAGGTTAGAAGTTGACTGGGCTTCGAACTCTTCACAAACCGCCTGGCGCGGTGCATCCCTGTGGTGCATGGGTTGTCCGCGGGGTACACCGCAGCGCTGTTGGTTTGATTTTTCTCGCTTCTGTCTTGTACCCGTGCTAGCACCCCGTGGCACGCGTTTTTGCCCTGCGGTGCAGGGGTGCGGTGCATGGGGTAGTCCGCACGTTCTCCGTCAAAAAACCCGCGGTACATACCCCGTGGCACGCGTTTTGGGGCGTGCGGTATAGGGCACGGTGCACCGCGGCTGTCATCTTCTTTTTTTCTTGCTTCTGGATAAAACCCGTGGTGCGCGACCCGTGGTACGGGTTTTTGGGGCGCGGTACATCCCTGCGGTATAGGGGGTACACCGCGGGGGTAGTCCGCTCCAGCCTTTGAATTTCCAAAAAATTTCTCCTAGCACCCCAAACTCGATTCCTGCACTATCAACACAATACCCTTCTCATTTCTTTAAAAAGTAGACACTAAAACTTGACACTAACTTAGAAATATACACTAGGAATTGAAAAACTTAAAGCAATAAACTAATATACAATGAATTGGATTTTGTTTAACGTCGTTAAGCTCGACGGGTTACCTCTCGCATCTATTCAGCTTCAAGGAGGTACATGACCTCCCCCGGATGTGGATCCACCATGCGATTAGTATCCTCGCCTCCATGATAGATTTTCAAACGATGACCATTCACCATAAAGGTGCGGTGTTCAGTTGGATGCTCAATCTCTATAGCTCCATGAGGCGTAACCTTGGTCACAATGTAAGGACCAGACCACTTGGATCTCAACTTCCCCGGATAATTGCTGAACTTGGAGTTGTATTTTAGGACCCTCTGTCCCACTTCGAATGTCTTTGCACGGATACGATTATCATGCCACCTCTTCGTGTTCTCTTTGTAAAGCTTCGCGTTCTCATAAGCATGTAATCGAAACTCATCAAGTTCATTCAGCTTCATCATACGATTCTCCGCAATTTCCCAATAGGCACCTATTTCAAGTTCAAGGGATAAGTGACAAGCCTTACCATAAACAATACGATACGGAGATGCACCCACAGGTGTCTTGAACACAGTACGATAAGCCCACAATGCATCTAGCTTCATAGACCAATCCTTCCTTGTGGGGCCAACAGTCTTTTCCAGAATAGATTTTAACTCTCGATTAGAGACCTCAGCTTGACCATTGGCTTGTGGATGATACGCGGTAGATACACGATGTCTCACACCATACTTCTCTAGAACTGTCTTCAAATATTTGTTCACAAAGTGTGAACCTCCATCACTGATAATAACTCGAGGCGTCCCATGTCTAGTGAAGATGTGTGATTTTAAGAATTTAATCACTACTCGCGAATCATTGGTTGGTAGAGCTACAGCCTCTACCCATTTAGACACGTAATCAACAGCTAGTAGGATGTAAAGATTTCCGTTAGATGGTACGAAAGGACCCATGAAATCAATACCACATACATCAAATATCTCAACTTCAAGCACATTATTACGTGGCATCTCATCCCTCTTGGAAATATTACCAGTAAACTGGCATCTATGACATTTCTGAACGTACTCATGACAATCCTTATGTAAAGTAGGCCAATAAAAACCGGATTGTAGTACCTTAGCAGCTGTGCGGTCTCCTTTGAAGTGTCCTCCGTATGGCGAATCATGACAACCCGCAACTATTGCCCTAGCTTCTTTCTCAGGTATGCATCTCCTCACCATTTGATCACTACACATTTTGTAGAGGAAGGGATCCTCCCAAAAGAACTGTTTAGCACGATGGATCAATCTTTTCTTGTCTTGTGATGTGGCTCCTTGAGGAAAGTTACCACTCACAATAAGATTCACAATGTCAGCATACCAAGGAGTACCATCATGTATAGCAAATAAACTCTCATCAGGAAACTCTTCTCGAATCAACTCAGGATCATTATTAAGCTCTGAACCTTCAAGACGTGACAGATGATCTGCAACCTGATTATCACAACCCTTTCGATCTCGGACTTCTAAGTCAAACTCTTGCAATAATAACACCCATCTGATTAAACGCGACTTAGCATCTTTCTTTTCCATAAGGAATCTAAGTGCAGAATGATCAGTAAAAACAACAACTTTCGCCCCAAGAAGATAGGAACGAAATTTGTCGAATACATATACTACAGCTAGTAACTCTTTCTCAGTTACGGTATAATTCACTTGAGCACTCGTAAAGACCTTACTAGCGTAGTAGATGGAATGAAATACCTTATCTTTTCGTTGTCCCAGAACAGCACCCATAGCAAGATCACTAGCATCACACATAACTTCAAACGGAATCTTCCAATCAGGAGGTAATACAATAGGTGCAGAAATAAGCTTCTCTTTAATCTGTTGAAAGGCCATCATGCAAGCTTCATCAAAAAGGAATTTGGCGTCCTTTTCAAGTAAGTTACATAATGGTTTAGAGATCTTGGAGAAATCCTTGATGAAACGTCGGTAAAAACCAGCATGACCTAAGAAACTTCTCACCCCTTTAACAGAAATTGGAGGGGGAAGAGTTTTAATTACCTCAATCTTTGCGCGATCAACTTCCAAACCCGAACTCGAAACCTTGTGTCCCAACACTATACCTTCACGAACCATAAAGTGACATTTTTCCCAGTTCAAAACCAAATCAGTTTCCTTGCATCTAACTAACACCTTCTCCAAGTTCCGTAAACACTCATCAAAGTTATCACCAAACACAGAGAAATCATCCATAAATACCTCAAGGAAATCATCGATCATGTCCCAGAAAATCGCCATCATACATCTTTGAAAAGTAGCAGGTGCATTACATAATCCAAATGGCATCCTTCGGAAGGCGAAGGTACCAAAGAGACATGTAAAAGTAGTGTTTTGTTGGTCTTTCGGATCTACATAAATCTGATTGTACCCTGAATAGCCATCCAAAAAGCAATAATATTCTCTACCAGCTAGCTTGTCTAATATCTGATCAATAAACGGAAGAGGGAAGTGATCTTTTCTGGTGGCCTTGTTCAACTTACGGTAGTCCATACACACTCTCCAACCAACAACGGTCCTCGAGGGTATGGCCTCATTCTGTTCATTCAAGATGGTAGTAATACCACCCTTCTTTGGTACGCATTGAACTGGACTCACCCATTCGCTGCTAGCTATGGGATAGATGATTCCCGCATCTAGCAACTTGATAACCTCTTTCTTCACTACTTCTTTCATAGTTGGCATCAATCTTCTTTGTCCTTCGATCGAGCGCGCATTTTCATCGTCCAGAATGATCTTGTGTTGGCAATAGGAAGGACTAATACCTTTGATGTCAGCAATAGTCCAACCAATTGCCTCTTTGTTAGCTCGTAGGATGCGCAATAGTTTTTCTTCTTGAAGACCTGTTAAAGTAGCTGAAACAATAACAGGTAGAGTTTTGTTAGTACCTAAATACGCATACCTCAGGTGAGTCGGAAGCGGCTTTTCTTCTAGTTTCGGGGGAGCTTCGATAGATGGTTTATTTTTAAGATCTATCTCCCCTGGTTCTCGGACAGGTTCATAAGTGAGACGCTTCTGCTTCGGATATCCAGAGTTAAGAGCTGCCACTGTTTCGGCTAACTCTTCAATTGGTTTTGGTAAGTCAAGTGTTAGGGCAGCTTGCAAGATATCACCGAAGTTCATGTATTCCCATACTTCTCGTGTGGCTAAATCAATCATGTCCAGTTGGAAACAGTCTTCTCGCAAATCTGGAAACTTCATTGCCCTAAACACGTTGAACTTTACCTCCTCGTCTTGGATTCGCATTGTCAATTCTCCGTTTTCTACATTAATAACAGTACGCCCCGTGGCTAGGAATGGTCGTCCCAAAATGATGGGGACATTCCTATCCGCGTCGTATTCAAGAATAACGAAATCAACAGGAAAAATTAAAGTACCTGCCTTGATGAGGACATCTTTTATGCGTCCCTCCGGATGTACGAGGGATCTGTCAGCCATTTGTAGGACCATGGATGTCGGCCTTGCTTCTCCTATCTTCAACATCTCGAAAATTGATTTGGGCATGAGGTTGATACTCGCTCCCAAATCACACAAAGCTTTACCTTGCCACTCATTGCCAATGGAAATAGGAATTGTAAAACTCCCAGGATCAAGTAGTTTTGGTGGCAATTTGCTTTGGCATATGGCACTACATTCTTCAGGCAAACCTATCATCTCGTTCTCAAGGTGTGGTCTTTTGTTGGCGATGGCTCTCTTCAGGAATTTGACATATTTCGGCACGTTAATGGCATCTAAGAATGGAATGTTAATATTAAGACCACGTACCACATTCAGGAATTTCTGATAGTCAGCCATATCGCCTTTCTTCTGAACTCTTGAGGGAAAAGGTGGAGGAGGACGGGTTACTGTAGTATCTGGCTTCTTTGGCTTTTCCGGAATCTTCTCCACTTCTATTACTTCAGGTTCATCTTCTTTCTCCCCCACATCTTTTCCCGGTTTTTCCTTCACGGTCGTTTCTTTTTCTTTCATTACGGGAAAAGGAGGTGGTGGGAGATTCTTACCACTTCGAAGTGTCACTGCATTGCAATCTTCTTTTTGCTTAGGTTCTTCAGTGTCACTCGGTAATTGTCCTTGCTGACGTTGATTTAGTTGCTTATTTATCTGAGCCATCTGAGTTTCCATCAATTTAAGTGCTGCGGCTGTAGTTTGTTGAATTGTGATTAGTGTTGTCAAGGTTTGTTGAACATCTAGAGCACCTTCTTGAGGTTGAGCAGGTAAAGCTTTCTGGTTCATGGTGTCGGTGTAAGCATCTTGAGGAGGCTGTCTCTGAGCTTGGTTTTCGTATGCTTGCCCACCTTGGTAGTTGTTCTGAGGTCTTGGTTGAAAGTTGTTTCCTTGGGGGTGTGGTTGATATGCATAGGTTGGATTAGCAGCCCCATTTGGATTTGAATATTGGAAACCCGGATGGTTTCTATTCGGTTGATAGCCTTGACCACTTGAATTGTAATTTCATCGGTTGGATACGAACATTACGGATTCTGGATTGTTTTGACAGGTCTCCCAATCATGATCTTGTGTACCGCAGTTAGAACATCCATAAACTTCTTGTGTAACATTAACCTCTGCTCTTTTACCAGTAGCACCTTTTGTAACAGCTAGGGTAAGCTGTTTAAGTTGTTGTTCGAGTTTGTTTTCCATGGCGGTGAATTTTTCTTCAATTGACGCAGTATTTCCACCTTGAACAGGTGTTCTTACGGTGTTCCAACCAAGCTCATTTGTTACAGTTCTGTTCAAAATAATCTTCGCATGAACTGGTTGTACCTGTAGGAATCCACCACCACAAAGCAAGTCTAGATCCTTTCTTGAAGAGCCATCAAGTCCTCGGTGAAATATCTTCATTTGTTGAACTTCTGTGAGGCCATGATCAGGGACTCTTCTTAAGCAAATCTGAAATCTCTTCCAACTTCTACCCAAAGTCTCGTCTTGATCTTGTTTGAATGAGGTTAGTTCAACTTGCGCATCTAATCTCATATTCGTTGGGTAGTATCTATCGAAGAACGCGGTTTGTAATGCGTCCCATGTTGTAATTGTTCCGGGTTCTTGAGAATCATGCCACTCACTTGCTCCATCAATAATGAAGTATCTAAAATTAGCAAAATACATTTGCTCTTTAGTTACTCCTTGCGGAATATAAGAATCGCAAATTTGCATGAACTTCTGTACAGCACGGATCGGATCTTCGGTAGGTGCTCCTCGGAAATTGCCATAACTTTGAAATTGAGATAGCATACCAGGATCAGGTCTGAATCTCTCGACATTAATATTTGCAGGGCCAATTCCGAGGGCAGGAGCTCGAAACGGTGCTTCTTCAGGGCCATTGATGAACCACGGATCATTATTTCGAGCAACAGGAGCAGCTGGAGGGAGTTGATTTCCAACTTGACGATTGTCAACTGGGTCTTCAGCCATTGGTTCTTTTGCTAATTGCTCCTCTAACTCTTTTGCTTTAGCGTCTCTCTTTCTTTTGTTTGCTTCACGAACTAGGCTTTCGGGATTTGCAAGAATCACGATATCTTCACACATAAACCAAAACCTGTAAACCTGAGAAAGAAAGACAACCCAAAGCGTAAAACTGAAAAATAAAACTAAAACTAAAACTAACAATTAAACTACTAAAAGATTAACACCGGGGTCACACGCTACCGTCCCCGGCAGCGGCGCCAAAAACTTGGTGGGTCCTGGTGTGTTATTAAATTAATGCGAAAGTAAAGGAACCACAATCACCGCAAGTGTACGGTTGTCCAAGTAATATTCGATAAATCGAGTTCGTTCGCAGGGACGGATTAGGCACAACTCAGGTATTAATCAAAAAGTAAGAGTAATTGCTTAACAGAAAAAGAAAATAAAGATTTTTGTTTGGTTTTATAAATTAAGATGCAAGAAAATAAACTACGGAATTAAAAGAAAGCAAATAAAAGAGATTTGAAACTTCAGATGAGAGAGAGTACTTGATCCTCGCAAGGGTTTCACCTAATCTATCTAATTCATGCTTCTGTTTAAGGGCTAAACTGGTATTATTATGCTAGTCGGGACTCTAATATCTCCTAGCCCCCGTCAGGGTGGACCTAAGAGCTATCTTACGGTATTACAAACCCCGTCAGGGTGAATATAAGCTACTTTCAGATGAATAATAATTTACCTCATTGGCTGCATGGTTAGTTAAGCCTGTCAAGGTCAATAACGGATACTATGCGTCTATTATCTAAGTCTGTAATTAAACCCCCCGTCAAGGTGATCCATACGCCACTATATGGAATAGCCTAATTACTATGAGCTAAGTTTGATTCATGACTTCAAATTTAGTAATTAAAACAAAATAATAGTCAACACAAAATACCTAGTCTAATTTAAACTATTAAATCCCAAATTCAGAAAACATAAATTAAACAGAATTAAGTTCAACCCATATAGCGATTCTCAAGCACTAAAGAAATTAGTTCATAACAGAATGGAAAACTAAAATTAAATTAAATGAATTCATAGTTTCGAATTACAGAAAGAAAATAAAGAACCTAAAGGTTAAGATGACTGATGATGGAAGAACAGGACTCCTCCAGCACTAGCTTCTCCTTGCCTTCTTGCTCTGACTTGAACACCTTAAGCCTCTTGTGTAATTCTCTGAAGTGTATGAAAGTAGGAGGTTAAGGGGTGTATTTATAGGTGTTGGAAGACCCTAGGTCGAATTTTGCTTGGAGTGGAAGACAAGTCAAAGACTCTCAAATTCGTAGCTCTTAAAAGGTAAGATTCTGCTGATTTGATTTGGTCATATCCTTTTCAATACTTATCCGTTTGAGAAGTTCCAATATATGAAACTGCTTGTCTTGGAAAGCTCTTTCTATTGGTGCAGACCACTCGTCTAGAATCCATGCCAATCTTTTATTATGATTTAATTCCTAAAACGTGGCTGGAATTCAGATTTCAAAAGGCAGCTTTATCTTTTCCTCCTTTGAATCTTTACCAAATCTTCTTATTTCCATGTAAATCTTCTTTCCTTTCATCTTTATCTTGACTTGGCCTCTAAGTAATTACCATTTATCTCTTTAAAGCTTCACATTAAATAAATAATTAAACCGCATATGCTTAAAAAGAATAAATCAATAAATCAAGAAACCGAAATAGGAAAGTGTACTCTAAAAATAGAAACTTGACTCAAAATCATTTCCTAACACTCTAAAATACACTAAGACTTTATTCTCACTTCTTTTCCTTGGATTGGTCTTTCATGAGATTCAAGAACCAATTAACTTTGCATTAAAAATAGTCAAATTTACGCACAAAAAGCTCAGATTCTGCAAATAGTTAATTTCCAAGGGGAGGAAGTGTAATATGATCAAATAAGCTTAAAAGTCTATCAAACAAGTCATTTATTCACCTAAAAGGATGTCTCCAAGGGGATAATAATTAGAACAAAACGGGAGACATCAGCGTCTAGTGTGTGGTAGTAATCCGGAAGGGCTTGCCTAACTAGATAGTCATTAGGGTTTGAGATTTAACCACCGATCATTACACAGGTTCCCCTTACCCAAGTCCCCTAGTGATTGTTAGGTCGTCACCTAAGTCCACCCGGAAGGGGGTTAGGAGGAATATAGAATCCTGGCTATTTATCTAAGATCTTTAATTACCCTTATAGCTAGAATATTGATTTAGAAGGATAAGTGCGTACTAGCAACCCTAAGCTATGTTTCTCATCTCCATTCTTTTAGGATTTATTTATTTGCATTATTATCTTCCATATATGAAAACCAAATTTATATTATTACTTTTGCTGTTGGTGGTCCTTTGTGTGTTCTAAAATAAATGCAAAAGTAATTGAACCACAACCGCAAGTGTATGGTTGTCCCAAGTAGTAATAAGTGATTCTAGGATCGTTCGCAGGGACGGTTTGGTCAACTACAATGCTTATCGATTAATGAATGATTGCACTCATGAAAGCAAATAAAAGTTGAATGATTGATTGTTTGTTTATATTAATTCTAAGTAATAAAAGACTAAATGGAAAATGTAATTAAATACTAAGACGCAAGTAAATGAATGTAAAACGCAAGTATGAGAAGATAGCACTTGAGAACGCAAGGGATCCTCCTAATTCTATTTCATAACCTATTCTGTTTAATGGTCAAATTGGTCAATTGACATTGGTCGGGATTCAATAATCCTTGTACCTCCGTCAGGGTGGACTACAAGGCTATTCTAGAGTGTCACTAGTCCCGTTAGGGTAAATATGATCCACTTTCGAATGATTAAGCTAAATTACCTCATTGGCCATAAAATTAACTACGCTCGTCAAAGTCAAATAGTTTATATTTTATATTCTGTAATTATTTCTGTACCTAAACCCCCCGTCAAGGTGATCCAATCGCCACTAATTGGAATAGCCTAGATACTAAGCCCTATTATTGATTGATCAAGTCAATAATAGTAAATAAGCACAAATTAAAGAAAAATGTAAAAGACCCAATTCGATTTAATTAACAGAAACCCAAATTCAGGACATGAAATTCAATAGAATTGGGATTCACCCATAAAGCATTCTCAAGCACTAATAAATGTTTAGCTCATACTAATTAAAACGAAAACTAAATTAAAAGTAAAGGAATTCATACTGTCTTACAAATAAAAGATAAAAGAAACCTAATTTCCGGAATAGGAATGACTGAGAACGGAGATATAGACCCTCTCCAGCTCTTGGCTTCTTCTTTCTTCCTTCTGTTGCTTCTCTCTGATGTTTTTAATTGTAAAGAATGAATTCTCTGAAAAATAGAATTCCAAGGCTCCTTTTATAAGAGGAAAAACGGATTAGGGCTTGGACCTAAGAATAAAACACCAATTAAACGTTCAAGCCCAATTTCTAAGCCCAAAATCCCGTAACTGCTGATACACCTCTACTAAAACGGCTTTTCCCGCTTCGTTATGACTCCGATTGACTTGATTCCAGTTGCTAAAGTTCCGTAACTCGATGAGGAATCTTTTCTCTTCAAAGGTTTAAAAACAAATTCTTTCGGGATTTATCTTCAAGTCTTGACTCCATATCACGATCTTTGACTTTCTTCTCGGATTCCATTCCTAGCTAATATTCAAAACCTACAAACTTTCCACTAAAATACACAAGATTACGCCCAAAAGTTTAATAAATCAAAAATACTAGAAATAAAATAAGAATTCCGGATTATTGCATTTTTAACTCAAAAGTCTATCAAATTAATTAAATAAACACCAAAAATGATGTCTCCCAAGGGTCGAAAATAAGAACAATTAGGGAGACATCAATTGTCTTTTTGTTTAACAAGTAATTTCTCCTACACTTATTTATATACATAAGTAGATCTAACGGATCAAATCCCTGTGAACGAACTTTTACTTACTAACTAAACTTACAAACGATCTGTAATACTTGCAGTGAGTTTCTCATGGTAGTCAAGGGTATTATCTTTATTTACCTATTTATTTATCACACATTTGCCCCCACCATGTTTTTGGCGCCGCTGTCTGCGATTTATCTTTAAGTTAGTTTTATTTGTGTTTATTTCGTGTAGAAGTTTTTATTTTTTAGTTTTACACGTTTTCTTTGTAGTCTCTTCTCAGGTTTCTTAGGTATGGAGAATTATTACGCACCAAGGAATACAAATATGCATGGGACCCAAAGCCAAAATTTCTATCATGAAGGTTCGAGTTATCATGTTCGAGCTCCACCACAGCCCATGCATAATCAGCAAGAAGAAGCCATATCCCATCTCCAACAAATGACCGATAAATTATATGAGCTAGTTCAAACTTCCATGCAGTTAAATAATGAAAGATTCAAGGAGCAAGCTACAGAATTGGAAACCTTGGAGACGCATGTCACCCAAGTAACTAGTAACTCCCTGAAGTTTCAAAAAGAATTTCCATAGTTAATGTGAGATACAACGGAGGATCATGCTAAACAATCACTTCCATCTCAGCCACATGAAGATATAAATGATTTTAAAAAAATAGGTAGACCAAAGTGAGGAAAGGATCGATGCTACCACATTCTTAGTGCAATTAGTGGACCAACAATATCAAGCAATGGATCAAAGATTAACGCAAATCACTATGATCAATCAACAGTTACAACAGGAATTACATATGAAACTGGGCGATAGCAATGTCGGGTTCAAGGATTCAACCATAAAAGAACCAACCAAGCGTAGCTTAGATGAGGTGATTGTTTAGAATCAAGGTATGAAAGAGGTTGAAGGATATTCCATGCATGTGTTTAGAGAAGATGAAAGAGAAAATAAGGAAGAATATATAACTACACAAAAGGTTCTAACAAAACAAAGTAATGTGGAACCGCCACCTACACAACCATCATCACCAATCAAGTCGAATTTTATTGAGGTAAGAATTGAAGATTGGGAAAGTGAGGATGAGGTTGAAGGTACAATTGCGAGGAGTGCATTATAAATCCCAACAATTGAAGAACCCACAAAGCTTAATTTAGACAAAGTGAAAATCAAAGATATGGTTAAAGAGGTTGGAAAGAAGTAAACAAGGCGGATATACCTCCTACACATCCGCTACTATCACGACCTTATCTACATAGAATTACATATCCTAGTGGTGATACTGAATTTCGAAACGTCAAGCCTAGAAAAAATCATTGTTCCTATACTCGAAGTAATTGATAAAGAGCCTACAACACCAAAAGTCTTCAAAAAGATTTCGTCCAAGAAGAGTAAGAGTGTATAGGTTGAGATCGAGACTGTGGACCTTACTAAAAAGCTTGACAACAATTCCAAAGAACCTACCACAAAAGATACAAGATCCAGGAGCCTTATACCTCCAAATCAATATAGGTGGTAACATCGAAGCTAAAGCGATGTGTGACTTGGGTTCAGGAAGGAATGTCATGCCCAAGAATATGTTTAAAAATTTAGGCATGGGAGATGCCAAAAGAAAAGATGTCAATTCGCTGCTCCTTAATAACTCCATTATAAAACCATGGGGAGTCATTGAAGACGTGCTTGTCCGAGTAGGTACTTTAGATATACCTACAGATTTCTTTATTCTTGATAGCATTGCAGGTCAACACGTTCCATTGATACTTGGACGCCCATTCTTGGCGACACGTCACAGCATAATTGATATTATAAGGGAACCGTGACTCTTCGAATTGAAGAGGAACCTGAAGCATTCCACTTTGTTGATAAAAATCATGGGAAATTACGTAAAGTTCCAACACTCTGAGTTGTGACAAAGGAAGCTAAAAAGAACGTCCACAATAAGCCCATAAAGACGATAATCAGAAGTGAGTTTGGGGTTGGTGACGAGGTTGCTTGGAAATCCCTGAAGCGAGAGAGTAGAGTACGGGGATTCAAGAATTCGTGGGTGGGTTCGTTTGTAGTTACAAGAGTTGTTTCGACAAAACAGGTTGAAATACAAGTTAAGAAAGGTCACAAACTTCAGATAGTAGATGTGCACAGCCTAACCCGCTGTTGGAGAGGCTATACAATCAAGGAATAATCGAGGTAACGCGTCTAACTTTGGAAGACGTTAAACAAAAGTGCTATACGTGAGACGACCTGCAATTTTTTATGTTTTATGCCTTTAAATTTATCTTTAGATTGGTCTTTTTAGTTGATATTACATTAATGAGGAATGTAGAATTGTTCTTGATGTGCAGGTACTTTAAAAAATCGAGTTCCCGGAGAAATAAATAATAAAATTTGGCGAAATTCAGTTCTACCATTCGGTACACCGCACGAAACACCAGAAAACTACGGAAGACCATAACTTTGCGCTCGGAAGTTGGAATTCACCTTTTCTTAATCCTAAACCGCATATTTTTTCAAGATCTATCCAATGGTATAAATATAATTACGACCGGCATACCGACCTTTTGGCCGGCTAGCGGGCCCGTATCCGTGCAACATTTGCGCAAAAACGTCACCACAGTTGTAAAATAAGGTCCAGGGCCGAGAGTTGACCAGTATCACGGTCATATGAGCGGTATGCCGGCCCGGAGGCGGCTAAAAGGCTTAATTTTGAGATTTAAGGGTCTATAAAGGTGCCAAACCTAAACCTAGACTCCTCTAACTGCATAAAAACAAAAATTTCAGTCCCAAACTTCATTAATACACCATGAAAGCTTCATCAAACATCTACCTCACATCAAAACATCACCAAATAACATAAATTCATATCCAAATCCTTCCCTACCATCCTATAAACATGAATCAAGATCCCAAATCATTCCAAAACATCTAGAATCCGAGAATCAAAACCATAAATTTGCCAAATCTTCTTCCAAATCTCCTTAAACCCATATCATCAAAGCTTGATTTCATCCTACCCACATAGAGATTCATTATCCTTACACCTTTCCTAACCCAAATAACACTTTTTTAACCCAAACTTAAGGGGTAAAAATTTCAAGAGTGTTTAAACCTTTGAGTTGGGGGGCCAAAAGAGATGGTGAAAAGAATAGAGATTTTATCTAAGTGTTAAGGGAGATGAAGTATCAACGCAAGGTATTGGGTAAGATCTTGAAGAAATAAAGTGAGATTGGTACTAGTTCGGGAACAAACAAGAAGGATAATTCGATTCAAGCAATTAGAGAGGAACTGGTTTTGGTGAATTCAAAACCTAAAAATCAAGAAATTGTGTATAGGGAGCAGAAGACACCAATACCTCTTCTAATCAAAGATTCATATATCAGAGATGAGCACAGCTTCTGGGACTTTAGTAATTGTTTCCAAAACAAATATTTCTAGACAAACACCTTCACATGAGAAAGTATTCGAAAAACAAGTTGGAGAAGATGAAAAACAAGAGATTCCTAGAGTTTTATTGATTTAGATGGAGCATAAGAGGAGGTACGAGAATGCAAAATTGGTGACACATGAAGTTTACATACAAGGAAAGCAATGCACCCTATTCCGGGTATAAATAAAGCAAGGCAATAGCCTCGAAGAGTATGTTTTCTTTCTTCCCTACCATCTTTCTATACTTGCAATATTTGTTAAATTTTAATTTTTGTTTTTATTGAGCCTTTTGGAGTCGTGGGGAAACGTCTGGTTTTTTAGTTGGGGGTGTGGGGATTCGTTGTCTATCATCACCATTTTTATGTGTTTTACTTTTCTTAGGAATAAATTAAAAAATTTAATAGAGGGGATTAGGTGTTGAGTATGTTTAATAGCTTGAAAGCATAATCTTAGTAAGTTAATAATAGAAAGTAGTATGTTTATGAGCTATTTTATTTTGTATACTTTGAGTATTTGCAGGAAACACACATTGATAGTAAAGAAAAGATTAGTAAGCAATGAGATAGAAGTATGTTTTATCTTAGGAAGCCTTGAGTGGTGTGTAGGCCGTGAGATCGAATCTAGCTGATAAACCAATTTGATGAACGTGATAAAGGTAAGAGAATGACGAAATTGCATAGTTTAGAAAGTGATTAAGGTGGTTCTTTGATAAGCGCCTTGTTGCCTTTTAGCTTGTTCTCCATTTATGATATTTATATCCTTCTCAGCCCCTTGTATCCTTTCTAAAGCCTGTTTATTAGCCACATTATAAGCAATATCCGTTTATATCTTAGGACTTTTCCATATGACCCGCACTCGAACCGCGATGCATAGACAGTTTTTTTAGAGCTTGAGTTTGGGGTGATGGGTCCACCATTATGGGAAATATTATTGGGTTGGGAATTTTTGAGCTTATTAACTGTGCTATGTTCTTATTAGTGATGATGATTCACATGTTTATTATATTGTAACCCTTTGTCAGGGTAAAAGTAAATGAAAAAAGTTATGAAAAGAAAAACAAAATATGAGAAAAAGAAATAGCATGATATCTCATATGAAAAAGAGAGTCATTGCTACATTACAAAAGAAAAAAAAAATTGATATGAAAAGAATATATATATTAGGACTGGCAAAGTGGAATTTTTATTTGATCATCTTTATGCTTTATTTAGTTATTGAGGATGCTAATTAGTGTATCAAAACCATTGGGTTGAGTGAGAATGTTTTAAGAGAGTAACTCAAGCTCTAGGGAGATTCTTTGATGGCTAGTGAGGAGAGAGCAAAAAGCTCACTCTAAATTATCCAATATACTATCATACCGTCCCTAAGCCAACGTGACAACCTTAAAGACCTTATGATTCTTTGTTATGTGGTCTAGAAGTGATTGAGCCGTTAGAGAGTAGTTAGGTGGATCTTTGGATACTAGTTCAAGTCAATGAACAATCTATAGCCTCCTTAGTAAACTAAGTGAAGAACCTCTCCTTCTTACTTTGCGAAGCTAATATGATCTTGAAATTGAGCCGTGTTGATCATGAATATGATAAGTGTACTAGTAATTTAGTTTGTAAGTATTATAACATGAAATTTTCTGAGTAGTTACTTTGAGTCTATTCTTTATATTCTGCTATCTTCTTTCCACTGTGCTTAATTGACTTGGGTGTGTATTTAGAGACTTCCCTTTGTTTTTATCTTTACTGGATTTGGACGATATAACTTTGAGTTGGGGGTCTTGATATCTCCCTATTTGTGATATAATATTCTAGGTTGGAGACATCATTTTAAGTGTATTTGTTTAATTAATATTAGATTTTTATTCATATTTTGATAAATTCCTATTTCTTGTCTTGATTTGATGAATTATTATTCATATTTGGTTTAATTTGTGTGTTAATGTAAACTTTAAAGATATATGGAAATTTATTAGATTCCAAATCAATTCCAAGAGAGAAAGGAAAGAATATATGGATGGAAATTGGAGATAAAAGGAAGTAGAGATAAAATTGGAAAGGAAAAGTTGCCAAGTAAATATGAAATTCTGCAGACACATCCACTAAAGTGAATATAACTTAAACTTGGCTTGAAATTTGGAGGATAAATCTAAAGGAAAAGTGTATATCTTTTCGACTCGGTCGTTTTGATATAAAGTAGGCGAAAATCGGAGCATTAATGAAAAGTTTACGACCAGAACAAGACAGCAGTGTTTATCCTATCTCCTATATTTTAGGAAACGGATTTGATTTGGAAAAGGAGGCTAATTACATGCCTTCTACTCCAAGATTTGGACCTATAGGCCTCTTAACAACTATAAATACACCCTTTAATCATTGTAATCTTTTACTTGCTAAGTTCTAAAAATTAGATCAATCCTTAGTCATTCAAGAGAAGCAAAAAAACCTGTAGAGAGGAAGACAAGTAGTTAGAAAGTAGCAAACTCCTCTTCTCAATCATCTCCCTCTATCATTAGGGTAATTTGTATTAGATTCTTTATCTTACTTTGTTTCTAATTACTTTTATTTGTATCTTATTGGTGGGTCCTATGGTGTTATAAAATAATGTGATAAATAAGAGGAACCACAATACCGCAAGTGTGCGGTTGTTCAAGTAATATCCGATAAATCGGGTTTCGTTCTCAGGGACGGATTAGGTTCAATTCAAATATTAATAAAGTAGTAAGAATAATTGTTGACAGGAAAATAAAATAGAAGATTTTTTGTTTGGGTTTCTAAATTAAAAGATGCACATAAAATAAAGACTAAAACTAAATTAACTAGAAAGAAATAAAGCAAATAAAAGGACTAACTTCAGAGATGAGAGATACTTGAGTCTCGCAAGGAATCCACCTAATTAACGCTACCTATGCTTGTTTAACGGTAGAATTGGAATTATAATATTAGTCGGGACTCTAATGTCTCCTAGCCCCCTGTCGGGTGGACCTAAGAGCTACACTAAAGTACTATAAACCCCTGTATGGGCGAATATGCCTCTTCGAATGATATGAATTTACCCCCCTGTCGGATGATCACTTCGCCACTAAAGTGAATAGCCCAAATACTAAAAGCTATTTCTAGTTGTTCCTTAAAGAAATAGTAATGAAAACAAAGTAATATCCAATATACAAAACTCAATTCAATTTAAATCCTAAGAATCCCAAATTCAAAACATAGATAAAATTAATTAAGGTTCATCCCTTTATTGCGATTCTCAAGTATACGGAAATTTAGCTCATGATAAAATTAAAAACTGAAAAATAAATAAAACGAATTCATGTTCAAATACAAAAGATAAATTGATAACCTAAAGGGGAGGATGACTGTTAATGGAATAACAGGATTCTCCCAGCTCTAGTTTCTCCTTTCCTTCTTGCTCTGACTTGAAAACCTTAAGCCTCTTGTGTAATTCTCTGAAGTGTGTGAAAAGAATAGGCTAAGGGGTGTATTTATAGGTGTTAGAAATTCCTAATTCGTTTTTACTTGGAGTGGAAGACAAGTCAAGAACTCTTTAATTCACAGTCCTAAAATCTAGAAAAGGTAAGATTATGCTACTGGTTTGTTTTGGTCATATCTCCTTCAATACTTATCCGTTTGACGCGTTCCAATATTCGAAATAACTTTTCTCGGAAAGCTCTATCCATTGGTCAAAACCATTCTCCAAAATTCCTAGCCAATATTAAGGTATGAACTCGTCTTTGAACATGACTGGAATTTCAGATTTATTTGGCAGCTTTATCTTTTCCTTCTTTGCATATGTCTTTCCTTAATCTTCTTATTTCCATGTATATCTCATTCCTTTACTTATTAGACTTGACTTGGTCTCTAATTAATTACCATATATCTTTTAAAGTTTCACAATAAATAAATAATTAAACCGCATATGCTTTAAAAAAATTAATAAATCAAGACTAGAAATAAGAAAGTGTACTAAAAAATTAGAAACTCGAATAAAATACTTCCTAACACACTAAAAATACTTTAAGACTTTAATTCTCACCTCTCCTCCTTGTATTGGTTTTTCATAAAATTTAAAAACCTACTAACTTTGAACTAAAAATAACCAAATTAACGCACAAAATCTCTAAAAATGCAAATAGTCTAATTCCAAGGGGAGAAAGTGTAATGTGACGAAATACGCATAAAATTCTATCAAATAAGTTAAATATTCACCTAAAAGGATGTCTCCAAAGGGATAATAATTAGAACAAATAGGGAGACATCAAGACACCAAACTCAAACCTTTGTCGTCCCGACAAAGTAAAATAAAAACAAAGGTCTTTTAGGTTAACGCAGAAGGTAGAATCTAGCAAATATTCCCAAAGCACAACTTAAAAAAAAATCTCATATAGTATCATCTAAGAATTAATATACACATACACATATCATGCAAAATCAAACACAAAATAATATCAATCCAAAATTAATTTCACAATGCTAGAAGGTTACGCTTATTACTTATCTCAAGATGGTGGCTATAGGGTGTTCCTCGATCTTTACTTTCTTTGAACGCTCCACTTAGCATACTACCTATTAACTCACCGTGTATCTAGGAAATCGAGGTCTTTACAGTTTTAATATAGGCTTAGGGACGGTATGGTATGTATATATGGTAAATTTGAAGTGAGCTTTTGGCTCTCTCCTCACTTACCATCAACAAACTTTCAAAGAGCTTGAATTTACACTCGACTATGTTCTCACTCAACCCATTTAAAGCACTAATTTAGCGTCCCCAAATTAACTTAATAAGCACTAAGATGATTCACATAAAAATTTCCTCTTTGCCGGTCCCAATATATATTCTTTTCATATGAAATTTCTTTTTTCTTTTCTTTTGTATAGTCATGACTCTCTTTTTGATGTTGAGATATCATGCTATTTTTCATAATTTTTTTCTTTTCATAACTTTTCATGTCTTTTTTTTTTCATTTACTCTTACCCCGGCAAAGGGTTACAATATAATAAACCTGTGAATCATCATCAAAATATAAACAGAGCAACCCAATGTTAATTCCCATATAGTGGACCCACTACCCCAAACTCAAGCTCAAGACAAGAAGTCTCAGCATCGTGATTCAAGTGGGGGCATATGGTAATGCCTAACAAACTAAGGGGATATTGGCTTATAATGTGGCGACAAAAGAAAGGCTTGAAGGCTTAAAATTTGGCTAAGAAGGATATAATTAATTCAGGGATGGAAGGCCAAAAAGGATTTAAAGGGCTAACAAAGAACTGCCTCTATCATTTTCCTATTTACACAGCTTGCCTCTAGTTCATACCTAAGTGGGTTCTCTGCTCATTCAAATCTCAGTTCTACAAACCACTCATTATCCTTAAGCACAAGTTTACTTCTTTTGTATTGTTCATTAATTCTTCCTATCAATTACCTCATATTTGCATGCAATCTAAGTGCGTTTTACACTAACTCCTAAAGTCAACTATTTTCTATCATAAATTCATAAAAAGCATGCTTGATGGGGGCATTTAAAATACTCTACAGTCAACGCAACCCTAAGATTAATTTTATTGAAAGCATGTAAAACACCAAAAATTGGGATGAGGCAATGAACCCCACCCCAAACCCAAAAGTGAGTCGTGTCCCCACGACTCGAAAAAGACTCAATAAAGAAATAAAATTAAACTAAACTAAACTACCTAGTGCCTACAAGCAATTAAGAAGAAGAATTAGAACGGGGTACCTGGCCATAAAGATCCATCGTGTCCTCTTCCAAAGAAGAAGAATAATTATCAATATCGAAGATCTCAGTTACCTCACCCAATTGTGAATTAATCTGTGCAATTTCCTCCCAAAGTGCCTTGTTTTCTCTTCTTGAATGATTGACTTCATGTTGAAATTTGATAGCCCATGGGGGTGTGCAAGAATTATTGTGATATGAAGAGGAAGAAGAAGAACCTTGATCTTGAATTTGTGTCTTTTCTTTAGGCCTTGATGGTACCTTCATCCTAGCTGTTAATTTCTTGTGTAGTGGTTGTGTTGGTGCCTCTACCTTTTTCTTCTTTTCAATAGGCTCATCAAGATCGATGGCTGATGTCTCCCTAATTGTTCTTATTTTCGACCCTTGGGAGACATCATTTTTGGTGTTTATTTGATTAATATGATAGACTTTTGGACTAAATATGCAATAATCCGGAATTACCTTTTTATTTCTAGCATTTTTAATTTATTAAACTTTTGCGCGTAATATTGGTATTTTTAGTGTAAAGTTTACAGGTTTTAGATGTTAGCTAGGAGAGGAATCCGAGGAGAAAGTCAAAGATCGTGAATTAGAGTCAAGACTTGAAGACAAATCCCGAAGATATTATTTTTAGAGCTGAAAATCCACTTTCCAGGCCATAGATTGCTGATTTCGAGGTGCTTAAGCGATGATTTAGCCGCTGACCTTTGAAGAGAAATCATTCCTTATCGAGTTACGGAACTTTAGCAACTGGAATGAGGTCAATCGGAGTTGTAACGCATCGGGAAAAGCTGTTTTAGTGAAGGCCTATCATCAGTTACGGGATTTTGGGCTTAGAAAGTGGGCTTGGACATTTAATTAGGCTTTTATTTTCTGGTCCAAGCCCTAGTCCGAATTTTTACTTATAAAAGGAGGGCTGGACTTCTATTTTTCACACAATTCACATTCTACAAGATTAAACACCAGAGAGAAGTCAACGGAAGGAAGAAGAAGAAGCTACAAGAGCTGGAGAAGGTCTATATCTCCGTTCGTAGTCATTCCTATTCCGGAAATTAGGTTTTTCTTATCTTTAATTTTGTAATCAAATATGAATTCCTTTATTTTTAATTTAGTTTTTAATTTTAATATGAGCTAAGCTTTTCATAGTGCTTGAGAACAAATAATGGGTGAATCCCAATCTTATTAATTAACGAATGTTGAATTTGGGTTTTTATTGAATTAAACTAAATTAGGGATTTTACTCTTTTCAATAAATTGAGATTATTTTACTGTTTTTAGAGTAGCTAACTAAGAACAGGTGTTAGTATTTAGGCTATTCCAATTAGTGGCAATTGGATCATCCTGACGGAGGGTTTAAATACAGAACCATTTATTCGAATCTAGGATAGAAGCTATTGATTCTGACGAACTTAGCTAATTCTAGGGCCAATGAGGTAATAAAACTTAAACATCTAAAGGTGGATCATATTTACCGTGACGGGACTAGTGACACCCTAAGATTGCCTTATAGTCCACCCTGACGGGGGTATAAGGAATTTAGAATCCCGACCATTGTAATTGACCAATTTAGCCCTTAAACAACATAAGTTAAGAAATAGGATAGGGAGGATCCTTGCGTTCTCAAGTGCTACATCTCATATTGCGTTTTACATCATTTTCCTTGCGTCTTAGTTTTTACTTGCATTTTAATATTTGTCTTTCATTTACTTAGTCTTATAACAAAAACCAAACAAACATATTATTATCCTTTATTTTCATAAGTGCATCAATCACTATTTGCTAGACATTGTGATCAACCATTCCGTCCTTGGAACGAATCTGATTTATCAGTTATTACTACTTGGGACAACCGTACACTTGCGGTTGTGGTTCGATTACTTTTGCATTTATTTTTAGAACACACAAAGGACCACCAAGTTTTTGGCGCCGCTGCCGGGGACGGTAGCGTGTGACCACGGTGTTTATCCTTTAGTGATAGTTGCATTTATTTTTATATTTGTTTTTATCAGTTTTACGCTTTTTGCTTGTTTAGTTTTCTCAGGTTTTTAGGTTTGGTGTATGCGAAGAAGGCTCAGATTTGAACCGCTAGTTCAAATCCTTGATAATCTGGATTCGTTAATCAGACTTGCAAATAAGAAAAGAAGAGAACAAGAGGAAAGAGAAATGGCGAATATTCAAGATCCATGGTTTACTAATGGTCCACCAGAAGTTCCATTCCGTGCTCCTGCTATAGGAGTAGGTGCTCCAGATATAAATGTTCCGAAGTTTCGTCCAGATCCAGGTATGATAGCTCAATTCCAAAACTTTGGAAATTTTCGTGGTAGAGTTGGAGAAGATCCTCTTAGAGCGATACAGAAATTCAAACAGATATGTGATTCTTACATCACACAAGGAGTTTCAAAAGAACAGATGTACTACGCTGTGTTTAAATTTTTTGTTATTGATGGAGCAAGTGAATGGCACGATACGCAAGATCCGACGAAGATTACTAATTGGGACCAATTAGAGATTTCTTTCTTTGACAGGTATTACCCAAGTAACATGAGGTTAGATGCTGAATTAGAGTTGACGCATTTCCGTCAAGAATATGATGAAACTTTGGGTAGGAGTTGGACAAGATTTCAGATGTGCTTACGTAGAGTCCCCAATCATGGCTTTTCAGAACAACAACAATTAAAAATATTTTATAGAGGCCTTGATGGGACTTCAAGAGAGAAATTGGATATGCTATGTGGTGCAGGTTTTCTTCAAGTTCAACCCGCTCATGCAAAGATCATCTTAGAGAGAACAGTCAAGAATGAAGTTGGGTGGAGTTCAGTAAGAACACCAGTTAAAAGAGTGAATAATGTTGATATGGAAGAAAAGTTTGCTAAGCTAGAGACAAAGCTTCAGACCACACTAGAACAACAATTGAGACAACTTACTCTAGCCGTGAAAGAAGGTTTCTCGAATAAAAGAGGTGAGGTAAAGGTTGCACAAGAGGTATATGGATGTGAGTATTGCGGTGTCAATGATCATAGTTGGGACAATTGTCAAAATAATCAAGAATCCGTGATGTTTGTGTCCAATAGAGGTAACTTTAATTCAAGTGGTAATGGATATCAGCCTAACAGAAACCATCCGGGGTTTCAATACTCAAATCCTGATGGGGCAGCAAATCCTACTTATGCGTATCAGCCGCGTCCCCAAGGTAACAACTACAATCCAAGACCACACAACAATTACCAAGGAGGACAGAATCAAAATTATGCTCCTCAAGACAATTATGATGACACAATGAATCAGAAGGCCTTACCTGCCCATCCGCAAGAAGGAGTTACTCTTCAGAAAACAGTTGAAAGCTTAATTGCTCTTCAAACACAAGCTATGGAACGTCAAAACGCAGTTGAAGCAAGTATGAAGTTGTTCCAGAATCAGCTAAGTCAAATTAACAAACAACTGAATCAACGTCCACAAGGGCAACTCCCTAGCAATACTGAGAATCCAATCCAAATCGAAGACTGTAAAGCTATTACTCTCAGAAGTGGTAAGAACCTTCCTCCACCTCCTTTTCCGGTTATGAAAGAAAAAGAAGTTAGAAAAGAAAAAGAGGTGGTGAATAAAGATAAAGAAGTTGAAGTAGAAGAAGTGGAGAGGTCTAGTGAAGTTCCGAAAAAGAAAGATGATACTATAATAAACCGTCCTCCTCCACCATTTCCATCGAGAGTTCAAAAGAAGGGTGATATGGCTGATTATCAAAAATTCTTTAACAAGGTAAGAGGTCTTAGCATAAACATTCCGTTATTGGAAGCTATTAGAGATGTACCCAAGTATGCTAAGTTTCTGAAAAGAGCCCTCACCAACAAACGGCCGTATTGTGATAATGAGATGATTGGTCTCCCCGAGGAATGTAGTGCTATTTGTCAAGGTAAACTACCTCCAAAGTTAGTTGATCCTGGGAGCTTTACGATTCCGATATCTATTGGTAATGAGTGGAAAGGAAAAGCGCTATGCGATTTGGGTGCAAGCATAAATCTTATGCCCAAATCAGTCTTTGACAAGCTTAATATTGAAGCAAGACCCACTTCTATGGTCTTGCAAATGGCGGATCGATCTCTTGCACATCCAGAAGGCCGAATCGAAGATGTCCTCGTTAAGGCAGGTACGTTAATTTTCCCCGCTGATTTCATTATACTTGATTACGACGCGGATAGGAATGTACCCATTATTTTGGGAAGACCATTCCTAGCCACGGGGCGTACTTTGATTGATGTAGAAAATGGCGAAATGATTATGAGAATCCAAGACGAGGAGATGAAGTTTAATGTGTTTAGACCTATGAAGTTTCCGGATTCCAAGGAAGAATGTTTTCGTGTAGATGTAATGGAACCTGTAAGAAAAGAGCCAATCAATGTTGTGGACACTTTAGGGGTGGAGGAGAAAGAGCTACGAAAGAAACCACCAATTAAAACTCCTCCATACCCTAAAAACCCACAACTCAATCATGCAAAGAAGAAAGAGAAAGCACGTGCCACGAAGGTTCCGAAAGAACCTAAGAAAGAAAGAAAGAAAAAGGGATTCAAGGTAGGTGAAGAAGTAGCTATGAAGAAACCAAACCCCCATCCAAAGGTACGTGAATCAAAAAGTTCTTGGCTAGGACCATTCATGGTCGCGAAGGTTATCTCAGATAAACTAGTGGGAATAAAAGCTAAGGGTTGTAAATTCCGAGTTGCAAATATTGACAACCTCACTCACTGCTGGGGAGGTTATGTCAATGACTAATGAATGAGGTAACCCGTCGAGCTTAACGACGTTAAACAAAAGCCAATTCTTTGTATATTAGCTGAGTTTTTAAATTTTTGCAATTTAGAATAGTTTGATTTTCGTAATTTTAGTGTTTATTATTAAGAAATGAGGAAGGGTAGTTGTTTTTGATGATTTCAGGGATAAAAAGGTCATGAGTTTGGGGTCGAAAAGGCGAAAATAGAAAAAAAAATTGTGGTGTTCCAGGGGCCAAACCGGGTCCCCGCATTTGCAAATGCGGGTACCCGGTTTCGAAAGCTAAAAATTCCAACATTCTGACCCTGCGTCTTGGGTCCCGCGTTTTGCTGCGTTTTGCTGCGTTTTGGATTCGCGCCATCGACACAAAGCGGGTACCCGCATTTGCAAATGCGGGCACCCGGTTTCGGAGCTGTACTTTACCAAATTCTCTGACCCGGCGTCTTGGGAGGTTGCGTTTTGGTGCGTCTTGGCTCGCGCCATCGACGAAAATGCGGGTACCCGCATTTGCAAATGCGGGAACCCGGTTTCGAAGGGCAATTCTCTGACCCCGCGTTTTGGGTCCCGCGTTTTGAGGTAAAAAAAAAAAAAAAAAAAAAATTATTGCGTCATTTCAGACGCCCAAAAAAAAAAAATTATTCACAAAAAAAAAAAAAAAAAAAATCTTTTTCGCGTCGACACAGCGACGCGAAACTGGGGCCCCGCATTTGCAAATGCGGGTACCCGGTTTCATCTGTGACAGGGCCGTTTTGAAGCTTTTTAGCCCTAGATTTTTACCTCCTTCTTCAACCCAGCCTCCAAAAACACTCCCAAAACCCAAAATTTCCTGAACATCATCATCTACAACCACATAATCATCAAATCCTACCCTCTTTCACCACAATAACATACACTCAATTCATCTCCTCTCCAAATCACCATGAAATTCCCACTTTTCTCCACTTGTTCTTCATCCAAGCTTCAAATAAATTCCAATTCCCTCTTCCCACACATCAATTAGCCTTTACCCATCTCATATTCCACCATAATCTTCAAGTCTTAAGCCTCAAAACATCAAAGTTCTAAGCCTTAGCTTCTCACTATTTGAAGTTTTGAGTTTGGGGTGGAAAGAGATGCCTATCAACACCGTCTTCATGTGTGCTTATCAAAGGAATTCTCCAAGAAACATAAACACTTTTGGTGTTATTCAAATAAGCTATTGAGATTCCTAATTCGCGTTGCAAACACAAGGCTGAAGAGGTTAAAAAGTAAAGCTAATCCTAAGAAGAGAGAAGTGATTGAGGAACCTGAAAGTGAGGAGGCAAATGATCCGATGATGAGTTGGAATCGAAAATCAAGGTGTTGGAAGAAAAATCAGGATACGAGGTGCGCTATTTTGGGAAACGTTACAATCAAGTTGAACTTTATTTGTTCAAAGCAAAATTTACGATGTCTAGACGCGAGATAAAGTTCAGGGACGCAACACCGACAACCAGCCTCGCGCTGGTTAAGATACGTTTTCTAATCCTTCTCATTTAGTGTAAATTATTTTCTTGCTTTGAGTCTTTTCGAGTCGTGGGGACACGACTCATTTTTGAGTTTGGGGTGGGGTTCGTTGCCTCATCCCAGTTTTTATGTGTTATATGTTTTATTTGCTTTCAATAAAATAATTTTCGGAGTTGCGTTTGACTGTAGAAGATTTTAAATGTCCCTTTAAGCATACTTTTGATGAATCTATGATAGTAAATAGTGGACTTTAGGGATTGATATAAAACGCACTTACAATTGCATGCGAACATAGGTAATTGATAGGAAAAATTAATGAACAATGCAAATGAAGTAAGCTTGTACTCAAGGAATATGTTTGGTGTGTAGAACGTGAAATCCTAATTAGTAGAGAACCCACCTAGATATGAACTAAAGACAAGCTATGTACTTAGGAAAATGATAGGGGCAGTTATTTGTTAGCCATTTGTGCCTTTTTAGCCTTCTATCCCTTGTATTAATTATTATCCGTCTTAGCCCACTTTGAGCCTTAGCCTTTTCTTTGTAGCCACGATATAAGCCATTATCCCTTAGATTATTAGGCATGACCATATGACCCGCACTTGAATCACAATCCTGAGACATGTCTCGAGCTTGAGTTTGGGGTGGTGGGACCACATATGGGGAATTTAATGGGTTGGGACTGATGTGCTTTGTATTGTAGCACAATTGCAGATGATTTATAATTGTAACCCTTTGCCGGGAATGAAAAAAAAAAAAAAAAAAAGTGAAAAAGAAAGAAAAAAATGAAAAAATTGAAAATTCATACAGTAGGAAACGGGAACCCGGATTCATCAAAACCGGGAACCCGGTTTGCTTCTGTACAAAAAAAATACATATGAATAAAACATCCGGCAAAGTGGATTTTTTCTGAAAATCATCTTGTTTATAGTGGGTAGACATGGGACGCTAAATTGTTGCGTATATGGGTGAGTGAGAACATCTTTTGAGCGTTAACTCAAGCTCGAGGACATTGTTGATGGTAAGTGAGGAGAGAGCCAAAAGCTCACTTCAAATTTACCAAATATACATCCATACCGTCCTTAAGCCATTATTATAACCGTAAAGACCTCGTGATTCCTAAGTGCATAGTGAATTTATAATTCTGTTGATAGGGAATACACTAGGTGGAGCGTTCAAAGCGAGTTAGGATTAATGACCACCCTATAACCATCATACAGAGATGAGTACAAGTGTAACCTTCAAGCATTGCGACTTTAATTTTATGATTGAGATTATTTAGGTTTGATGTTGCATGATTAGTGTATGTGTATATTAGTTTCTAGAGTTTGCTATATGAGATTTATTTTGAGAATTGCTTTAGGGTTTATTTGCTAGCTTCTACTTATTTATACGCTTACTTCTACCCCTTTGTTTTGTTTTACTTTGTCGGGACGACAAAGGTTTGAGTTGGGGGTCTTGATGTCTCCCTAATTGTTCTTATTTTCGACCCTTGGGAGACATCATTTTTGGTGTTTATTTGATTAATATGATAGACTTTTGGACTAAATATGCAATAATCCGGAATTACCTTTTTATTTCTAGCATTTTTAATTTATTAAACTTTTGCGCGTAATATTGGTATTTTTAGTGTAAAGTTTACAGGTTTTAGATGTTAGCTAGGAGAGGAATCCGAGGAGAAAGTCAAAGATCGTGAATTAGAGTCAAGACTTGAAGACAAATCCCGAAGATATTATTTTTAGAGCTGAAAATCCACTTTCCAGGCCATAGATTGCTGATTTCGAGGTGCTTAAGCGATGATTTAGCCGCTGACCTTTGAAGAGAAATCATTCCTTATCGAGTTACGGAACTTTAGCAACTGGAATGAGGTCAATCGGAGTTGTAACGCATCGGGAAAAGCTGTTTTAGTGAAGGCCTATCATCAGTTACGGGATTTTGGGCTTAGAAAGTGGGCTTGGACATTTAATTAGGCTTTTATTTTCTGGTCCAAGCCCTAGTCCGAATTTTTACTTATAAAAGGAGGGCTGGACTTCTATTTTTCACACAATTCACATTCTACAAGATTAAACACCAGAGAGAAGTCAACGGAAGGAAGAAGAAGAAGCTACAAGAGCTGGAGAAGGTCTATATCTCCGTTCGTAGTCATTCCTATTCCGGAAATTAGGTTTTTCTTATCTTTAATTTTGTAATCAAATATGAATTCCTTTATTTTTAATTTAGTTTTTAATTTTAATATGAGCTAAGCTTTTCATAGTGCTTGAGAACAAATAATGGGTGAATCCCAATCTTATTAATTAACGAATGTTGAATTTGGGTTTTTATTGAATTAAACTAAATTAGGGATTTTACTCTTTTCAATAAATTGAGATTATTTTACTGTTTTTAGAGTAGCTAACTAAGAACAGGTGTTAGTATTTAGGCTATTCCAATTAGTGGCAATTGGATCATCCTGACGGAGGGTTTAAATACAGAACCATTTATTCGAATCTAGGATAGAAGCTATTGATTCTGACGAACTTAGCTAATTCTAGGGCCAATGAGGTAATAAAACTTAAACATCTAAAGGTGGATCATATTTACCGTGACGGGACTAGTGACACCCTAAGATTGCCTTATAGTCCACCCTGACGGGGGTATAAGGAATTTAGAATCCCGACCATTGTAATTGACCAATTTAGCCCTTAAACAACATAAGTTAAGAAATAGGATAGGGAGGATCCTTGCGTTCTCAAGTGCTACATCTCATATTGCGTTTTACATCATTTTCCTTGCGTCTTAGTTTTTACTTGCATTTTAATATTTGTCTTTCATTTACTTAGTCTTATAACAAAAACCAAACAAACATATTATTATCCTTTATTTTCATAAGTGCATCAATCACTATTTGCTAGACATTGTGATCAACCATTCCGTCCTTGGAACGAATCTGATTTATCAGTTATTACTACTTGGGACAACCGTACACTTGCGGTTGTGGTTCGATTACTTTTGCATTTATTTTTAGAACACACAAAGGACCACCAATGGCCTTTTCAATTGTGGCTCCAGGAAAATCTTTGTTCTTCCCCAAGATTGAACACTTCCTCATATAATCCATAACATCTGTTCTGTTTGACATGTTTGATTGACCCCAAACTCAAGTTACACCAAGGATGGAATAAAGTTAAGAAATATTGGTGTAGCTTGAGTTTCTTACTTGGATTTGGTGATAGAAAAAGGTTTCTTGATGATTATTGGAAGAATTCTTGATAGCTTGATGATTTTGATGGTGTTTAATGGTGTAGTGTGATGAATTTGATGAAGAAGATGTGTTTATGGAGGAAGGATTAGAGGATTATTGATGTTATGGTTTTTTTTGTGGAGGTTTAATCAAGCTTCAAGGTCTATTTATAAGGTTAGGAGCTGGAAAATTCGTATTGGAGAGGCTAGGGTGCTCTTGATAAGGTAAGAAGTGTATTAGGAATAAAAAATTTCAAACCGCCATCGGACCGGCATACCAGCGGAATCGCCGACATACCGGTGCTGGAGGTATTTCTTTTTCTATCTCTCGGCATTAAACCCGAATCCACTTCCCGAGGTCTCGTGTTCTTGTGCACCGGCATATGCCGGTGCGCTATTTTTCGAAAAAATTCGCTCCGTCAAAATACCCGAGTCGAGCATCCTGAGGGCTCGTGTTTTCCTTTTGGCCGGCATATATACCGGAAATCTGGACGGCATACTGGTGTGACTCTTAAAATTTTTTCTCCCTCTCGGCAATCAACACGAGTCTTAGACAAGAGGGCTCGTGTTTTTCCTCCACCGGCATACCGGTAATATGACCAGCTAGCCGGCCGGTGCATCGGATTTTTCCTTTTCGTTCCTTAGCACCTTCCTCATTTCTTTTAGACACTAATACTCGACAAATACTTAGAATTATACACTAGGAATTTGAAAAACATAAAGCAATAAACTAATATACAATTGAAATGACTTTTGTTTAATGTCGTTAAGCTCGATGGGTTACCTCTCGCATCTATTCGGCTTCAAGGAGGTACATGACCTCCCCAGGATGTGGATCAACTCTGCGATTTGTATCCTCGCCACATGATAAAGTTTCAGAGGATGCCCATTTACCATAAAGGTGGGTTGCTCGTCTGGATTTTCGATTTCTATAGCTCCATGAGGCGTAACTTTGGTCACCACGAAAGGACCAGACCACTTTGATCTCAACTTACCGGGATAATTGCTGAACTTGGAGTTATACTTGAGGACCATCTGCCCAACTTTGAATTTCTTTTCACGAATGCAATTATCATGCCATCTTTTCGTCTTTTCTTTGTAAAGTTTAGCATTCTCATAGGCATGAACTCGAAACTCATCAAGTTTATTTAGTTTCATCATACGATTCTCTACGGCTAAAGTAGGATCCATATTCATCTCCGCTATCGCCTAATAGGCACCCATTTCAAGCTCGAGAGGTAAGTGACAAACCTTGCCATAAACTATGCGATACGGGGATGCACCAACAGGCGTCTTGAACACGGTACGATATGCCCACAACGCATCATCTAATTTCATTGACCAATCCTTGTATGTGGAACCAACTGTCTTCTTTATAATGGATTTGATCTCTCTATTAGAGACCTCAGCTTGACCATTTGCTTGTGGATGATAAGAAGTAGATACACGATGTCTCACCCCATACTTCTCTAACACGGCCTTCAAGTATCTGTTAACAAAATGAGAACCTCCATCACTGATAATAACTCTAGGTGTGCCATGTATAGTAAAGATGTGTGACTTAAAGAACTTTATCACCACTCGCGAATCATTGGTTAGTAGAGCAACAGCTTCGATCCATTTGGACACGTAATCTACAGCTAGTAGGATGTAAAGATTTCCATTAGATGGTACAAAAGGACCCATGAAATCAATACCTCATACATCGAATATCTCAACTTCAAGAACATTATTACATGGCATCTCATCTCTCTTAGATATATTACCAGTAAACTGACATTTATGACACTTCTTGACATATTCATGACAATACTTATGTAAAGTTGGCCAATAAAAACCAGATTGTAGTACCTTTGCAGCTATATGATCACCTTTGAAGTGTCCTCCGTATGGTGAATCATGACGACTTGCAACCACTGACAGAATATCCCTATCTGGTATGCATCTTCTTACCATCTGATCACTGCATGTTTTGTAGAGGAAAGTATCCTCCGAGAAGAATTGTTTAGCGCGATCGACTAATCTCTTTTTCTCTTGTGAGGTAGCTCCTTGAGGAAAAGAACCACTCAGAATAAGATTTGCTATATCTGTACCACAGAGTTCCCATTGTGTAAACTGAAAACAAACTCTCATCAGGAAATTCTTCTCTTACCAACTCAGATCCCCCATTAGACTAAGAACCTTCAAGACGCGACAAATAATTTGCAACTTGATTATCACAACCCTTTTGATCTCGAATCTCTAAGTCAAACTCTTGTAATAGTAGTACCCATCTGATCAAACACGGTTTCGCATCTTTCTTTTCCATAAGGTATTTAATCGCGGAATGGTCAGTAAACACGACAACTTTCGCCCCAAGGAGGTAGGAACGAAATTTGTCGAATGCATACACAACAGTAGTAATTCCTTCTCAGTTATGGTATAATTTATTTGAGCACTTGTGAAGACCTTACTAGCATAATAAATGGAGTGAAATACCTTATATTTTCTCTGACCCAGAACAGCACCCATCACAAGATCACTAGCATCACACATAATTTCAAACGGAATCTTCCAATCGGGAGGTAATACAATAGGTGCAGAAATAAGCTTCTCTTTGATCTCGTTGAATGACTTTATGCAAGCTTCATCAAAAAAGAATTTGGTGTCCTTCTCAAGAATGGCTTAGAAGTTTTAGAGAAGTCCTTGATAAAACGTCGGTAAAAACTAGAATGACCCAAAAAGCTTCTTACCCTTTTACAGAAATAGGAGGGGGAAGAGTCTAGATTACCTTAATCTTCGCACAATCAAGTTCTAAAACACCACTTGAAACCTTGTGACCCAACACTATACCATCACGGACCATAAAGTGACACTTCTCCCAGTTCAAAACCAAATCTGTCTCCTTGCATCTAATCAATACCTTCTCACAGTTCCGTAAACACTCCTCAAAGTTATCACCAAACACAGATAATTCATCCATAAATACCTCAAGTAAATCATCAATCATGTCCCAGAAGATTTCCATCATACATCTTTGAAAAGTAGCAGGTGCATTACATAATCCATATGGCATCCTTCGAAAGGAAAAGGTACTAAAAGGACATGTGAAGGTTGTCTTGTGTTGGTCTTTCGGATCGACATATATCTGGTTGTATCCTGAATATCCATCCAAAAAGCAATAATATTCTCTCCCAGCTAGCTTGTCTAACATCTGATCTATAAACGGAAGAGGGAGGTGATCTTTTCCGGTAGCCTTGTTCAACTTACGGTAATCCATACACACTCTCCAACCAACAACGGTTCTTGAGGGAATGTCTTCATTCTGTTCATTCAAGATGGTCGTGATTCCACCCTTCTTTGGTACGCATTGAACTGGACTCACCCATTCGCTACTAGCTATGGGATAGATGATTCCCGCATCTAGGAATTTGATAACCTATTTCTTCACCACTTCCTTCATAGCTGGCATCAATCTCCTTTGCCCTTCAACTGAGTGCGCCCTTTCATCGTCCAGAATGATTTTGTGTTGGCAATAGGAAGGACTAATACCTTTGATGTCAGCAATAGTCCAACCAATCTCCTCTTTGTTAGCTCTTAGTATACGCAACAGTTTGTCTTCTTAAGGACCTATTAAAGTAGCTGAAACAATAACAGGTAGAGTGTTGTTAGTACCTAAATAAGCATACCTCAAGTGTGACGGAAGTGGATTTTCTTCTAGTTGTGGGGGAGATTCGATAGATGGTTTCTTTTTAGATAATATCTCCCCAGGATCTTATACTGGTTCATAGGCGAGATGCCTATGCTTTATGGTTCCAGAATTTAGAGCAGACACTGTTTCGGTTATTTCTTCTATCAACTCCGGTAAGTCAAGTGTTAGGGTCGCCTGCAATATATCATTAAAATTCATGCAATCAAATACCTCTTGCGTAGTTAAGTCAAGTACATTCATTCGGAAACACTCCTCCGGGAGGTCTGGAATCTTCATGGCTCTAAACACGTTGAACTTCACCTTCTCGTCTTGGATTCGCATGGTTAATTCTCCGTTTTCTACATCAATCACAGTACACCCCGTGGCTAGGAATGGTCGACCCAAGATGATGGGGACATTCCTATCCGCGTCGTTTTCAACTATAACAAAATCAACGGGAAAAATTAAAGTACCTGCCTTGACGAGGACATCTTCTATTCTTCCCTCAAGATGTGCGGGGGATCTATCCGCCATTTGCAGGATCATGGAAGTCGGTCTTGCGTTTCCTATCTTTAATTTTTTGAAAATTGACTTGGGCATCAAATTGATACTCGCACCCAAATCACACAAAGATTTCCCTTGCCACTCATTACCAATAGAAATAGGAATCATAAAACTCCTAGGATCAAGTAGTTTAGGTGGCAACTTACTTTGGCATATGGCACTGCATTCTTCTGGCAATCCTATCATCTCATTCTCACGGTATGGTCTCTTTTTGGTGATGGCTCTTTTCAAGAATTTAACATACTTTGGCACATCTCTGATAGCATCTAAGAATGGAACATTAATATTGAGACAACGTACCATATTTAAGAACTTCTGATAGTCAGCCATGTCTCCTTTCTTCTGAACTCTTGAGGGAAAAGGTGGAGGAGGACGGGTTTCTGTAATATCTTGCTTCTTTGGCTTTTCTGGTATCTTCTCTACTTCCACTACTTCAAGTTCATCTTCTTTCTCCACCACATCTTTTACCGGTTTTTCTTTCACAGTTGTTTCTTTTTCTTTCATCACGGGAAAAGGAGGTGGTGGGAGCTTCTTACCACTTCTAAGTGTCACTACGTTACAATCTTCTCTTTGCTTGGATTCTTCAGTGTCACTCGGTAGTTGTCCTTGTTGACGTTGATTCAATTTCTCCGACTTCAGAGCTATTTGATTTTCTAACATTAAAATTGATGCGGATGTAGCTTGTTGTTCTAGGCTATATTTTGTTTGAATGTTGATTAATGTCAACAAGGTTTGCTGAACATCTAACGCACCTTCTTGAGGTTGAGCAGGTAGAGCTTTCTGATTCATGGTCTCGGTGTAAGTGTCTTGAGGAGGTTGTCTCTGAGCTTGATTTCCGTAACCTTGTCCCCTTGGTAGTTTTTTAATGGTCTCGGTTGATAGTTATTACCTTGGGGACGTGGCTGATATGCATAAGTCGGATTAGCGGCCCCATTTGGATTTGAATATTGGAAACCCAGATGGTTTCTGTTCGGTTGATAACCTTGACCACCTTAATTATAGTTCACTCGGTTGGAAACAAACATTACGGGTTCTGGATGGTTTTGACAAAGCTCCCAATCATGATCTTGTACACCGCAGTTAGAACACACATAAACTTCTTGTATAACATTAACATCTGCTTTTCTACCTGCAAAATCTTTTGTAACAGCTAGAGTAAGCTTGTTCAATTGTTGCTCAAGTTTATTCTCCATGGCAGTGAATTTTTCCTCAATTAAAGCACTATTTTCTCTTCCACCTCGGATAGGTGTTCTCACGGTATTTCAACCCATCTCATGCGTCACTTTTCTATTCAAAATAATCTTAGCATGGACTGGTTGTACCTGTAAAAATCCATCACCACAAAGTAGGTCTAAGTCTTTTCTTGAAGGTCCATCAAGGCCTCTGTAAAATGTCCTTCATTTGTTGCATCTCTGTAAGGTCATGGTCAGGGACTCTTCTCAAACAAATCTGAAATCTTGTCCAACTTCTACCCAAAGTCTCGTCTTGGTCTTGTTTGAACGAGGTCAACTCAACTTGCGGGTCTAATATCATATTTGTTGGGTAGTATCTATTGAAGAACGCAGTTTGTAATGCGTCCCATGTTGTGATTAATCCAGGTTCTTGAGAACTATGCCATTCACTTGCTCCATCGATAACGAAATACCTAAAATTCGCAAAATACATTTGATCTCTTGTCACTCCTTGCGTAATATAGGAATCGCAAATCTGCATGAACTTCTGTACAACATGGATTGGATCTTCGCTAGGTGCTCCTCAGAATTTTCCATAACTCTGGAATTGAGATAACATACCAGGATCGGCTTTGAATCTCGCGACGTTAATATTTGCAGGGCCAATTCTGAGGGCAGGAGCTCGATATGGAGCTTGTTCAGGGCCATTGACGAACCATGGATCATTATTCTGAGGCGGTTGAACTTGTGTTGATTAAATTGTTGATTTTCGACTCCTTCCATCTCTGCTTCTCTAGCCGACCTCTCTTCTAACTATTTTGCTTTAGCTTCTCTATTTCTTTTGTTTGCTTCTCAAACTAGGTTTTCGGGATTCTCAAGGATCACGAGATCTTCAAGCATATACCAACACTTGTAAACCTGAGAAAGAGAGACAACCAAAAGCGTAAAACTGAAAAATAAAACTAAGACAATTAAACTACTAAAGATTAACACTGGGGTCACATGCTACCGTCCCCGGCAGCGGCGCCAAAAACTTGGTGGGTACTAGGGTGTTATAAAGTAATGAGATAAATAAGAGGAACCACAATACCGCAAGTTTACGGTTGTCCAAGTAATAACCGATAAATCAGGTTTTGTTCTCAGGGACGGATTAGGTTCAACCCAAATATTAATCAAGTAGTAAGAATAATTATTGACAGAAAAATAAAATAGAAGATTTTTTGTTTGGTTTTCTAAATTAAAAGATGCACATAAAATAAAGACTAAAAGTAAATTAACTAGAAATAAATAAAGCAAATAAAAGGACTAACTTCAGAGATGAGAGATACTTGAGTCTCGCAAGGAATCCACCTAATTAACGCAACCTATGCTTGTTTAAAGGTAGATTTGGAATTATAATATTATTCGGGACTATAATGTCTCCTAGCCCCCTGTCGGGTGGACCTAGGAGCTATCCTACAGTACTATAAACACCTGTATGGGTGAATATGCCTCGTCGGATGATATGAATTTACCTCTTTGGCTATGTAACTAGTTAAGCCTGTCGGTCAATAACAGACATTACACGGGTATTACCTAAGTCTGTATTCAAACCCCCCTGTCGGATGATCACTTCGCCACTAAAGTGAATAGCCCAAATACTAAAAGCTATTTCTAGTTGTTCCTAAAAGAAATAGTAATGAAAACAAAGTAATATCTAATATATAAAACTCAATTCAATTTAAATCCTAAGAATCCCAAATTCAAAACATAGATTAAATTAATTAAGGTTCATCCCTTTATTGCGATTCTCAAGTATACGGAAATTTAGCTCGTGATAAAATTAAAGAATGAAATAAATAAAATGAATTCATGTTCAAATACAAAAGATAAATTGATAACCTAAAGGGTAGGATGACTGTTGATGGAAGAACAGGATTCTCCCAGCTCTAGTTTCTCCTTGCCTTCTTTCTCTGACTTGAAAACCTTAATTCTCTTATGTAATTCTCTGAAGTGTGTAAAAAGAGGAGGCTGAGGGGTGTATTTATAGGTGTTAGAAATTCCTAATTCGTTTTACTTGGAGTGGAAGACAAGTCAAGAACTCTTTAATTCGCAACCCTAAAATCTATGAAAGGTAACATTATGCTACTGATTTGTTTTGGTCATATCTCCTTCAATACTTATCCGTTTGACGCGTTCCAATAGTCGAAATCACTTGTCTCAGAAATATCTATCCATTTGTCCAAACCATTCTCCCAAATTCCTATCCAATCTTAATTTATGAGCTCGTCTTTGAACGTGGCTGGAATTTTAAATTTATTTGGCAGCTTTATCTTTTCCTTCTTTGCATATATCTTTCCTTAATCTTCTTATTTCCATGTATATTTCTTTCCTTTACTTCTTAGACTTGACTTGATCTCTAATTAATTACCATATATCTTTTAAAGTTTCACAATAAATAAATAATTAAACCGCATATGCTTTTAAAAATTAATTAATCAATAAATCAAGACTAGAAATAAGAAAGTGTACTCTAAAATTGGAAACTCGAATAAAATACTTCCTAACACACTAAAAATACTCGGAGACTTTAATTCTCACTTCTCCTCCTTGTATTGGGTTTTCATGAAATTTAAGAACCTACTAACTTTGCACTAAAAATAACCAAATTAACGCACAAAATCTATAAAAATGCAAATAGTCTAATTCCAAGGGGAGAAAGTGTAATATGACGAAATAAGCATATACGTCTATCAAATAAGTCAAATATTCACCTAAAAGGATGTCTCCAAAGGAATATTAATTAGAACAAATAGGGAGACATCACTTATTTCTATCTCTTTAGATATGAACTAATTTTTTCATAGCTTGGGTTTGCATATGTATAATATTTGTTTTCTAATCCTTTATTTATTTTTATGTTATTTGGGAAAACCTTTTTAAGTTGATTCTAACTTCTTAATCATATATTTGTTTTATGTACTTTGATTTATTGACCGGAGTTCTTGCGCATGCATGCGTATAGACTACCCCATTAATAGTAGTTAAATGGTCATCCGGAACGGGTGTCTAATTATTGAAACATCACATAACTGTCTAGTGGGAGGTAGTGATCAGGAAGGGCTTGCCTAACTAGATAGTCATTAGGGTTTGAGATTTAACCACGACCATTGAGCTGGGTCCCCTTACCCAAATTTCCTGGTAATTGTTAGGTCGCCACCTAAGTCTACTCGGATGGGGGTTAGGAAAAAATATAGAATACTTGCTATTTATCTATGAGATTTAATCACCCTTATAGATAGACTATTGATTTAGAAGTATAACTGCATACTAGCAACCCTAAGCTATATTTCTCATCTCCATTCTTTTAGTATTTATTTATTTACATTATTATCTTCCAGATCTGAAAACCAAATAAATATTATTACTTTTATTGTCTTTTTATTTAACAAGTAATTTCTCCTACACTTCTTTATATACATAAGTAGATCTACTGGATCAAATCCCTGTGAACGAACTTTTACTTACTAACTAAACTTGCAAACGATCTGTAATACTTGTAGTGAGTTTCTCGTGGTAGTTAAGGGCGTGTCCTTTATTATTATCTTTATTTATATGTTTATTTATCACACATTTGCCCCCACGATACATTTATCTATAAAAAACTAATAAACAAGAAAAATATTTCTAGATCATAATGTGAGTACTTGCAATCTACAACATTTTACTTTACCCTAGGAATATAAACGGGATCACGAGTGTTAGAGATAACAAAGTTACCCTTCTGCTTCTTATTTATACTGACACATTTATTCAAAAGAGACCTTATATAGCATCACATTCTCCAATGCCAGTGCATTTCATATGCATGTTGTTTTTCCCTTACATCGAGTATAGTTTGAGCCTTAAAGATATATATGTACATCCTTCATTTATCCTTTTGCATTATATCAAGTTAAGACCTTCACAAAAACTTTGGAAGTAACAAATATTGCAATATAAACCATTCATCAAACATTCAAAACACTAAAACTCAAAAGCAAAAAAAGACGACAACCCAAAGGTAACAAAGCACACAAAATAAAAAGGAGGGGAAATTAACAATTAGGCACAACTCAAATAAAGATCCATATTTTAGTTATAAGAAACGTTGTAGAATAAATACCCCTTTTCTTATTCACATGTACTATTTAGTACCATATTGTTAGTATACGCGTTTTGTTGATCCGCCTATACGCGTCTGAATAAAATTTAAGATGAATTTAAGCTATTCAAAGAGAGGTTTTTTTATTAAAGTTTTGAATGAAATTGTCTTAACATTAATATATCTACTTGTGTTTTTAGTCAATATGAAATTCATTAAAAATATATCTTCTTGTTGATGGACGTAGCATATAGTTGGTGGTTGATTCTGTTCTATGGGAGAAGTGGTTGTACCATTGTAGTTATTACAAAGGCACGGTAGGAAAACGGCCACGAAAGGTTGGTAGGGGTGTATGAAAATTATGAACATGAGTATATATAAGGGTCATGTGCAAAAAAAGTTAGGCACTAATAGGACAATCAAGATCCTTTGAATACGTTGCAATGAAATGATTCATTAATTGGAATCATGACTTTATTTATCAAGATTATTTTATTTTATTTTATTAAAATTATAATGGAAATACATTCCTTTGAAATCTTGTTGGGACATACTCCCAACCAAACTCAGTTTATTCCAGAGAAAATGAATTGACAATGGCCATTGTACATGTTGTGGGGAGGTAACGGAAACTGTTTCACACTTACTACTAACTTGTACCTTCTGCAAACAGGTTTGGGCGGGATTAGCAGTACAGATACGCATATCGGAAGATGAGTCGGGTAATATGGGCGACTAGATTATGAAGATGCTTGACAATATTGATAAATCCATTTGGGACCAACAAACTGTGACGGCATACATTTTACTATTATTATGGAACATATGGAAACAGAAAATGAAATGTTTATATGAAACAGGCACACCGAACGTTAATACGGTTTTACATTTAACTCATGTCACTATGACTGACCTTTTTGGACAAGATTGGGCCCAAGATCACTCCACATTACTAGCAACAGAGGAGCATAGAACTCAGGTGATTCATGCCCCAGTAATACCACCAGATGTCCAAGTAATTTACACTTGTGATGCCTCCTTTAAATCAACAACAGAGCAAAGTGGAATTGGGATTGTTCGAAGGGACTGTATTTCTGGAAATCGACAGGTCTTCTCTGCACCCATATGGGTGAATTCAACGACTAAAGCTGGAGCAAAGGCGGTATATGAGACGACAAAAATGGCATACCAAGAGACAGGTCGAAAGATCCTGTCTACTCAGATAACCTTAAAGTTATTCAAGGTATCCAGCAGGTGTCAGCAGGGTGGTGGAAGATTAGGTCGTATGTTGGGCAGATTCAGCAGCTCGTGGAAACACATGGACATGTGTCTTTCAGATATCTTCAGCGACGCCTAAACGGATGGGTTGACAGAGTCGCGCGTAACGCTAGGCATCGGCATCATGATCACTCCCAGACTCACTCGTTAGTGCAGGACTTTGGGAGACTTGAAATTGGCTAATGTTGATATGTATTATGTTCTATCCGGTTGAAAAAAAAAAAGAATAAATCTAAAAACATCAAAATAATTTAAGTGAACATTTTCTAACTTAAATCCATGACAATTCATTTCTACAAATCTTAAAAAAAAAAACAAACAAAAGACAACTTCAAAGATTTTGATTTTAAAATTTGAGAAAAAAACTCCATATATATATTTTTTTTTATGTATGGGTGTCCGGGCCAACTTACACGCGACTATTTCCATAGGAAATATACATGTTCCAGCCATTGAGTTAGTTGGTTTTATTTTTCTTCTTACTAGTTGGGAACGCTTTCAACCTATAACCGGATTGTTTTTTTTTATGATTGTATTTAATGGTGGATTAGATTTAATTTTTTAGTTTTATGTAAGGGTCTTATCAGTTATGTAGAGATGAATTGCTTGGTAATAATATTTTATTGTAACATCTACATATCATAACAATCGGTATAATAAATTAATTAATGTAGTTGAACAAACAATTAACCGGTTGATACTTAGAAGGAACGTACACGTACCGAATTAAATGATTTATATGTGATGGGGAACTTTCAAACGCCGAGACGATCCTTTTTAAAACATTGAATAAGGGAAAGTAGATTCATCTGTAAGGAAATATTTTCTTTATCAAGGGGGCGTGTTTAAGGGAAACTTTTGACAAATATCATAGATGTGGAACAAAATGTTGTGATATGAGTGTTAAGCATTATCTGGTTTACCTAATTTGAGGAAGTTAAAGTGAGAGATATGAGATTAATGTTGGGCCAAGTCTGGTTTAGTCATATATCTTGTGATTTATCTCCTAAATTCTCAAGCGAACATGCGTAATGGATCCTTATGATGGGTGTTCTCATGTATATTAAAGGATACTATTTCAAAATATGATAAGTTTTATTTTGACGGCATTGAATTGAATGTCCACCAAAACTATATTTCAAGGAAAAGTTGGAAAATATGAATACATTTTTATTCTGTTTTTTTTCTTGTTAAGTCTATAAAATCAACATAATAAAATATAATATAGCAATTTTTTATTACAAATGAGGACACTGAACATAGCTATAAACATTAAATTTTATGATTTGGAGGAGAATTTTTAAGACGAGTCAAAACTTCATCTGCTGCAAGGCCGAAGTACCATGCAAATTTGTTTCCGGTAGAAATTATTGGAGCGTCATCAATCTTATAAGAACTCAATGATTTATCACAATTTTTGACATTGTCAGCAGCTATTGAAACATCATAGCTTGATACCAGATACTCCTTTAAATATTTAACTTCAGATAAAGCACTGCTAAATGAATTTATAGCTCCGTTATAGAATTCAATACACTCATTTAGGGCCATTCTATAGAGATATCTAACATCGCTCTTTTGAAGCATGTTCTTTATAAAAATATGTGTATTATTCGTGTTGTCTAATCCCGATTCAATGATTCCTGTTGCTAATGAGTAAAGATTTGTTGCTGATATAATTCGACTATCAGATTTAAGCGTCTGGATGCATATAGTTTTGTTCCAATCTATTTCATTCTTGTTGCATACTTCTTCGATCATGTTTGAAGACCACGTTGAGGCAGCATCACCATATGAAGGCAAGAGAATGAAGGATGAGAAAAGAATGATAAGGAAAATTGAAGTCATTTCTGCTAGGTCCTGCAAAAGGCTCCCAAAAGGTTTTATTTAAGTAACTTATGTCTCTCAGTCAACCAAAGGTTGTCACTTTTTTTACTAGTTGTTCATAAAATATTATTCATTTATAATAAAAAAGAAAATACTTTTATATTTTTATACCACTTTTATTTCATATAAATTTGAAAATTTATATATTTAATACTCAAATCTTATCTTATTTTATCTTCTAACACGCATATACTATAAATTTATACCAAATTTGTAGTATATATTTTTATACTACTTTTATTTCATATAAAATTCAAAATTTATATATTTAATACTCAAATCTTATCTTATTTTATCTTCTAACGCGCATATACTATAAATAAATTTTAATTTTTTTTTGATATTGTCATATTTATCTTATGGGGATATTCCTTTTAACTTTTAGCGTATTTATATAAATTTGTTTAATGTAATTTTTAAATTAAGAAATAGCAATTGTCCAAGAAATAGCAATTGTCCAAGAAATAGCTACCTTTATTACTCCCTCCATTCATAAAATTTTGTCAAAATTTATATAAGTAGTCTTCCATAAAAGGTTATTCATATAGAATAATAAGTCATCTTTTTATTATTCATATAAAAGGTTATTCATAAAAGAATAATATAAAAGAACCTAATTGAGGCGTTGGAATTGACTTCTGGTGGAAAAATGAAGATTATTCACCTTTAGCTCCTTCTTCTGCCTTCTTATTCTTAAATTTAAGCGTAGAATGAATTGTATGTAAAATAATAGTCTAAAGGCCTATTTATAATAAGAAAATTGGACTTGGGCTATTACTAAAGAAAATAAGTCATATATTAAAAAGCCCGAATCCAATCTTTTAATTGAAATCTCGTAAATGGTGTGCAACCCTTAGTAAACGGCTGTAACTTCCTCAAATAAACTCCAAATTGACTCATTCAAGTTGCTAAATCTTCCTAAGTCAATAAGGAATTATCTCTATTTCACGCCCCAAAGGCTGAATCCATGTTTAAGTCGCTCAAAATGAGCAATTAACATCAGCCTTCCAAATTTGTAGCTTTCCTAGTCAACTCTTCAGGATATCTTTTCTCGCCTTTGACTTCTCCACTCGATCTAAGAATTTAATTCTCGTTTTCTCTCCTTGTATTGGTGCTCCCTAGCATCCATGGACCTACAAAGTTTGCACTAAAACAAACCATTTAACGTGCAAAAGCATTAAAAATGAAATATAATATATTCCAAGGAGAGAAATTAAAATATAAGAAAATAATCCTAAAAGTCTATCATATTAGTCAATTATTCACCTAAAAAGATGTCCCCTAAGTGCATAAAATTAGAAAAAAAAGGGAGACATCACGTATCAAAAACAAGAACAACGAAAAAGAATTCAAGAAGTTCATTGACATGGTGAGCAAGTTAGATATTAATATCCCGTTTGTAGAAGCTCTCAAGAGAATGCCGAAATATCTTAAATTCATGAAGGACATTCTTTTTAACAAACGAAACTTAAAAACTGAGGAGATGAATGGATTGCAAGAGGAGTGTAGTGCTATATATCAAATCAAGTTACCACAAGACACACATACACCTAAGAACTCTTGGATGAGACCATTAATGGCTATAAAGAATAGGTCTGAGAATTTCGTGGAAGCGAAAGGCAAGTGATTCAAATTTCGCGTGCCAAATATTAATAAACTTACTTATTGCTGCCTTGCTGGGGAGGTGATGTTAAGACATAATCACTGAGGTAATAAATCGTGCGATTTGTTTTAATAATATTTTATATTTAAGTTTTCTTTTCAATCTTTTACATGATTATTTATCTTTAATTTAATTATATTATATTATTTTATATAAAAAACAGTTAACAAATAAAATTTTATATTTTATATGAATAATGAATTATATTTAATTTTAGACATATTTTAAGATTAAATTATATTATTTTTATACATTTGTAAACCCATTTCGATATACGAGCAAAATTTAAAAATAGAATCGAAACAAAGAGTTATTAAAAATAGGTTTGTCAAATAAAAATGTTCAGTTGTTCTACTGTTATCCTATCAATTATTATGATTCACAAACGAAAATCCGGTCATATTATTTTATCGATTGATCAAAGTATGATAAAAAACTTAAACACTGAGGTTTAATCAATAACTTTGTATCACAAAAAACACCGAAGATGTTTTTAAAGTAAATCTTCAAATATTTTTTTCAAACGCTTTTTATATAATTGTTTCAGATATAATCTCTTAATTATTTTTAGTTATTTATAATTCTTTATTTGATTAGTTTTATTAGTAAATTTATTATATATGATTTGTGAGGTCAAAACAGGATAAAAAAATTTATTATATGATAAAAGGGCCCCATTTTCTTTTTCGCTTTAGGTACCCAAGACGCTCGGACCGGCCCTGCCCACATACCACCTTAATTACCTATAATCGAAAGGTAGTTCAAAATTATTTAAGCCTATGAGTTGGGGGTCAAAAGAGATGACGAAAAGAACAAATATATTATTAAGGGAGATGAAGAATCAAAGCAAGGTATTGGGTAAGATCAAGAAGATTTCAAGTAAGATTGGTACTAGTTTGGGAACAACTAAAAGGTAAAACGGGTCAAGTATTTAGAGAGGAGCATGAAATGGTGAAACCAAAGAGAAAAGTAGTTACATTTTTCAAGGAGGAAACACCATAACCTCTTCATATCAAGATCCCTATACCAAGATTAAGCGAAGCTTATAGGACGTTATTAGATATAGTTAAAACAAAGATTCCTGGACAAACACCTTCACATGAAAAAATATTCGAGAACAAAATTGGAGAAGATGAGTAAGAGGTTTCTAGGGTGGTATAATTGATTGGGATAAATCACAAAAGGAGGTAAGGGAATGTGAAATTGGTGATACTAGAAGTTTACATACAAGAAAATCACTGCACCCTATCTTGGTTATCGATCATGCGAGGCAATAACCTCGAACAGTGTGTTTTCTTTCTTCCCTACCATTTATTTATGAGCAATATGCGTGTTTGGTTTAAAATTTATTTCTTTATTGAGTCTTTTTGAGTCGTGGGACACGGCTCACTTTTGAGTTGGGGGTGGGGATTCGTTGTCCTCGTCTTCCATTTTGTTTATGCATAAAATTTAAATTTTTAGGTTTGAATTGGCATAGAATAATTGAATGTACCTATTGAGCATGATTTAATTTAGTTAATGATAGTAAGTAGTATGTTTTTGAAAGGTGTCACAAATATGTTTAGTATGCATGTATGAAAACAGGAAATAAAAGATAGGGAAGATTAATAAGCAATGCGTAAGAAGTCAAGTTGAAACTTAGGGAGAGTTATTTGGTGTGTAGAACGTGAGGTTTGAAATTAGTTGAAAACCCATTTATCTATAAATTAATAGTGAAAAAGTAACGAAATCCGATAGTTAGAAAAGTGAATAAGGCAGTTCTTTCATATTTGAAGCCACTTGAAACCTTTTTAGCTTTCTCACCCTTTTATTTGATTATTATTATTTATCCATCTTAGCCCCTCTGAGCCTTTCTAAAGCCTTTTATTTAACCACATTATAAGTCATACCCCTTTGTTTACTGGACTTATCCATATGACCCACACTCGAATCGCAAAACCTGAGACAAGTCGTTTTTAGAGCTTGAGTTTGGGGTGGTGGGTTTCATCATTAGGGAACATTGGGTTTGGGAAATTGTAATTGTGATATTATTGATGATGAAAAGTTATTATGAAACCCTTTTCCGGGGTAAGAGTAAATGAAAAAAAGCTGAAAAACATGAATTGAAAATAATATATTTGAGAAAAAATAGCGTGATATCTCAACGTCAAAAAGAGAATCATAGGTGGTGTCGCCTAGGGTGTGATAAAAATAAGATAAAATTAAGTCAAGAAACTACGCACTCTCACCCTAGACAGGCACAGTACTGCAAGTATTACAGGACGTATGCAAGTTTTAATGATAAATAGAGTTCATTCTCAGGGACTTAAGTGTGTTAATCGCGTGAGTAGGAATATCGAGTAAAAGTAAATAATTAGAGAACAGAAAAGTAAAAGGAACAGAATTCGAAATTATAAATTAAAACTAAGAAAATAAAGACAGTAAAGTAAAATACGAAGAATATGAGATGAGAAATATAGCTTAGGTTTTGCTAGTATGCACTAATCCTTCTAATTCTATCTATAAATCTAGTTAATAAGGGAGAATATTAGCTCTTGGTATACTTAGTCAGGATTCTAAATTCCCCAATCTTAGACCTTGAGAGCGACTAAGGGGGCTACGACACAACCAACACGAGGACTCAAACAGGGTTATCAAACGCCACTAAGGCCCTATCCAGCACACTACAATCAATTGGTGATATGGTGATTAAAACAAACCCTAATGACTATCTAGTTAGAAGTATGTTCTTTCAGAACTGCTATCGACACTAGACATTATGTGGTGGTTCAATAGTTGAACACCCTGTCAAGGAGACCATCTAACTACTATTAAAACAATCCTAAAGTGATCAGTTCTAGGAAAGACATTAAATCAAAACACATAAACAAATATTAAGTAAGTAGCTAATATCAAATTAAAACATATAATTCCCAAAGAAACTTAGATAGAAGAATTAGAATTCATAGATTATACATATGCAAAACCCAAGCTATGGGGAGTTTAGTTCATACCTGAAGGAAATAAACTAAAAGAAATTACAAAAGACATCATCTTGCTCTCTACAATAAACTGGAAGAATAAAACCTTAAGAACTAATTACTATGAGGCAAGGATGATTTACAAGTGATATAAGGGTGTATTTATAGGTGTTTAGAAGACCTAATTCGTTTTCTTGAGGAAGAGTTAAGGTAATGGACTCCTAGCCCAACTCAAATTCATATGGAAATAAAGATAAACACTGCTGGACCGTTTTGAGCATATCTTCTTCGTTATTGGTCAGATTTTGCTCCATAAGATACCAAAATAATCGCAACAGAATTATCTTGACCCAGTAGAAGGAAATTACCAAAATCGGCCTATTTATTAGGTAAAAACGCCTATCTTTGGACGTGTATGCAGAATCCCAGATTTAGGCAGCTTTTCCTTTAGCTTTTGTTTCCTTATCTCCAATTACCATGCAAATCTCTTTCCATTAGTTGTAATCTTTGACTTGGACTCTAATTAAGCTCCATAATTATCTTTAAAGCTACACACTAAATAAACAATTAAACCCAATATGCTCTAAAAACAATAATTCTACAAATCAAGACTCAAAATAGGAAAGTGCACTAAAACTCAAGAAAATCGACATTATTGACTTCTAAATCACTTAAATGATGTCTCATCCTAACATTAATCTATCACAAATGAGGAGACATCAATAGGCTATACAAAAGAAGAAAAAAAATGAAAAAAATTGAAAAATATTTGGACCGGCAAAGTGGAATTTATTAGATCGTCATGAAAAGGTTTTTACTTGGGTTATTTGGGGATTCACATTAAAGCATAAAAAATTGGGTTGAGTGAGAACATCTTCGAGTGAAAAACTCAAGCTCTAGGGCGGTTCGTTGATGGAATGTGAGGAGAGAGAGCCAAAAGCTCACTTTTCATTATCCAAATATACCACATCGTCCCTTAGCCATGTTATAACCATAAAGACCTTAGGATTTCTAACTACTTGGTGGAGAAACAGTTGAGCTATTAGGTTGTAGGTGAATGGACAATTGGATGCTATACTAAGAACTATGAATAACCTATAGCCATTAACGTGAACTTAGTTTAAAACCTCTCATTCTAGCATTGCGAAGTTAATCTGGACTTGAAATTATGGAATGTTGATTATGTGTATATTATGTATACGTGTGCATTATTTCTTTAGAATTACTACATGAGACTTTTTAGATAATATGCTCTAGGATAATTTAGTGTGTTCTATTCTTCTTCTCCTCCTCCTCCTCCTTCTTCTTGCCTGTTTATTATTTGACTACCCTATTGTTCTTTATCTTTATTGTATCGGGACGATACAACTTTGAGTTGAGGGTCTTGATGTCTCCCTATTTGTGATGAACTAATCAAGGTTGGAGACATCATTTTAGGTGTATTTAGGAATTTAATTATCAATTTTTATTAATATTTTTATATTTTCTTATTTCTTGTCTTAATTTAATGATTTATTATTTTTAAAGCATATTTTGTTTAATTGTTTGTAAATTGTGAAGTTTTAAAGATATATGGTAATTAATTAGATTTCAAATCAATTCTAAGGGAAATAAGATAATGATGGAAATTGGAGATAAAGGAAGTAAAGGATAAACTAGGAAAGAAAAAGTTGTTAAGTAAATCTGAATTTCAGCAGCTACGACTAGAAAAGTGATCATAACTCAAGATTGGCTGGGAATTTGGAAGAACTGTCTGAAGCTAAAGTATAGAGATTTCTGAAATGATCAGTTTTGATATAAAGAACGTGTCAAACAGAGCAATATTTAAAGAGTTACAGCCCAAATAAAACAACAACAACTTCTTACCTTTTCTATATTTTAGGGTTACGAATTTGATTTGGAAAAGAGTCCTATTACTTGCCCTCTACTACAAGAAACTGACCTAAGGTTTAGAATACCCTATAAATACACCATCTATTAAGTAGAAACACATCCTTGGCTAATCCTTAAGCTAAGAAGAAGCCTATATCAAGAGAAGAGAAGTCTGGAAGGAGTTAAGCCTCAAATTATGCCTTCACAAGCCTTCAAAATTGTAATTGTTTTCTTTTCCTTCTCGAGTATGAACTAAATTTATTTTAACTTGAGATTTAGCATATGGGTATGAACCCTAGGCTTGTTTTACATCTATTTTAATTTGGGATTATATTTTTTTTAAATGAATTATTGTTTTATTCTCTGTTTTATGTGCTTTGTTTTATTGTCTGTTTTCCTTACGAGGGCCCGCATATAGGATTACCTTAATAGTAGTTAGATGGTCACCCAGAAGGGGTGTCTAATTATTGAAACACCACATAAACGTCTAGTATGCAGTAGTGATCCTGACGGGCTTGCCTAACTAGATAACCACTAGGGTTTGGTTTAACCATCGATCATCACTGGAAGGCCAGTCTCATCTAAGAACCTAGTGGCGTAGGAGCACCTTAGTTAAGTCCCTTCGTGATTGTGAGGTCGCCACCTAAGTCCACCCGGAAGGGGGTTAGGAGGAATTTAGAATCCTGGTTATTGCAATTTTACATAATTCTTCCTTACATGATTAGAATAAACAAGACTAGTGGGGATTACTTGTTATATCTTGAGCTAAACTCTCATACTATTTGCTTATCTTATTTACTTTTCTGTCTTTCATTTATTTAGTTTCCTATTTAAAAACCAAAGAAAAATTATATTTGTCTTTTATTTACAGCGTATTATTCTTCTAGCTATATTAATTGCACTTTATATTGCATAAGTTCTCTCTAACTTTCGTAGTCTCTGAGGAACGAATTTTGTTTATTATTAAAACTTGTATACGACCTGTGATACTTGCAGTGAGTAACGTGTTTAGCCTAGGGTGTTTATTTTCATCTATTTTATCTATTATTTTATCATGCCCTAGGCGACACCAGATCCTGACATGCTAAAACCTGCCTTTTCTACTTCTTCTAAATCTGGGGTTGTAACTTCATTGATTTTTCATAATCTTACTTGGCGTATGATTTGCAATTTCTTCAATGTTTGTTACTCGATTATTCTAAAAAATGCTGTCATAGTACTTGAGTATCATGTCCTTCAGTTTTGATGGCTCCTCAATCCATCTGCCATTATTATTTTCAAGATTACATATACGATTGATATTCCTCCTCATAATTGCGGTCGCGTGGAAAATTTTTGCGTTATTGTACCCTTTTTTAATTCACCAAATTCTTGCTCTATCTACCCAAAATGATTCTTCCATGTACCAAATATTCTCTAACTCCCGATTAATGTTCAATATTAACACTTAATTCGTTCTGGGCAGGGGTTCATATTGAGGATCAGTGATAAGTTTTTGATATTTATTGATATGTGTCACGTTGTTCGTGAAAACCTTTCTACTTTATCCAGTAAGCGCATAATATGTAACATATTTCTTGAGACAAAATTATTGTATGGAATCAATGTTGTGACCTCTATCCCATGCTTTTTCTAAGATGTCCCGACAATGTAGGTTTTCCAACCATATTGATTCGAACATGAAGTATCTTTTGTTGTTCAAATTAGTTCCATATTTTTTAAGGATAGCGGAGAATGATCTTATCCGATGCTGGAGCTTCTTTGAGTATTACATTAGGAAACAAATTAAGTAGGTCATTAGGGACAAGTGCCCTAACCAATTATTATTTTACCAATTCTTCTTTCATTCTCATGTTTGTCCAAGTATAAAATAACCTTTAGCGGGACAACGAACAAACCATTATTTTGATGAACTCATTAGAAGTTAATAATTATTTTAAGGTTTGGTGCCAACTTACCGTGTTTTTCTGAAACTTTAGAGATATCGTTGAAGTCACCAATGAAAATAATTGGATTATACTATGCCAAACTTTTTGTCTTTCGTTCACATTTTTCAAAGCATGACTAAAGAAAATATACCAAGAAATATATTTGGATTCAGCAATTTTTGAGATTACAAAAGAGGTATTAAATTTATTACTCTAAGGTTGATGCAGTCTTTCCAAGAAAGTAGAATATCCCCTACCTAAAAGATCTGCCTCCAGGGTTAACTACGTGAAAGTTATTGAAAGATTTAAATTGGCTACACAATCTAATATTTTTATCTCATTCTATATATTAACAAGAAAGTTAAAGACATTGTACTTAGACATAATGGTATTAAAAAAATTCTTAGTCATCAGATTCCTCGCTCCTTGACTATTCACACGAGCATATTATCCATGGAAACCAACCACTTTAGAGGACTGGCCATCGTCCCTCAGCTGGTTCAAGTCGACACTTTCCTTCACTGGTAAAGCTCGGATACTTGCATCTTCCTCAGTACTACTATCGCTATTGTTGTCGCCATACAAATGATCATCACAATCAACACCTTTACAATTTTAGTATTTCCTCAAATCCGGTTTACCTTCTTCAAAGTCATTTATTTCATTTTTCGATGCACCCTTCGTTCTGAATACATGTTATTTGTCTCCACAGAAGCTCGGGTAGAGGTCTTCGATCAATATTTGCATTTCATATGCTCCTCTCCCTATAATATTGAATTCTTCATGTTTGAATTTGGCAAACTTTGATTCTCCCTCGAAATGGGACAGATATATCATCCTTTTTAGGTTTTTGGGCCAAGAAAATTTCTATGCCAGATAAAAAACACGTCTTCTCCGGATTATCTACGATCATCTGACTTCTTTTTTCTTTCATGATTATATATTGAATAGACTATGAGTTTTCCAACTCTTCTTCAACTGGGTGGGGTTCACCATCCTCACCAGTGTTCAAATTTATTCCACTTCCAAAAGCCTATTTTCCTATTTGGTTAAGTATATCTATATCACCACCTATCTTCATTTCCTCCTCTTTTTCTGTATTTTCCTTCAACTTCAAAAGCTGGGATACTTCATTAGTGATTTTTTTGTACATTGAATAGATATCAATATATTTTTCTCCCATAATAACCTTATTATTAACAAGGATGCTCTTCCTAAAGTCCTTGAACTCCTCTTGGAAAACTCTGAACATGTTTGGGAATTTGTTCTCAATAAGCTAAATAGAAGTGTTATTGTACTAAAAATTCCCCACAATATCTCCAATCAAGCCAGTGTTCTCTCGCTTCCTTATTGAAGATCTGCCTTCATTTTTGTTGCCCTTGCTGTCTTTATCACTAGTGTTTTGATAAAGACATGAACGTTTATTGAACCTATCAGGAACCCAGAATTAAAACATTGATTGCCTCTATACTTTGATTAATCATCATCCTCATTACTATCATCACTTATTATGAATGGGAAGAAGCACACAACATTGTAAAAAACTCCCCAACAACCTCTCCTTCTAATTAAGTGATGAACCTTATCTTCATTTCTAGTCATTGTTTCTCTATCCCAATTGAAATATCAAGCAGAGTCATCATTCTACCTGGTTCTAACCACGCCCACCAAGCACAAGTTTTTGTTGTTTCCAAGGACTCCACAATTGTAACTAGAATAAAATTAAGATTTCATACACAAAAGATAGTTAAGCTGCTCCTTTTTACTTCTCAATGAAAATGCTAGTTTGTATAGTCTCTCAAATATCAAACTTCACTCAAAATCTAAGAAAATCTATCTCGTCTAGACATGCAACTGGGAAGTTGATCGCGTAATGAAATTTCTCAGTATCTCCATTGTGTCAACGCTGCATTACACATTTGCTAATCATTTGATCCTCAACCATGCATAAGAGTTCATATAATCGAGTTGTTTATAATCAAGATTTTTGCTCCATTTACAGATAATAACATGCATTGATTAAATGAGGCATGGTGTAAGAAACTAGAGTCTCTCATCCTCCTCTTCGTTGTCTAAAGAAAGTTTGCATGTGTTTTTATCAAGTTCTTCGAATTGAACCCTGCATTTAATCCCCCATGAATCAATGCTTACATTTCGAAAGACACTAAAGGGAATCACTCTGTCAAATATGGATTCTGTATCAAAGTTGAATTCCATACGTGGAGCTTTTACTAAAGGTATTTGGCGTTGAAAGAGAAAACTTCCAATTGGTTTAAGTTGTCATTATATATTTTATCCAGAGGAAGCGAGTGTTTCTCTTTAGTATTCATTAAAATCTTCGTTACTAGATGATGACTTGTTATGGTATAGAATCATGTCTTCAATTCTATGAGTATGATATATATAGTAGTACAGATGGTCATAAAATATTTCGTTTGATTCTACAGATCTTCAACCACCGCATGCATGCAATAAATTTGTCAATTTCCTTGTAGCATTGAGTAAAATAACAGTGATAAGTGAACTCATTTTCTATGGGGAATGTGATCCGATCACATGCATAAGGCCAAGCATTTCAAAATGTTGCAATTTGTAACTAAGGACCTTTGAAATCCCTTGATCTCCATGCTAAGTGCATGAATCTATAAACAACTAATACGATCATACCGTGAGTACTTGCCTTTTACAAAGTTTTCCTTTACCCAAGGAATATAAAGGGACCATGAGTGCTGGAGATAACAAAGTAACCCTTCTCCTTCTTCTTTGAGTAAAGATATAGAGTAATGATATATACCACCCAAAATCATACCACTCAATGACATGACGTGAATTGGTTGGTTACAAAACTTTAGTCTATTTATTTTTTTGATCTAACTAAAGATTTGTAACCAACCAATTTACGCCACGTTATTGGGTAGTATTGGGTGGTATGATTTTGGATGGTATATATCATTACTCTTCTTCTTTATACTGACACAGCCATACAAAAGAGACCTTAGATAGCATCACAACCGCCAAAGCCAATGCATTTCACATGCATGTTGTTTTCCCTTCCATCGAGTATAGTTTGAGCCTCAAAGATATATTTCACATTATATGTACATCCTTCATATCTCCTTTTCAATTATATCTAGTCAAGACCTTCACAAAAATATAGGAAGTAACAAATATTGCAAAAAAAACCAGTCGTCAAACATGCAAAACACCAAAACTCCAAAGCAAAAGAAGAAGAAAAACCAAAGATAACAAATCAAACAAAATAGAAAGGAGGGGAAATGAACAATTAGACATAACTTAAAGAAAGATCTAGAGTTTAGGTATAAGAACCATTGTAGAAGAAATACTTGTCTTTACTATTTAGTCCCACATTATGAAGCTATGCGTTTTGTTGATCAACCTAAAAGCATGTGACCAAAATTTAAGATGAACGTAAGCAAATAAAAGAGAAATTATATTATTTTTTATTAAAGTTTCAAATGAAATTTATTTAACCTTAATACAACATCTAGTTTTTTAGTCAAAATAAAATTCGTTATAGATATATTTTCTTGTTGATAGGAGTAGCGTGTTGTTGTTCGTGGGTTCTGATCTTTGCAAGACATGGTTGTAGTATTTACGAAGGCACGGTAGGAAAACGGACATAAGGGGTTGGTAAGGGTGTATGAAAATTATGAGCATGAGTATATATACGAGTCATGTGTAAAAAAAAAGTTAGGCGCTAATAGAACGATCAAGAGCCTTTAAACATGTTACAATGAAACAATTCATTAATTGGAATCAAAACTTCATTTGTCAAGATAATTTTATATTATTTTATTAAAATTATACAATGGTAATAAAGTCCTTTAAATACATCTAAAAACATCAAAATAAATCCATGATTATTCATTTCTACAAATCTAAAAAAGAAAAAAAGACAAGTTCAAAGATTTTAATTTTACATTTTGAAAATACCTCATTTGTTCCTTCTTCTTACTAGTTGGGTATGCTTTCAACTTCTAATCTAATTGATTCTTTTTTTATATGTTGTGTTGAGTGGTGGATTAGATTAAATTTTTTAATTTTACATAAGGGTCTTACCAAGTTATGTAGTAATCAATTGCTAGGGTAAACAATATTTTATTGTAACATCTACACATAGTAATAATCGGGATAAGTAATTAATTAATTGAGTTGGACAAACAATTAACCGGTTGATACTCAAAAGGGATCGTACACCCACCAAATTAATTGACTTATAGGTGATGTGGAACTATCAAACGACTTGAAGGTCCTTTTTAAAACATTGAATAAGAGAGAATGGGTTAATGTGTAAGGAAATATTTTCTTTATCAATGAAGGTTTTTAGGGAAAATTTTGACAAATATCATAGATGTGGAAGTAAATTGGAGAAAATAATGTGATATGAATGTTAAGCATACCTAATAAGGATACGAGAGGTTAGATGTCCCCATCACCTCTACTATATAAAGAAAATAAAAAAGAAAAAACTAACAAAACATAATACTCCTCTACCCCTCTTTTCCCTCTTTCTTCATACGTGCCTCACCAGTATCCAATCATAATCTTAAAACTGGTTTCATTACCCATAAATTTTAATATATTTTATGATTATCACGATTAGAAGAAATTACAAAAAAAGAAATTCGAGGGTTTTGAGTGGGTCTCTCCTCTACCTTATCACTGCATTTGCTTCCAATGTGCTCATTTTGAGATTAAAATAATGGGGGACAAGAATTTCACTATATATACACGAAAGTTCATGACCAATCGTCTTTTCTCTCTGTTACTAAATATGAAGGATTGCATGGTTCAACTACAAAATGTGCAAAAATCTGCAAAGTAAAATTATAATGTGACTGAGACGGAGAGAGTCCAAGCTGGAAGCTTAAAGATTTCGAGAGAGTTCCAAATGGTAATGCAATGGCAGTTTCAAGAAGCACTATATTAGCAGCAACAAATTCTCAATATCCAGAATATTGAGAAACCTTAAAAGCAAAATAGTGGCCATTGTGTGCTTCTATCTCTCAAAACATTGCCTAGAGTTTGGGAACAGACACTAAAAATGATTGGCCTTCCATTTGATACAGTTGAGAGATTAACAAAAGGGGAAGAAGTAAAGTGCAATTACTGTGTTTCTTAAGACCTTTGAGTATTATAATGATATTGCTTGTGTAGTTAAGGCTTTTGAGCTAATAGATCCATAAAAAAAAAATATTAGTTGCATATGCATCAAAATAAGTTGCAGAACTAACATTTCAAAAACCAATTAGATTGTATTTTTCTTAATTTTGTTATTGTCAATATTATAAATATAGATGTTTCATTAAAGATCAATTGCATTGCATTGATTTGAATCATAAAGACTTGATATAATTGCAATTATACAAAAGGAAGATGAGTCTCCACAAGAATTGTCTTTCATTTTCTCTTACTCAATCCAAGACTTTAGGCCACCGATCTGCTTCATTCTCTGAATATTGTAAATTTGTCATCGCAGCTTTAACCCCAAGCAGGCCACTAATATGCTCCTAAATATAAACTCAATTACTAATCTAAAGTAACATCCTCAAGTATGTTCATATGATTTACAAGCAATTCCAAAAACGCACTAGTATTAGTATTAAGGATGGATGAAGGAACCAATACAACAATGCAAAATTATCCCCTCTCATTGATCATACATCATCTTGTTTTCAAGATTGAGCACATGATTAAATTTCTCCCTTAATTCACCAATTACTAAGTCAAAGCTGTTTGCATGTGGCTGAGATATTTCCTTGTGCTCACCTTCATTAACAAACATGTCTTAAGTCATGGAACATATCAAAATTACTCAACAAGATAATCTTTGAGGAAATTTTCTTCAACAAGAGTATTTGAAGTCATAGGGTGTATTTTCTGATTGGCCGTAGGAGTGGAGTGTGCACCTAGACATGAAGTGTAAACATTAAACATAGAATCTAATTGAATGTGTTTATTAGCATTTACAACATTTTTTCAATTATTCTTCACAACTCAAACAACACGGTCAAAGAAAATGCAACTAATTAAACCAAAAGTTAGACGTTAATTGCTTGATCTAAATATTACAAAGAAATGCACATATAAAGTTTCATCAATGAAAAAATCACATACTATTACAAATATTTTCTCTTAGATCAAGCAAGTAGTACATTGGTTTCTGGAAAAGTTATATAGCCAATAAACCAAAGCTTGATCTTATAACACAAAATGCTACATTAACAGTACAAAAGAAATGAAAAAACATCCATTACATCTTAATTTGTGAAATGGAGTAGACAATTTTAGGGTACTGTGTGGCTGCCATTACAGGGGAGAAGAACATACATATGAGAGAACAGAATAACGTACTATGTGGATACAATTAACCTCACTAAGGGATCAGGTGTATGTTTAAGGAAGTTAAGTGAGATATATGAGATTACTTTTGGGCTAAGTGTGATTGAGTCATATCTTGTGATTTATCTCCTAAATTATTAGGGAACATGCGTAAGGGATCCTTATGATGGCTGTTCTCATGTATATTATACGATACCATTCCAAAATATGATAAGTTTTATTTTGACGATATCGAATTGAATGTCCACAAAAATTACATATGGAAAAGTTGGAGAATATGAATAAATTATTATTATACTTTTTTTTTTGGTATTAAGTCTTTAAAATCACAATAATGTGATATACTAGAACAACTTTTCTATTACAAATCTAGAAAAATTAAACTTTATGATTTAGAAGAGAATTATTTGTAAGACGAGTCACAACTTCATCTGCTGCAAGCCCAAAGTACCATGCTAGTTTGTTTCCCTTGTAAATTATTGGAGCATCATAAATTTTATAAGAAAGCAATGATTTATCACAATTTTTGACATTGTCAGCAGCTATTAAAACATCATAGCTTGCTGTCATATACTCCTTTTCATCTTTAACTTCAGATAAAGCACTGCTGAATGAATTTATAGCTCCATTATAGAATTCAATACACTCATTTAGGGCCATTTTATAGGGAGATTGAACGTCTACCTTTTGAAGCATGGTCTTCATAAAAACATGTGTATTATTTGTGTTGTCTAATCCTGATTCAATGATTTCTGTTGCTAATGAGTGAAGATTTGTTGCTGATATTATTCGACTATCAAATTTAAGCGTCTGGATGCATATAGTTTTGTTCCAATCTATTGCATTCTTGTTGCATACTTCATCGATCATGTTTGAAGACCACGTTGAGGCAGCATCACCATATGAAGGCAAAAGAATGAAGGATGAGAAAAGAATGATAAGGAAAATTGAATTCATTTTTGCTTGTTGCAAAAGCTCCCTAAGAGCCTTTATTTAAAGTAACTTCTTCTGTCTATCAGTCTACCGATTACCGAAGGTTGTCACTTTTTTTTTGACTAGTTGTTGACAACATATTATCCTTTTATAATAAAAAAGATAATATTTTTATATTTTTATACCACTTTTATTCTATATAAATATTAAAATTTATATGTATTTAAAAGAAATATATTAAGAAATTTTATCAAGAAAATTTTACTAATCACATGGCCAATACTCAAATCTAATCTTATTGCTTTGAACCCAAAAAATGAAAAATCTTATCTTATTTTATCTTTGAACGCGCGTATACTACAATTAATTTTTTTTGATATTGTCATATTTATTTCGACCAAAAAAAAGATATTGTCATTTTTGTGGGGGTAATTTTTTTTTTGGACGAGCTTATGGGGGTATTCCTTTAATACTTTTAGTGTCTTTATATAAATTTATTTAATGTAATTTTAAAAGAAGTAATTAGAGATAAATGTCTCTTTTCTAATTTTTTTAATTCTTTAATTTTTTTATTTAGAGATAAATGTCTAATAAAATAATTATTTATAGAAAACATTCTTTTTATATTTTTTATACCTATACTATCTTTAATATTAAATATATTACTTTATTTTTAATACAATATTTATTTTTAAATATTAAACAATTTTTTTTTTGTCATTACATGAAAGAGAAAAACTAACGGGTTACAAATCTATCCATCCAATTAAACAAGTCAATCATACTCATAGGCTGGCTTGACGAAATGTCAACTCCCTTCCTTGCAAGCTTAGCGGCTTTGTCCGCAAGACAGACAAAGTCCCTTCTACAATGTATAATTTTCCAAGAAGGAAAACGCTTTAACCAATTGAGGGCTTCGCTAACCATTGGTCTAATTCTCCAATTAGCAGCTCCTCCATTGTAGATTCCTTGACTAACCTCAAGGTTATCGGAGTAAAAGAAACAACTCCGGTACTTGAGATTCGCCGAGGACCTCATGGCCTGAAGAATGGCCCATGCTTCTCCTTCAGTATTTGAGTTAACTCTCGCTCTTTTAATCGCTTTGTGCTTTACTATTCCTTCTTTCGTAGTTCCAATCGCAGCCATCCCAGCCGGTTCCCAATTATTAACGAAAGATGCATCGTTCAACCATAGAATATCCGTCTCTTCAATATTAAACAAATAATAGGGTACTTCTACCACCACCACCACCACCATCACCACCTCCACCATCACAACCACCACCACCACTACAGCCACCACAACCATCACCACCTCCACCACCACCACCACCACCACCACCACCACCACCACCACCACCACATACTACTACTAATTTTATCACACGCGCGCGTCCGTGAATTTTTTTTTTAAATCGTCATAACTAATTCAAAAAAAATCAGAAAATTAAAAAATTTGCATTTTTGGATAAAACAAAATAACATTTACGTCTATGATTTTTTTGATTTTTAAATTTTTTTTTGAATTTTTTGATTTTTTTTAATTTTTTCCGTAAACACGAAATTCCATGTTTTAAACAGTGAATTTCGTGTCTGCGGAAAACAAATTCCTTATTTCAAAACATGGAATTTCATGTTAAAAACATAGAATTCCGTGTCTGCGAATTATAAAATTTAAAAAATTCAAAAAATTCTAAAAAAAATCATAGACCTAAATATTAATTTGCTTTATTCAAATATATAAATTTTTGATTTTTTTTTTATTTTTTTAGAATTAGTTATGACGATTTTAAAAAAAAATTACGGACGCGCGTTGTGTTTATTAGTTTTTTTTTTTCTAATTTTTTTTAATTGTTAATTATAAGGGTAGTTTGGGATGAGGCTGTTTTCTATAAAAAATCTTATTCTAGGCACATTTTTTTAAATAAGTTTTTTAATAGGCATTAATCTATAATTGGCTCTTTTTAAAATTAAGAAATAATTATTAATTTATAACACTCGTATTTATATAAATAGTTGTCATGAAATAACTACTTTTATTACTTCCTCCCTTCATAAAATGTTGTCACAATTTATATCAATGGTCTTCTATAAAGGGTTTAGAATAAGGGCTCGTTTAGAAGTGCTTATTTTAGAGTAAAAAAGCGCTTTTAGAATAAAATTTTAAATTTAAAAAAATTATTAAAAATAATATTGAAATCTAAAAAAAATTTAAGTGCTTTTTTCAAGAAGCAGCTATTTAGTGCTTCTCAAAAAAGTGCTTTTTAAAGTAAAAAAAACTTTTAAAATGCTAAAAGCACTTTTAAGTGCTTCTCTAAAAAAGCACTTCCAAACGGGTTAGTGCCCGTTTGGAAGTGCTTATTTTAGAGTAAAAAAGCGCTTTTGGAATAAAATTCAAAATTTTAAAAAATTATTAAAAATAATTTTGAAATCTAAAATTATTGAAAGTGCTTTTTTCAAGAAGCACATATTTGGTGCTTCTCAAAAAAGTACTTTTCAAGGTAAAAAAACTTTTAAAATGCTAAAAGCACTTTTAAGTGCTTCTCAAAAAAAGCACTTAAAAGTGCTTTTAGGGATTAAACTCAATGTGGATGGTAGTGTAAAGGTGGGGGCGGAAACAGCCGGAGTAGGTGGTGTATTTCGGGACAAAGAGGGGAACTATTTAGGAGGATTCGCAGGCGCTACTAAGGATTGCACGGCCTTCCAAGCTGAATTAATTGCATTGCATTTTGGATTAAATTTAGCCGTTAAAAGAGAAGAGGCGCAAATAATTGTCGAAACTGATTCGCTAGAGTTACACGCGCTAGTGAAGGGCGGTGTGAACAATGGGGACTGGTTCGACACTCTTATAAAGGAATGTAGAGATATCTTGACAAACCATCCTGGTTATGAGCTCACTCATGTATACAGAGAAGCAAATCGTAGTGCGGATTTTCTGGCCAAATATGGTGCGAGTTTAGAAAGAGAAGTGATACAATATTGCAGAGAACCCCCCGAAGGACTGAAGAAAATGCTCATGAAGGATAAATGTGGGGTTGCCACCCCTAGAAATATTTTGTTTACTCCTACGGGAGTTTAAGTTGCGTTGTATGATGTAACTATTTAGGCCTTTCCGGCCTCAGATGTAATGAAAAAAAAAAAAATAGCTACTTTTTAATGGCTCTCTCATGTATTAAAAAAAAAATAGCTACTTTAATTACTTCCTCCCTTCATAAAATGTTGTCACAATTTATATCAATGGTCTTCTATAAAGGGTTTAGAATAATAAGTCATCTTTTATTTATTTAAGTTACTTCTATTTTATTTAATTATTAAAATTTATATTTCTAATAAATATTTAGAAAAACAAACACTTAAAAGACAATGTAATTTATCACAAATTCAATAAATAATATTTTTATTTTGTATTAAAAAATAATGGTATAAATTTTTATTGACAGAATTATTAATAGTTACTCCATTTATTTATAAAAGGCTGTCATTATTTTTAAAAATAGTTATCTATACAAATTTGTCTATTTAAAAAATTTAAATACTTTTTCCATCCTTTATACTATTTTTATCATTACTTTAATACGAAAATATATATGGATAGTTTATAAGAGGTATTTTTATGATTACAAAATTAATAAATGACAATTTGTATGTGTAATCGAAATATGAATTTTTTTATGGACATAAATAGTATATGTTTTTGATATTCTTTCATATTATTGTATTTTTTGTATACTTTTTTTCCTTTCCTGATATGTACACATTGCGAAAATATAAAAATAATGTCTTATTTACCCCCTGAATTATATATGTCTTGACAGTTTGCCCATACTAAGGGGTTTACGACTAGATGACTCTTAAACATTTTTTTTTGGTGTATGGGTGTCCGGGCCAGCTTACGCGCACCACGACTATTCCTATCGGAAATATACACGTCTCCTCATGTTCAGGGAGGAGACTCGAACCTTGCACCTCTTGCTTACCCCCTTTAAGGGCTCAAGAAATAACAAGGTTGAGGGGTTTCGAACCCTGTATCTCCTAGATGAGAGACAGGCATCCTGGCCATTGAGCTAGTCCCAATGGTTTATGACCCTTAAACTTTGTTTATGTGACCCGTTAGTCCTTTTTACCAAATCCCGCCCATTTCTTCCATTAATTTACTGCGCGCCTTACACGCGCGCGTGAGGTTTTTTTTAATTAAAAATTTATTTTTGTAGAAATTGTTATTTAAACACCTTTTTAAAGATGGATATTTTTGATACATCACATTTTGGCCTTATTATAAATAAATAAATTAATAAACATAAATTGAAAACCAAATATAACTAAATTTGTCTACCGACTCACCTTTAGTTGCGAGATCATCGGAGAGCTTCACCAATCGTAACTGTTAGAGAAATTCAATGCCGCCAATTTGCCTATGGAGTAAGTGTGCTTAATCTATTCCCATAAATGTTGGGGTTTTTAGGGGTGGGGTTTGTTTTTTTAACTCCGTATATGTAGGGTTTTGAAATGGATTTTCTTCTTCTTTTTGAATTAGTGATTGAATGTCGGGATTTAGTTGTTAATGGAACTAATATTTAGGGATTTTGTTACCATATTCGTAGTGGTTGTTTACACGTTACCTTTTTTGCTTAAATCGGCGCCTACTTAAATTGGTACCTCATGTTATCAGATTTTCATGTGTAACAGAGAAATTTTCATTACGTGTTCATTTTTGGTAGATTATTCAATTAAGATAGGAGCGAGTACAGAGATGTAAAGTTTGAGTATTTAGCAGGTTGTCATTTTGACAGTCTTAGTGTACATGTTCTTAGGAAAGGTTGTGAAAAAATTGGAATTCATGGTAGATTTGACTTATACTATCTACAACTGGGCGAAAAGCTACCAGAGGGTCTAGCTTATGTAGATAGTGAAAGTTATATAAATTTCTAGCGTGACTAGAAAAAAAACCCAAACAGTTGATATGTTTGTTGTTTCTATACCAGAGATGGTTGAAGGAGATATAGTGGAAACTCCTGTATTCATGCCTTTATTATTAATATGGAAGGAAGGATGTGTCCGAGAAGAGAAAGTAGAAGAAGAAGATCAGAACTTAAGGGAAGGGCAAGATGAGAATAATATTCAAGATGATAAAGAAGTTGATGATAATTTAGATGGAGAAGGTCAGAATTAGAATTAGAATTAAGTAGAGGAGGAATGTAAGAAGGTGGATGATAATGTTAGTGAGAACATGGATGAGAATCCAGTAGAAGAGGAAGCTATAATAGTTGATGAGAAAGAAAGTGAAACCATAGATAAGGGTTGTGCACAAACTGATGAGAATGAAGTAGAGGGAGTTGGTAAGAAGGTGGATAATAAATATATTGAGATATGTGCTCAAATAGATGAGAGTCAATTAAAAGATGAAGGTAAAAAACTTGAGGAGAAAGACAGTGAAGACTATGTTAAAAGTGTGAGAATGCACTTGAAGAGGAAAACAAGATGGTTGATAACAATGCAGGCCAGAAAATAGGCCAATGTGAGCAAGATAAAGAATTAAACAAGGGTATTGATGGTGAAATTTGTGAAGAAGTGTAAGATGATGAAGTTTCATCTTGGGAGAAATCTGTGGATGCTATATTGGATAGAGTTCTGAGTGCTTTAAAGAGTTGTCAGGGTACAGACGATGATGATCTGTTGAAGAGGTCGAGGAGGAGGAACTCAACAGTGCCTTTCAAGCTGGTGGATGAAGACTTAACTGATGGCTCAGATAGTGAATTCAAAATCCCTGATGAGGAAGAGGAAGGGGATGAGGATGATAATAGTGATGTTGATGAAGAAAGTGATGATGTTTTGCCTTTTGATGTAGTCAAGATGAAAATTAAGGATTTATGTAAACAAAAGAAGAGGATTAGAGTTAATGACAAAAAGCCAAAAAAATGAAGAAGAAAATCAATGTACCCAATGGTGAAGATGTTAGTGATGATGCTGTGAGTGATAATGACTTACTGTCAGTTGTTTTTAGCAAGAAAAAGAAAGAATTGTCTAGAGAAAGCATAGTAGTAGAGTTGATAAGAAAATGTCAAAAGAAATCGACAAGGAAATCAGTGTACCTAATGTTGAAGATCAAACATTGAACAAGAAGAAATCTGGAGAATTTGTAAAAAAGAAGATCATACTTACAAGTCTTATTTAATGACAAAGTTTAGGCCAAGTGTGAAAAACAATAAACAAGGTGGTATTGGAATAGCAAGACTTATCAAGACCCCAAATTCGAATGCCATTACGAAGAGAAAATCATGGGAAGATTTCAAGAGCAAAAGACAAGAGATGAGGAAAGCAATGCCCGAATGAAAAAAATAAAACAAATGCTAGATAAACTGGCTTCCCAGTATGATTCTCCTAAACTTATCAAGAGTAGTAGCAAGTCTTATGAACTGGAAGAAGTAGTTGAGGAGGAAATGTTGAATAACAATATTAGTGATAGTGATACGACAACCGTGCCGATTATAAATGGAGACCACCATATGGTTGAGAATCTTGTTAGCATGGTAGAAGAAGGAGTAGCAACGCAATTCCTAGAAGTTAACACAGAAATTGCTATTCCTATAGTGTATGCACATGATCAAAATACAGAACGCAACCAAGAAGAGGTGGTGATCGAGGTAATAGAGATTCCACAACAAATATATGACGAGGTAATAGTGGAAGATTGGGTTGACAGTGAAGACGAATCTGAAGTGGTCGGAGAATCAATTGAAGAATTCAAGGTTCATGTTAAAACAGAAGTTGAATCCCCACCACAAAAAGTTCACCAATTACCATCTCTACCCTGAATCCTGAATGAGGTTAGAGTTGAGAAATTCGAATCACCTCCACCACCACAAAGTTCAGACATGTGCTATACAAGCAAGGTGCCACACTGCGAGAGTAAAACGGCAAGGAGGAGTACCTACCCGCCATATTTTAAAGAGGAATGTGAGATTGAAACGAGGAATAAAAGTGATCTTATACCGTGGAGAACGGTCATCTACTATTGTGTGGGGGAAAATGAGTTTCTTCATGAAAATAAGAAGGCGAAACGAAGTACTTACCCACCCCCTTTCAAAGATCGATTAAATAAAATTCTAAGGGGGAAGGTTCTAAGGCTTACTTGCCAAGGAAGAGGCGAATTTAAGCGGAGGAGAACCGCAAGGGCCTCAATACCATCTTCATGGAAGGTAACACGTCGAACTTAAAGACGTAATAAACAAAAGTGCTTCTTGGGAGACAACCCAAGCTTTAATTGCTTTCTTAGTTTAGTTTTTTTATGTATATTATTTAGTACCCAATTTTTGTTAGTTGATAGTGCATTATTGAGGAAGGTATTAGTGTTTTTGATGATCAGGTAGCATAGAAATCGAGTTCGGGAAGCAAAAACAAATTTTTTTGGGAGTATTCTGACCTGCCACCGGTATACCGGGCCCTACCGGCGGTATGCCGCAGGTCAGAATCCTGAGGCCACGGGTACTCATCACGTGTTCATTGCCGAGAGTTGTTTTTTGGAAAAATTGCCCACCGGGTACCCGGTCACACCACTGGTAACCCGGTCAGGCAAGGGGTGCCCACGTGTTTACAAATCGGGTATTTTGATGAAGCATGTACCTGGAAGAATAGTAGCTCCGGTATACCGGGCCCTACGGCCGGTATACCGCCCAACCCCGCTGGAGAAAAACAATTATTGCGTTTTTAAGGTTATAAGAAGGAAGAGGTAAGTTCTAGTCTGAATTTCTCAATCCTTAAGCCTCACCTTCTTCCCCAAACCTCTCCCAACTCCATTAAAACTTCAACAAACCTTCACCTAACATCAAAACACAATCAAATCACCATGAGATCACATCCAAATCCTTCCCTACATCATTACAAAGAGGATTCAATCACCCAAATCAGATCAAAACACCTAGAATCAAGAGCCTAAATTTTCAAAATTCATCCAAAATTCATTAAACCCATATCATCAAAGCTTGATTCCATCATACCACATAGAGATTTATCATCCTAACACCTTTACTAACCCAAATAAAGCTTGTTCCACCTATGAACAAGAGTTATGAATTTCAAGAGTGCTCAAAGCTTTGAGTTGGGGGTCAAAAGAGATGATGAAAAGAACGAAGATATTGTTAAGAGAGATGAAGAATTGAAGCAAGGTATTGGGTAAGATCAAGAAGAATAAAATTGATTGAGATGGGTACTAGTTCGGGAACAAATCACAAGGTAAATCGGATCAAGAGATAGAGGAAAGCTAGCTGTGGTAAATTCAAAGAGCAAAAAGGTTCCTAATTTCATAAGGAAGATACCACAACCTCTACAAATCAAGCATCCTTTTGACCAAAGATAAGCAAAGCTTCTGGGACGCTAGTAGCTGTTGCCACACCAAAATATTCCTGGAGGAACACCTTCTCATGAGAGAATATTCAAGAACAAAGTTGGAGAAGATGAGATACAAGAGATCTATAGAGTGTGATTGATTGGGATGGAGCACAATAGATGTAAAGGAAAGCGAAATTGGTGATACATGGAGATTACATACAAGGAAATCACTGCATCCTATCTTGGGTATTAATCAAGCGAGGCAATAGCCTCGAAGAGTATGTTTTCTTTCTTCCTTACCATTTCTCTATGCACTATCTGCTATTTTTATATTCTTGAGTCTTTTTTGAGTCGTGGGGACATGACTCATTTTTTGAGTTTGGGGTGGGGTTCGTTGCCTCATCCCAATTTTATCTGTTTTACTGTTTTTTTTTTTAAATTTTAGTTTGAGGAATGTTTTAACTGTAGAGTTGTAGAGTATTTTAAATGCCCCCATCAAACATGCTTTTTATGAATTTATGATAGAAAATAGTTGACTTTAGGAGTTAGTGTAAAACGCACTTAGATTGCATGCAAATATGAGATAGTTGATAGGAAGAATTAATTAACAATGCAAAAGAAGTAAACTTATGCTTAAGGATAATGGGTGGTTTGTAGAACGTGAGATCTAAATGTGTAGAGAACCCACTTAGGTATGAACTAGAAGCAAGCTGTGTAGATAGGAAAATGATAGAGGCAGTTCTTTGTTAGCCCTTTGAATCCTTTTTGGCCTTCTATCCCTGACTTGTTATATCCTTCGTAGCCAAATTTTTAGCCTTCAAACCTTTCTTTTGTCGCCACATTATAAGCCAATATCCCTTTAGATTGTTAGGCATGACCATATGACCCGCACTTGAATCACGATCCTGAGACTTCCTGTCTTGAGCTTGAGTTTGGGGTGGTGGGTCCACTATATGGGAATTTACATTGGGTTGGGATTTTTGAGCTTATCAATTGTGCTTTGTGCTATATGTTTTTGATGATTCACAGGTTTATGATATTGTAACCCTTTGCCGGGGTAATAGTGAATGAAAAAGAAGTCATGAGCTAAAGTTATGAAAAGGCATAACTTATGAAAAATAGCATGATATCTCAACATCAAAAAGGGAATCATAGCTATACAAAAAGAAAAAAAAATGAATAAATGATTTGAAAAGAATATATATTCGGACTGGCAAAGTGGAATTTTATGTGAATCATCTTTAGTGCTTATTGGGTTAATTTGGGGACGCTACATTAGCGTGTCAAATGGGTTGAGTGAGAACAATATTCGAGTAAAAACTCAAACTCTTGGACAGTTTGTTGATGTTAAGTGAGGAGAGAGCCAAAAGCTCACTTCAAATTTACCAAATATACATATCATACCGTCCCTAAGCGTACGCTAAAACCGTAAAGACCTCGTGATTACTAGATACACAGTGAGTTAATAGGGAATATGCTAAGTGTAGCGTTCAAAGCAAATAAGGATCGATGAACACCCTATAGCCACCATCTTGAGATAAGTGTAAGTGTAACCTTCTAGCATTGTGAAATTAATTTTGGATTGATATTATTTTGTGTTTGATTTTGCATGATCAGTGTATGTGTATATTAAATCCTAGATTAGACTATATGAGATTTATTTTAAGTTGTGCTTTGGGAATCTTTTCTAGATTCTACCTTCTGCGTTCACCTAAGAGATCATTTGTTTTTATTTTACTCTGTCGGGATGACAAAGGTTTGAGTTTGGGGTCTTGATGTCTCCCCATTTGTTCTAATTATTAGCCCTTTGGAGACATCCTTTTAGGTGAATAAATGACTTATTTAATAGACTTTTATGCTTATTTGATCATATTACACTTTCTCCCCTTGGAAATTGACTATTTGCATTTTTAGAGCTTTTGTGTGTTAATTTGATGATTTTTAGTGCAAAGTTAGTAGGGTCTTGTATTTCATGAAAGACCAATCCAAGGAGGAGAAGTGAGAATTAAAGTCTTAGGGTATTTTAGTGTGTTAGGAAGTATTTGAGTCGAGTTTCTATTTTTAGAAGTGCACTTTCCTAATTCTATTTCTTGAATTATTAATTTATTCTTTTTAAGCATATGCGGTTTAATTATTTATTTATTGTGAAGCTTTAAAAGATAAATGGTAATTACGCAGAGACCAAGTCGATTTAGAGAAGGAAAGGAAAGAGATTTACATGGAAATAAGAAGATTTAGGAAGGATATATGCAAAGAAGGAAAAGATAAAGATGTCTTATGAATCTGAAATTCCAGCCATGTTTCAAAGACGAGTCCATAACTTAATATTGGCTAGGAATCTGGATGATTGGTCTGCACCAATAGAAAGCTATTTCTGAGACAAGCAGTTTCATATATTGGAACTCCTCAAACGGATAAGTATTGAATGATATATGACCAAATCAAATCAACAGCAGAATCTTACATTTCCTAGATTTTAGGGCTACGAATTTAAGAGTTCTTTACTTGTGTTCCACTCCAAGTAAATTCGACCTAGGGGTTCCTAACACCTATAAATACACCTCTTAGACCTTACTATTCAGTACCTCTCAATTATTCTTCAATATATACATCTTTATAAAGAGAGTCAGAACCACCTCTCAATTATTCTTCAATTTATATCATCCTTAGGAGAGCGTCAAGAGGCGGAAGCAAGAGCAGTAGCTGGAGAATCCTTTTCCTCCAACAACAGTTCAAGCCAATTCCTCTATCTAGGTTCTTATTTTATTTCTGTTATTAGGACATGTATATTATTAATTTATTTATTGTTTTTACTTTCAATATGAGCTAAACCTTAATTACTTGAGAATCGTAATGGGATGAACCCTAATTTGTTTAATGCATGTATTTCAATTTGGGATTAGTTTCAAGTTTAATTTGAATTAGGTATTTCATATTGTTTCTTATTTTATATTAATTTCACTATCAATGAATTAGCTAATCGGAGATAGGTCATAGTAATTAAGCTATTCACTTTGGTGGGGAAGTCATCGCCTTGACGGGGGGTTTAATTACTGAACTAGATAATAAACGTAAGGTAGAAATTATTGATCCTGACGGACTTAGTTAACCTTATAGCCAATTGGGTAGAATACTTGACCATTCGAAGGTGGACTATAATCGCCCTGACGGGGTTTTTAACACCTGAGAATAGCTCATAAGTCCACCCTGACGGGGGATAGGAGATTATAGAGTCCCGACTAATATAGAAATATCAGTTTTGCCCTTAAATAAAGTATTAATTAGGTAAGTTTAGGTGATTCCCTAGCGAGACTCAAGTATAGCTCATATTTGCGTCTTAGTCTTTCAGTATTTATTTTCAGTAATTTATTTCTTTGCGTCTAGTAGTTTAATAACTCGAAACCAAATAAATATCTTTTAAATTTTATTTTCTGTATTTGCAATTACTACTACTTATGTGTTGAACACTTGGTTTATAACAGTCCAATCCCTGAGAACGAATCCGACTTATCGGAGTATTACTTGGACAACCGTACACTTGCGGTATTGTGGTTCCTTTATTTTTTGTACTTAATTTTATAACACACTAGGACCCACCATGGTACTAGTGGTACAAAGTGAGAAAGTTACAAGAGGAGTAGACCTACGAGTAAATTTAGTAATGTTAGAAAGAGTATGGATGAAGATGATTATTCAACAAGTGATGAAGATTTTATGATTGACACTAACATGACTTAAGCGAGGGTGAAGATGACCAAGATTACAATGCCTATATAGACAAGGAGCTTGAGTGGGAAGGAGTGCAAGATTAAACACAGGAGGATGATGCTTATGTAGTTGATAGTGGTGCACAAGTTAGTGAAACTGATTCAGATCAAGCTTTAAATAATTCTGACCAGTTAGATTCAACTACGGATTCATCTGGTCCAAATGAAGAAGGGAAAAAAATCCCCAAGAAAAAAATTGCAGTTCCCAAGGTTTAGGCCTTCAACTGACATGGTGACACCAAGGTTTGTACTGGGTTTGACATTTGCTAATGCTACAGAACTAAGAGAAGCAATTAGAGTTCATGCTATCAAACAGGTGGTTAAAATAAAGTTTGTGAATAATGATTGGTATAGAATAAGGGTTGTTTGCATGGGAGATGGTTGTGGTTGGTTTGTATATGCATCCTACAAAAAAAATATTGGTGGTTTAGTGATAGTAACCCTTTGTAATCAACATGAATGTGGTAAAGACCTTAACCACATACATGTGTCAGCCAAGTTCTTAACAAGTTCATTTAAGGATATGGTAAGATTAAATCTGTACAGTAATGTAAGTGATTTTCAACAATTAGTGCACAAAGACTTTTCAGTCAATGTTAGCATAAAAACATGCTACAGGGCATATAGCTTAGCAAGAAAAATGATAGAAGCTGAATATAAGGATCAATATAAGAAGATACATGACTATTGTGAGAAAATCAGGAGAAGTAATTGATGTCTCCTCATTCGTGACAATAAAATCTATTCATGAGACATCATTTTAGGCTTATTTATTAGTTTATAGGTTGATTTTAGCTTAATTTAGTGCACTTTCCTATTTTGGGTCTTGATTTAGTAACATAATATTTTTAGAGCATATTGAGTTTAATTGTTTATTTAGTGTGAAGCTTTAAATATAATTATGGAGATTAATTAGAGTACAAGTCAAAGACTACAAGATATGGAAAGAAATTTACATGGAAATTGGAGATAAAGGTAACAAAGGCTAAAAACATGGAAAAGGAAAAGCTGCCTAAATCTGAATTTCTGCAGCAATGCCTAAAGAAATGGCGATAACTCCAAAAGGAAGCCGATTTTGGAAGATTCCTTTCATTGGGACTTAGATAATTCTGTGACGATTCTTTTGGTATATTATGGAGCAAAAACCGACCAATAACGAAGAAGATATACTCAAAACAGTTCAGCAGTAATTATCCATAAGAATTTGAGTTGGGCTTGGAGTCCATTACTTAACCTCATCTCCAAGAAACGAATTAGGTCAACTTATACACTATAAATACAGCCTCTTAACACTCTTAAATCATCCTTGGTTAAACCTTAAACCAAGAGGAAGCTTACAATACAAGAGAGAAGTCTGGAAGGAGCTGTCATCAACAATGTCTCCTTCTACCTTTAATTTTGTAATTTCTTTCTTTTCTTGCATGAACTAAATTTCTTTAGCTTGAGTTTTAGCATATATGTATGAACCCTAGTTTTGATTGACATCTATCTAATTTGGGAACTTAATATTTTAAATTGAATTATAGTTTTTATTCTCTGTTTATGTGTTTGGATTTATATTCTGTGTTCTTGTGGATGGCCACCATATAGAATTACCATCTAGTAGTTAGGTCACCATTGACAACGATGTTTAATTACATGTTTAGCACATAACGTCTAGTATTCGGTTTAGACCTGACAAATCAACCTAACTAGATAATCACTATGGTTTAGTTCTTGTGACTATTTACCAATTACAGGAAAAGTTTGCTTAGGAAACCTTATTGACACAGGTAAATCCTATTTTAAACAACCTAGCGAATTGGAACCGATTATTGAAATACTAACCCTTACATGTTTAGAACGGCAAAACTAGTGGGGATTACATGCTAGTGACTCAAGCTATATTCTCATACTACTTCTCTTTCGTATTTACTTTTCTGTCTTTAAATTCTTAGTTTTATTTTAGTTAATTAGAAAATCAAATAAATATCTATTTGTCTTTACTTTTATTGCGTTTTATTTGTTCTAGCTTTAATTATTTGCACTTGATTTTTGCATAAGATTCCCCTAACTTTCGTAGTCTCTGCGGAACGAATCTTACTTATTTTCTAAAACTTGCATACGATCCGTATACTTGCAGAACCGTGCTCAGTCTAGGGTGATTATTTACTCTTTATTTATATCTTATTTTATCACACCCTAGGCCACACCAAGTTTTTGGCGCCGCTGCCGGGGACTACATCGTTAGTCCTTGTGCATATATCTTGTGCTTTTATTTCAGTTAGTTCTATTTTACGCTTTTGTCTTTTAGTTTTTGTTTTTCAGATTTAGATACAGATGGAGAACCCAAGGAGACTTGATCTACCCATCGAATTTAGACTGGAGCCACGAGGAATTCGCGCTCCAGAAATCCAAGCCGCTAAATTTATTCCTGCTCCAGGGATGCTAACTCAGTTTGCAACTCATGGATTATGCAGCGGTGCTGCACATCAAGATCCGATCCGATATATTCAGAAATTCATGCAGATCTGTGATGCTTATATCGTAAGAGGAGTTACTAGGGAACAAGTATATTACGTGATGTTCCAGTTCTTCTTGACCGGAGGTGCAAGCGATTGGTATGATACCCAATACCCTCATGTTATTCTAGATTGGGACAAGCTTCAAGCAAGATTCCTAGACCGCTTCTATCCGGTTAGTAGACGTTTAAAAGACATGTTGGAGCTTGAACAATTTATACAGAAAGACAGAGACAGTTTGGGTGAAGCATGGTTACGATTTACAGAGAAGAAGGCGAGATGTCCATATCATAAATCCTCGCCAGAATATTATTTAACCTTGTTTTATGGAGGCCTTAATGACAAATCAAGAGAGAAAGCAGATTCGTTAGGAAACACAGGTTTTGTGTTACTAGATCCTGAAGAAGCTGAGTTTGGGATGGAGAGAATTCTTGAGAACGAGAGAAGTTGGCCAAAGAAACCAGAAAAAGAAGACACTTCAGAATCTCTGAAGCTTAAAGAATTGGCTCAACAACTCGAAGAGCTACAAGAACAGGCCCGAACAATTGCTCAGGTGAATGTGGTACGTGCAATTCCTTCGTGTCCTGGTTGTGGATCAAGAAATCATGTGTGGGAAGGATGTATGAATAATCCAGCAGTAACTTCCGTGACATATCCGCAAGATAACTATTATCCTAATGGTTATACTTATCCTCAAGAAAGCTACGCTAATTATCAACAAACCCCACAACAAAGAAGTTGGGTCAGAAAGCAAGAAACTTATCATCAACCCCAACCTCAATCCTATAATCCACCACAACCTATTCAAGAAGAGGCACCCATTGTTAAAAAAGCTTGTCAAGAAACGAAGAAAGATCCACCTAAACTATCAATGCAACTGACAAAGAAGGAACAAATCCAAAGCTTGAATTCAAGCATGGCTAAGTTAATGCAAACAGTTGAAAACAACATGAGTCGTAGCCAACAGAAGATTCAAGCCCAGCAAAAGATTATCAAGCAACTACAGCATACCTTATCACATATGGCGAGTACATTACAAAATCGGCCAAAAGGGCAACTCCCAAGTGATACTATTGCTCCTAGAGATGATTCTTGCCATGTAGTTGAATTGCGAAGTGGAAAACAACTACCTCCACCAAGAACAGAAACAGAACCAATCTCTATTCCAGAAACCAGGGGGAAGAAACAATCAAAGATACAGTTGAGGAGGTAGTTAAACCAAAGAGTGTCCAAGCCGAGACACCTGAAAAGACAAGAAAACCAGTGGAACTTAATACACGCCCTCCACCACCATACCCTTCACGTGTCAGAAAGAAGGAAAATGACCTGGAATTCAAGAAGTTCGTTGACATGTTAAAGAAGTTGGAAGTTAATATACCACTTGTTGAAGCTCTCAAGAGAATGCCAACCTATCTTAAATTCATGAAAGACATTCTCTCCAACAAGTGAAGTATAGAAACTGGGGAAACAATTGGATTGCCTATGGAGTGTAGTGCTATATATCAAAGTAAGTTGCCACCAAAGCTAGAAGATCCCGGAAGTTTTACAATCCCCATCGGCATTGGAGATAGTTGGACCGGGAAAGCATTATGTGATTTAGGCGCAAGCATCAATCTCATGCCTAGATCCCTGTTCGAGAAGCTTAATATTGGAGAAGTAGTACCCACATCTGTGGTATTACAAATGGCGGATCGCTCCCTCTCACGACCAATAGGTAAAATTGAAGATGTTTTAGTTAAAGCTGGCTCTTTTATTTTTCCTTGTGATTTTATTATTCTTGACTACGACGCGGATAAGAATGTCCCCATCATCTTGGGTAGACCATTCTTAGCCACGGGGCGTAGACTAATTGATGTTGAGAATGGTGAGTTGATCATGAGAGTACAAGACGAACATATACGATTCAATGTGTTTAAGGCTATGAAGTTACCAAATTCAAAAGATGAATGTTTCAAAATAGATGTCATCGGAAAAATTGCGCAAGAAGTCTTCAATGAAGCAAGCTTAGATGATGATCTTGACAAAGCCTTAGCACTTGAATCTCAAAAGGAACTCGAGATTCCCCTTGAAGATGTTGTTGCATTAGGATCAAATGTACGAGAACTACTTCGAGAATCAGGTGACATTGAACCAATGAAACAACCATCTATAATATGTCCACCTGTTCTCGAAGAAAAACCGCTTCCAGATCACCTACGCTATGCATACCTAGGTACGAATAAAACTTTGCCTGTTATTATTTCAGCTAACCTTTCAGGTCCTCAAGAGGAGAAGCTACTTCAAGTACTTCGCGCAAACAAAGAAGCAATCAGATGGACTATTGCAGACATCAAGGGAATTAGTCCTTCCGTTTGCAAACACAAAATCATTCTTGAGAACGAAGGTGGGCGATCTATAGAAGGACAAAGAAGACTCATGCCAGCTATGAAAGAAGTGGTGAGGAAGGAAGTTATCAAGTTGTTAGATGCAGGAATTATCTATCCGATTTCTAGCAGTGATTGGGTTAGTCCAGTGCAATGTGTTCCAAAGAAAGGAGGTATCACTACCATCCTTAATGATCAAGGCGAAGCCATACCATCAAGAACAGTTGTGGGGTGGCGAGTGTGTATGGATTACAGAAGACTGAACAAAGCTACAAAGAAAGATCACTTCCCGCTACCATTCATTGATCAGATGCTAGACAAACTTGCAGGGAGAGAGTATTATTGTTTCCTTGACGGATATTCGGGTTATAATCAGATTTGTGTAGATCCCCTTGATCAACACAAAACATCTTTTACTTGTCCGTTTGGTACTTTTGCTTATAGAAGAATGTCGTTTGGATTATGCAATGCACCTGCCACGTTCCAGAGGTGCGTGATGGCGATATTTTGGGACATGATTGATAAATATTTGGAGGTTTTCATGGATGATATTTTGGTGTTTGGAGATAGTTTTGATGATTGTTTGAATAATCTTGAAAAAGTCCTTGTGAGATGTAGAGAAAAAGATCTTGTGCTCAATTGGGAAAAATACCGCTTCATGGTTCAAGAGAGAATTGTGTTGGGACATAAAGTTTCGAAGGCAGGAATGGAGGTTGATCGTGCTAAAATTGAAGTTATCAAGACATTACCACCTCCAGTTTCTGTAAAAGGAGTGAAAAGTTTCTTGGGTCACGCAGGATTTTATCGAAGGTTTATTAAAGACTTCTCCAAGATCGCCAAACCGCTTTGTTCTTTACTTGAAAAGGATACTCCTTTTAACTTTACTGAAGAATGTCTTCAAGCGTTTTTGACGATTAAGAAAAAACTGATCTCCACACCTATTGTTATACCTCCTGATTGGAACGCTCCGTTTGAACTTATGTGCGATGCTAGTGATCACGCTATGGGTGTTGTGTTGGGACAGAGGAAAGAAAAGATTTTCCACACGATTTATTATGCAAGTAAGACTTTCAACGCTGCCCAGATGAATTATACAGTGACGGAGAAAGAGATGTTGGCCGTGGTTTATGCTTTTGATAAATTTCGTTCCTATCTGATTGGGAAGAAAACTGTTGTATACACGGACCATTCAGCTATTAGGTACCTTATGGAGAAAAAGGACGCTAAGCCGCGTCTTATTAGATGGGTACTGTTGCTTCAAGAATTCGACATAGATATTCGAGACCGAAAGGGATGCGAGAATCAAGTTGCTGATCATTTATCAAGGCTCGAAGGATCTGATGCGAACAAAGAACCATTGTTGGTTAAAGAGGTATTCCCTGATGAACAACTTTTTGCTATTAAACATGCGTTTGTGCCATGGTATGCAGATCTAGTCAACCTCATTGTGAGTGGTGTATTCCCCAAAGATATCCATCCACAACAAAGACAAAGATTAAATCACCAGGCCAAAGAGTATTATTGGGATGAACCATACCTCTGGAAGATTTGTAGTGACCAAGTGGTTAGAAGATGTGTGCATGAAGGTGAAATGGAAAAGATCATTGAAAGCTGTCATAGTTCACCTTATGGAGGTCACTTTAAAGGCGATAGAACCGCAGCTAAAATTCTTCGATCCGGGTTCTATTGGCCTACCATACACAAAGATTGTCATCGTTTTGTCCAGTCATGTCAAAGATGCCAGTTCACTGAAAATATATCAAAAAGAGACGCGATGCCGCTTAACAATATCCTAGAAGTTGAAATCTTTGATGTATGGGGAATAGATTTCATGGGACCTTTCATCACCTCTCATGGAAATATTTATATTTTGCTTGCGGTTGATTATGTATCAAAGTGGGTAGAAGCAGTGGCAACACCAAAGAACGATGCTCAAACAGTGATTAAATTCTTAAAAACAAACATCTTTTCAAGACATGGTACGCCACGTGTTCTCATCAGTGATAAAGGTACCCACTTTATTAATGCTCCTCTGAGAAACTATCTTCGTAAGTTTGGAGTGAGACACCGCAGTTCAACCGGTTATCACCCACAAACTAACGGTCAAGCTGAAGTTTCCAACTGGGAAATGAAATCTATTCTTGAGAAGACCGTGAATAAAACGAGGAAAGATTGGTCTTTAAAGCTAGATGATGCTCTCTGGTCTTACAGAACAACATTTAAAACACCAGTTGGGGCATCTCCATATCGCATGGTCTACGACAAAGCGTGTCATCTACCGATTGAACTTGAAGCTCGAGCCTACTAGGCTATTAAAACTCTGAATCTAGACCCAGAATTGGCCGGGAAACAAAGGATGATGCAGTTGAACGAGTTGGAGGAGTTTCGTTATCTTGCCTATGAAAATTCACGCCTCTACAAAGAGAAAACAAAGAGATGGCATGATAAACGACTATGTCCAAAGCATTTTGAGAGAGGACAAACAGTTTTATTATACAACTCTCGATTTTCGAACTACCCAGGAAAGCTTAAATCCCGTTGGGGAGGACCTTATATTGTTACGAAAGTCATACCTCATGGAGCGATTAAAATTGAACATCCAACCGAGCAAAGGACATTCATGGTGAATGGCCAGCGTTTGAAGAGATACCATGACAGTGAGGACTTCGGGCGAAAGGAGACAATCCATCTCATAGAATGCGCTTAGCCTGAGGTACACGTCTAACTCAAAGACGTTAAACAAAAGTGCTCTTGGGAGACACCCCTTGTTTTAATTGCTTTTTAGATTAATTGTTTTTTTACTTTGTAGTGTATAATATTAAGTTAGTGTATATTTTTAATTGTGTTTACAAGCTAATAGGAGAGAAAGGTAGTGTGCTATTGTGCAGGAATTGAGTTTGGGGTCAAAGAAAATTTCGTGGAAAAATTCACAGGTAGGTGCGGTACACCGCGCCTCATGTCCGGTGTACCGCGCCTAGAATAAACCCGTACCACGGGTTGGCCACCACGGGTTTTATACCGAGACGAAAAAATGGAGACTTGATAGGTGCGGTGCACCGCAGATCAAGGGGGGATAGACCGCACGAGCCAAAAACCCGTACCACGGGTGATGTACCGCGGGTTTTTTGACGGAGTTGCTGCGGTGTACCCATGTACCGCACCCCTATACCGCATGCCCAAAAACGCGTGCCACGGGGTGCTACTACGGGTATGTTGCCGAGGCTAAAATTTCTTGAGCTACAGTGCTGCGGTGTACCCATGCGGTACACCCCTATACCGCACCCATGCACCGCGCCATGGCGGTTTGTGAAGAATTTGAGGCTCATTCAACTTCTTACCTTAACAAGATTAACCCTAGCCTCCCCCATACGAATTTTTCAGACCCAAACACTATATATACATCTTGAAGCTTGTACAAACGTTCACAATTAACACAACAACTCCTCAAATCCTCTCCATCCTCCATAAACACAATTTCTCCATCAAATTCATCACACTACACCATTAAACACCGTCAAATTCAACAAGCTTTAAAGATTTCTTCCAAGATCCATCAAGAAACCTTTCTCTTTCATCAATTCCAAGCAACAACCTCAAGCTAAACCAATCTCTCTTAAACTTTTAATCCATCCTTGGTATAACTTGAGTTGTGGTATATCAAGCATGACTAACAGATCTGAAGCTAAGGAATACAAGAGAAAGTGCTCTATCCTTGGGAAAAATAAGAAATTGCCTGGAGCCACCATTGAAAAGCCTATAACCATTGATGAGGCTACTGAAGAATCAAAAGAAAAGGCACCAGCACAACCACTACCAAAGAAGTTAACTGCTAGAATGTCCATACCGTCAAGAAGGCCTTTGAAGAAGATAAAAATTCATGACCAAGGTTCTTCTAATTCTTCCTCTGAAATTAATCATGATCTTCCTCCATGGGCTCTCAAATTACAGAACGAAATCGAAAGATTACAAGAAGATAACGGAGAAATTTGGACGGAAATCATACAGATGCAATCACAGCTGGAAGATTTTACCTTGGAAAGGGATATTGATAGTTATACCGATCCCTCAGCTTCGGATGAGGAGGATGATATAATGGATCTCTATGGCCAGCCAGGTAAGTCATTCTAATTTTCTTAATAGCTTGTATGTATTAGGTAGTTTAGTTAGTTTTAATTTTAAATTTTATTCCATTCCTGAGTTTTTTGAGTCGTGGGGACACGGCTCACTTTTGAGTTGGGGGTGGGGATTCGTTGTCCTCATCTTCTTTTCGTTTTTGCATAAAATTTAAATTTTTTAGGTTGAATTAAGGCATAGAATATTTTGAATGTACCTATTTGAGCATGATTTTATTAGGTCAATGATAGTAAGTACTATGTTCTTGAAAGATGATACAAAATTGTTTAGGATGCATGTATGAAAACAGGAAATAAAGGATAGAAAAGTTAATGAGCAATGCTAAGAATTCACGTTGAAACTTAGGGATAGTTATTTGGTGTGTAGAACGTGAGGTTTGAAATTAGTTGAAAACCCGCTTATCTATGAACTAATAATGAAAATGTAACGAAATCCGGTAGTTAGAAAAATGAATAAGGCAGTTCTTTCATGATAAAACACTTGAATCCTTTATACTTTCTCACCCTTTTGTTTGATATTATATTATTTATCCGTCTTAACCCCTCTGAGCCTTTCTAAAGCCTTTATTGAAACACATTATAATCCATACCCTTAGTTTGTAGGACTTATCTATATGACCCGCACTCGGATCGCAAAACCTGAGACGACTCGTTTTAGAGCTTGAGTTTGGGGTGGTTGGTTTCATCATTAGGGAACATTGGGTTTTGGGAATTATATGTGTGATTTTGTTGATGATGAAATTGTTATTATTGTAACCCTTTGGCGGGGTAATAGTGAATGGAAAAGAAGCTACGAGCTAAATTTGCCAACAAGGGCATAAAAAAAGAATATATATATATATATATATATATATATATGAGAAAAAAATAGTGTGATATCTCAACATCAAAAAGAGAATCATAGCTATACAAAAGAAAAATTGATATGAAAAGAAAATATATATTCGGACCGACAAAGTAGATTTGATATCATCAAAGGTTTTATTGGGTTTATTGGGGATGCACATCAAAAGCATCAATGAATTGGGTTGAGTGAGAAACATCTTCGAGTGGAAACTCAAGCTCTAGGGCGATTCGTTGATGGCTAGTGAGGAGAGAGCCAAAAGCTCACTTTTCATTATCCAAATATATCATACCGTCCCTAGGCCAAGTTATAACCCAAGACCTTAGGATTTCTAACTACCAGATGGAGAAACAATTGAGCTATTAGGTAATAGGTAAGTGGACCATTGGATGCTGTATTTAGGGCCCATGAACAACCTATAGCCATTAACCTGAACTAAGTTATCATCCTCTCCTTCTGGCATTGCGAAATTAATCTCAACTTGAATTTATGGATTGTTGATTACATGTGTATTAAGTATATTTGTGCATTATTTCTTGAGCATTACTACATGATACTTTTTAAATATTTTGCTCTAGGCTCATTCATTATGTTCTATTCTTATTCTCCTCCGACTTCTTCTTCTTGTTTATTTGACTACCCTTCTGTTCTTTACTTTTATTGTATCGGGACGATACAACTTTGAGTTGAGGGTCTTGATGTCTCCTCATTTGTGATAATAAAATATATTCATGAGACATCATTTTAGGCTTATTTATTAGTTTATAGGTTGATTTTAGCTTAATTTAGTGCACTTTCCTATTTTGGGTCTTGATTTAGTAACATAATATTTTTAGAGCATATTGGGTTTAATTGTTTATTTAGTGTGAAGCTTTAAAGATAATTATGGAGATTAATTAGAGTCTAAGTCAAAGACTACAAGATATGGAAAAAGATTTACATGGAAATTGGAGATAAAGGTAACAAAGGCTAAAAATATGGAAAAGGAAAAGCTGACTAAATCTGAATTTCTGCAGAAACGCCTAAAGAAGTGGTGATAACTCCACAAGGCAGCCGATTTTAGAAGATTCCTTTCATTGGGACGTAGATAATTCTGTGACGATTCTTTTGGTATATTATGGAGCAAAAACCGACCAATAACGAAGAAGATATACTCAAAACAGTTCAGCAGTAATTATCCATACGAATTTGAGTAGGGCTTGTAGTCCATTACTTAACCTCATCTCCAAGAAACGAATAGGTCAACTTATACACTATAAATACAGTCTCTTAACACTCTTAAATCATCCTTGGTGAAACTTTAAACCAAGAGGAAGCTTACAATACAAGAGAGAAGTCTGGAAGGAGCTGTCATCAACAATGTCTCCTTCTACCTTTAATTTTGTAATTTCTTTCTTTTCTTGCATGAACTAAATTTCTTTAGCTTGTGTTTTAGCATATATGTATGAACCCTAGTTTTGATTGACATCTATCTAATTTGGGAACTTAGTGTTTTAAATTGAATTATAGTTTTTATTCTCTGTTTATGTGTTTGGATTTATATTCTGTGTTCTTGTGGATGGCCACCATATAGAATTACCATCTAGTAGTTAGGTCACCATTGACAACGGTGTTTAATTACATGTGTAGCACATAACGTCTAGTATTCGGTTTAGACCTGACAAATCAACCTAACTAGATAATCACTATTGTTTAGTTCTTGTGACTATTTACCATTTACAGGAAAAGTTTGCTTAGGAAACCTTATTGACACAGGTAAATCCTATTTTAAACTACCTAGCGAATTGGAACCGATTATTGAAATACTACATAATTCACCCTTACATGTTTAGAACGGCAAAACTAGTGGGGATTACATGCTAGTGACTCAAGCTATATTCTCATACTACTTCTCTTTCGTATTTACTTTTCTGTCTTTAAATTCTTAGTTTTAATTTAGTTAATCAGAAAATCAAATAAATATCTATTTGTCTTTACTTTTATTGCGTTTTATTTGTTCAAGCTTTAATTATTTGCACTTGATTTTTGCATAAGATTCCCCTAACTTTCGTAGTCTCTGCGGAACGAATCTTACTTATTTTCTAAAACTTGCATACGATCTGTATACTTGCAGAACCGTGCTCAGTCTAGGGTGATTATTTGCTCTTTATTTATATCTTATTTTATCACACCCTAGGCCACACCAGTAATCCTGGTAGTACAGTGGCAGTGGAAACTAGTATTGATGAATTGACTGGTGTTGAAAGATTTCAAAGGCTTTATGTGTGTCTTGAAGGTTGTTAAAGAGGTTTTTTAGAAGGTTGTAGGAAATTTGTAATCATAGATGGATGTCACCTAAAGGGTTCACATCCAGGGGTGATTTTGACAGTTGTAGGTATATATGGGAACAATTGTATATACCCAATTGTATATTGCCTCGCTGAAAAAAAGGACAGTAACTCATGGAGAGGGTTTTCGAACCTGCTGGTATAGGACCTATGTATTTGTAATCAACAAGATTGGACATTCATATCTGACAGACAAAAGGTTGGTATTTTGTTTGTTTAAATAATTATTTCTATTATTTTGCTATGAATATTATTTGACCTTTTGTATGTTTCGTTGAAGGGATTACTCTAGGTAATTAGTGACATGCTACCAGATATAGAACACCGTCAGTGTGTAAGACACTTGTATAATAACTTCAAGAGCAAGCATCCGAGGTTGGCTTTGAAGGACAAACTATGGGAAGCAGCTAGGGCCCAACAGTGAATTTTTTTTCAGATGTAATGGCTGTTATAAAAGATATGGATGAGAGTGCTTTCAACTGTCTATCCAACCTGGATCCTTAGTGTTGGACAAGATCACACTCCACTTCAACTACAAGTTGTGATGTTATTCTGAACAAACTTTGTGAAAGTTATAATAATGCAATTTAAAAAGTCAGGTATTGTCTGCTTGCATACTAAACTATTAAACAAGTTGTCTACTTGCATCCCTAAACTATTAATCATGTTGCCTCCTTGCCCCCTAAACTATTAAACAAGTTGTCTACTTGCCCCCTAAACTATTAAACAAGCTGTCTATTTGCCCCCTATTTTAACATTTTCTGACTACATTTTCACTAACTTTACTTCAACCTTGATGTTGTAATTTACTAGGGACAAGTCTCTTACTTTCATACTGGATGGGCTAAAGGTGTATACAATGAAAAATGCTTCAATCAAAGAGATCTTGGATGGCCAAGTATGAAGGTGAAATATGTCCTAAGATAAGACATCTAATCAACAAAGCTAAGAAAAACTGTGGCAAGTGGCATGCAGTATTTTAGGGTGAGATAAAGTTTGAGGTGAGAAACCTGGATACAGAATCATTAGTTGTGGACTTGGAGTTGTAAAGGTGTCCTTGCAGAAGGTGAGAGCTTTCTAGGATACCGTGCTATCATGACGTTACATGCATCCAATACATTGGAAAAGATCCAAAGAAATATGTACATAACTGCTACTCAAAAGCTATGTATATGAAGGCGTACACATCAATGATATATCCAGTAAATGGTCCTTCAATGTGGAATTCTACTAGTAATGTGGATGTTGAAGTACCTGTGGCATTTAAATTGGTTGGAAGACCAAAAAGGGCAAGGACCAAGGAGGTTGATGAGGTACAAGTAACAAAGTAGAGAAAACAACACACAATTACAGGTGTTCAAAAGGCTAGAGGATTGAGTAGGGTAATGAGATGCAGGGGTTGTGGATAAATAGGGCATAACACTCGGTCTTGTAAAGAGAAGCAAAAAGTTAAAAATATTGAAAATAAGGGATTACATAATACACAAGGTTTGAATGTTGAAGATGAAAATGTTGAAGGTGTAAATATTGATGGTTTATCTGGTGAAGGGGTGAATGTTGAAGTTGTGAATGTTCAAGGTGTGGATGAGACACCTGATGAGGATACTAACATAATATTTGATGAGCTTGAAGTACAACCATTTGCGCCATGTGGAACCCCTGTTACACAAAATGTGCCTGTAAAATAAGAATCAGTTAAAAACAAACCAAAAATACTAGGACTAGTTGAAATTAGGGGAAAATCAAATAGAAAACCCCACAAGAAAAAGCATCAGATTGAAGAGTATGGTTTTTAAAACAGTCAATGGATTTTCACAAACAATGCCAATAACAATAGTAAGTACATCTCTTTAGTGGTGTATATTTTTATTTAATTCTTAGGTAACTGTGTGTTGGTTGTATTTTGAAAATAGGAACATGACAAAGGGAAAGGAAAATCAAAGAAGATAGAAAACAATAATCTACCAAAATAAATACTAAAGGTAAATAATCCTTACATTACATTAAAATCAATAAGTTAACTTTTTTGTGGTTTACTCTAACTCTAAAAGGTGAAAATAGAAAAGGCTTAACCAAGTAATCAAGCAGAGACAGAGCATGTGGAGATAAGCAAAGAGATGGACAATGAAAAAAGGTCACATGTGCCATCACTGACCGATTCATCAATAATCAAGTAGAAGTGCGCAAGGAAAAAATAAAAGAGGTAAGTTGTCAGTTTACCCCCTACTCCTTTACTTAACTAACTAATCACCCCCAAACTAAAAATTGTAGTTTGTGTTCAAGAACTATACAACACCTGCGCAAATCAGATCTAAGAAGACAGTAGCTACAGATCAGGTACCTCACAATCATTTATTTGTGTATATTTATGATGAAAGTTAATATATATTGATAGTGATGCTGGTTTGTTTGGTGATAGGATAATGGTGTCGCCTAGGGTGTGATAAAAATAAGATAAAATTAAGTCTAGAAAACAACACACTCTCACCCTAGACAGGCACAGTACTGCAAGTATTACAGGACGTATGCAAGTTTTAGTTTGATAAGTTGAGTTCGTTCTCAGGGACTTAGTGTGCTAGTCGAATGGTTAGCAATAACGAGTGAGAAGTAAATAATTAAAGACAGAAAATAAAAGGAATAGATTTCGAAATTCTAAATCAAACTAAAGAAAATTAAAGACAATAAAATAAAATACGAAGAATATGAGATGAGAGATATAGCTTAGGTTTTGCTAGTACGCACTAATCCTTCTAATTCTTTCTATTAGATCTAGTTAATAAGGGAGAATAGATCTTGTATACTTAGTCAGGATTCTAAATTCCCATACCTTAGACCTTGAGAGCGACTAAGGGGGCTACGGAGAAACCACGACGCTGGTTCAAATAGGGTTATCAAGCGCTACCAAGGCCCTAAGCAATCAATTTCCATACATGGTGATAGTGATTAAATTATAACCTAATGACTATCTAGTTAGAATCAGTTTTGTCAGGACTAATATCGACACTAGACGTTATGTGGTGTTTCAATAATTAGACACCCATCTAAGGTGATCATCTAACTACTATTAAGGTAATCCTAAACGTTGCGCACCGCAAGGAAAACAGTCATTAAATCAAAACACATAAACAAATATAAAGGTAAGCAGCTAATATCAGATTAAAACATGTAATTCCTAAAGAAACTTAGATAGAAAGAAATTAGAATTCATATATTATACATGATGCAAAACCCAAGCCATGGGAGGTTTAGTTCAAACCTGAAGGAAATAAACTAAAAGAAATAATAAAAGACATCATCTTGCTCTCTACAATAAACTGGGAGAATAAAACCTTAAGAACTAATTACTATGAGGCAAAGATGAGAAAGGATGATTTACAAGTGATATAAGGGTGTGTTTATAGGTGTTTAGAAGACCTAATTCGTTTTCTTGAAGGAGAGGTTAAGTAATGGACTCCAAGCCCAACTCAAATTCGTAACCCTAAATACATGCAATCAGGACCGTTTTTCTTTTGGTCCTAGAAGCTTCAATTTTCATCCGTTTGATGCGTATGAATATACCAAATTCATCGTCTCGGAAATATCTTCAACTTTGCTCTTGACGGTTTCTCCAAATTCCACACCGTGTTTGAGATATAAGCTGATTTGTAGTCGTAGGTGCAGAAATTCAGGATTAAGGCAGGTTTTCCTTTTCCACGTTTTTAGCTTTTGTTTCCTTTATCTCCAATTTCCATGCTTATCTCTTTCCATATTTTGTAGTCTTTGACTTGGACTCTAATTAATCTCCATAATTATCTTTAAAACTTCACACTAAATAAATAATTAAACCCAATATGCTCTAAAAATATTATTTTACTAAATCAAGACTCAAAATAGGAAAGTGCACTATTTCTCAAGAAAATCGACTATTATGACTTCTAAATCACTAAAAATGATGTCTCATCTTACTATAAATCTATCACAAATGAGGAGACATCAAGACCCCCAACTCAAAGTTGTATCGTCCCGATACAATAAAGATAAAAACAAAGGGAAGTCTATAAATACACACTTAAGGAATTTTCAATACAATGGGAAGAACATAGCAGAATATATAGAATAAACCTAAAGCAACAACTCAGAAAATTTCATGCAATAATATTCATAAACTACATACCTGTACACTTCTCATATCCGTAGTCAACAGGCTTGAATTCTAGATCAGATTAGTTTCGCAATGTAAGAAGGATTGGGACTTTACTCAGTTCTCCATGAAAAGATATAGATTGTTCATCGAACTTCACTAGTATTCAAAGATCCACTTAATTACTCTCTAATGGCTCAACCACTTCTCAATTACATAGCAAAGAATCAAAAGGTCTTTAAGGTTGTAATGTAGGCTTAGGGACGGTATGATAGTATATTTGGATAATTTAGAGTGAGCTTTTGGCTCTCTCCTCACTAGCCATCAACGAATCGCCCTAGAGCTTGAGTTACTCTCATAAAACGTTTCTCACTCAACCCAATGAATTCCTTGATGCACAATTTAGCATCCCCAATAACCCAATTAAAGCATAAGATGTTCACATAAAAATTCCACTTTGCCGGTCCGAATATAAATAATTCTTTTCTTTTCAATTCAATTTCTTAAGCTATGACTCTCTTTTTAATGTTGAGATATCACGCTATTTTCTCATATATATATTTTTTTCTTTTTATGCCCTTGTTGGCAATTTTAGCTCCTAGCTTCTTTTTCATTCACTATTACCCCGACAAAGGGTTACAATAAAAATCTGTGAATCATCATCAATATAAAGAACAGAGCACAATTAATATGCTCAAAAATCCCATCCCAACAACAATTCCCATAATGGTGGACCCACCACCCCAAACTCAAGCTCTAAAACAATTGTCTATGCATCGCGATTCGAGTGCGGGTCATATGGAAAAGTCTTATAATCTAAAGGAATATGGCTTATAATGCATTTCAATAAAAAGCTTTAGAAAGGCTAGAAGGGGCTGAGAAGGATATAGCATATAAAATCAAAATAACAAGGTGAGAAGGTATAAAAAGGCTTCAAGTGGCTTCAAATATGAAAGGACCGCCTTAATCACTTTCTACACTATGCAATTTCGTTATTTTCTTAACTTCAGCACTTTCATCAAATGGTTTTGTCAACTAGCTTGGATCTCACGGCATACACACTTCTCAAGGTTCCCTGAGATCGAACAATTTTTTTATCGCATTGCTCACTAATCTTTTCTTTACTATCAACGTGTGCTTCCCTGCAAATACTCAAAGCATACAAATAACATAGCTCATAAACATACTACTTACTATCATCAATTCACTGAGCTTATGCTTTCAAGCTATTAACCACACTCTACATCTAATTCCCATGTATCAAAATTTTTAATTTCTACCTAAAAACAGAAAAATGGAGATGAGAGACAACGAATCCCCACACCCCAACTCAAAAATGAGCCGTGTCCCCACGACTCAAAAAAGACTCGAAACAGAAATTAAAATTAGTAGATAAAAGCATTTACAGAAATGGTGAGGAAGAAAGAGAACATACTCTCGAGGCTATTGCCTCGCATTATTGACATCCAAGGTTGGATTTGCTTGATCTTTCGTTAATTGCTCAATGATTTTCATGATGTGCACTTGATTAGTGCCACATCATTGACTAAAAAAGTTTGAGCTGCTTCGAATTTGGTTAAACGCTCCTCCATCTTCTCTTGCCAACTTCGCTCCTTTTCTTCTTTCGAGAATTGCGTAGAACCCGCTCTTCGAAAGATATCCTTGATCCAAGCATTATCCATATAATTCTCCTTAAATTCGAGTTTCTATTCTTCACCCAATGTAACATTCTCTTTTCGCACAAGACACATGATCATGGTAGGAAATTTAACATTATAAACTGATTTAGGAGAGACCGAAAATCGCATCACCTCCTCATAGATCAACTGTGCCACATCTACTTCATCTCCTCTCAAAATACAATCCAAAAGTAGAGCCTTCTTCTTAGTCACATCCAAAGTTCGTATGTTTCCGAAGACATTATGAATAAGTAAATTGTTCCAAACTCTAGCATCCGGTTGAAGATATTTGTAAGGCCAAGGTGCCTTCAATTCTCCCTTATGTGATTGCACTTTCTCCTTGTCTAAAACATGCTCAAAAAGTAATTCCTCATCAAAGATCTTTCGTTTAGCAACCACTTCATCATACTTTCAATATCCAATTAATTTCTTAAACTTGAAGTGGTTTCTAATCTCATTAACTGTGAAAGGAACTATCTTTCCTCTAATCGGAACACAACCTTTACTATCTCGGCTAAAGAGGCCTAAATAGAATTCCAAAACTAACTCATGACATAATTCAGAACGTCTTACCATGAACGTAGACCAACCCAATTTTGCACCAAGCTCTAAGAATCTCTTGTACTCTCCTGTACCATCTTCTTCCTTGAATACTTTCTCATAAGCAAAAGGTAGCTCTTTTAATTGTTTCTCTGCAGAAGCTTTCAAGGCCTTTGAAGCTTCCTCTTTTTCCTTGGGTTTAGGACCTTTGAAGGGTGGGGGTTGTGTTTTCTCCTTTGAATAAAAGTAAATTCTTTTACCATTAAGATCACACATAACTAGTTTTCCTCCATCTTCAACATCGTTTTTACCCTTAGCTTTAGAACTAGAACCTTTGTTATTTGATTTCTTCTCAATTGAACCCAATACCTTGCTTTTCTTCACCTCCCTCTTGTTAGCTAATATTTCTGTTCTATTAGTCATCTTCATTTGACCCCCAACTCAAAGCTTTAACAACTCTTGAAATTTGAACTTGTGAATTTTTGGTTGAACTAGCTTGATTTGGTTTAGGAAGGATGAATTGATGATGAATCTCTATGTGGGTAAGGTGAATTCTTGATGGATTGGCTTGGACTTCAGAAATTGTAGGATGAATTTTGAAAATTTAAGCTCTTGATTCTTCAATTTAATGTGTTTGGTGAGAATTAGTTGCTTAAATCTCCTTTGTAATGAGGTGGAGAGAAGATTTGATGTGTTTTTCTTGATGATTGGGTAGTGTTTTGATGATTGGTGAAGGTTTTTCTGAGCTTTAATGGAGTTGGGAGAGGTTTGGAGAAGAAAAAGAGGCTTGAGGTTTAATAAATTCGGAATTATACCCACCTCTTGCTTCTTATAACCTAAAACGCAACTTTTTCTCTCTTTAGTCGGTGACCTGCGGTGTACCGGAACATGGGCGCGGTGTACCGCAGCTTCTGTTCCTCGAATTTTTTTATCCTCGTCAAAATACCCGCATCTCCTACCCGTGGCACGGGTTTTTGGTCCTGCGGTGCACCGGAGCTTGAGGCGTGGTATACCTGACTTATCGTCCAGATTTTTTCTTTTCGGCACAAAACCCGAGGTACCTACACGTGGTACGGGTTTTCTCCTGCACGGTGTACCGGAGTGGTAGTCCGGTGTACCGGACTGCTGGTCAGATTTCTCCGAAAAACTCCGTTTTCTCCTCCCGAACTCGATTTCTCCAATACCTAAGCATCAAAAACACTAATACCTTTCTCAAATATGCAATATCAACTAAAAATAACTAAACTAAACATAAACTAAAAACGTAAAAGACGTAAAAACTTAAAAAATAGCGGGTTGTCTCTCGTACAACACTTTTATTTAACGTCTTTCAAATTTAGACGCGTTACCACTATCAAGATTTGCGAAAATAGCCTCCCCAACAACGAGTTAGGCTATGAACGTCAACTAATCTGCGCTTGATCCCCTTCTTGGGTCGGATTTCTATCACCTTGGCTGAAACAACCTTAGTGACAATGAATGGTTCCATCCACGAGTCTTTGAAACTACGCGGCCTATTCTCGCGTTTGTGAGCTTTCCATAGTACTTCATGGCCAACCCCAAACTCAATGTTTGGTTCAGTATCCACAGGCTTTAAGTGGATCTTCTCAGGAGGGACTTTGTGATGTGAAAGGCTGTGGATGACAGGAACGGTGGGATCTAACTTCCTTGGTTTCTTACCCAAGACATAGAAGGTCTCAGATACATTCTTTGCATGAAGGGTGATGGTCCCTTCTTGGAAGTTGATGACACTTTGACTTGTGGCCGTGAACGGCCGTCCAAGTATGATTGGAACCTGCTTATCTGCATCAAACTCAAGTATAACAAAGTCAGTAGGGATGGCGATACTACCTTCACGGACTAAGACGTCCTACACTGTTCCCCATGTCCTGGTAACTGAGTTGTCAGCGAACTGCAACTTCACTGGAGTTTTCTCTGATTTCTGAAGTCCAAGTCTCTCGAACACGGAATTAGGCATAAGATTCACACCATAACCCACATCATACATAGCTTTCACCTTGAGCATACCATTTATTTGAATAGGAAGGTTAAAACTTCCCGGATTTTTAAGCTTTGTTGGTAGCTCTCTTTCACTTCTTCTTGAGACTCTCAGGTTCTTTCTTGGGATCTCTACACTCGCTTCTTTCTCAGGAATAACTTGCGTAAAAACTTGTTGCGGTTTAAGTCTTTTCTTTGCAATCTCAAGCATTTGGGCACTGATATTTTCAGGTGTATATGCCTCTACAAATGTCTTGAGTTCAGTGTCATCTTTTGGATTTGTATCAGGAATAATTGGTGACACTGCTTGAACTATAGGTGGCGGTTCCACCTTCTCTTCTTCTTTCTCTTCTTGCATAGCAGGTGCAACTTCAGCTTCATCTTTTGATTCCTCCTTTGAGGCTTCTTTCTCTTTCTCTTTAGCCAGCTCAGCTTGATAATCCATAACCAAACGAATCTCTTCTTGCATATCCTTCAGAAGCTGTATAAATTCGGCTTTTTCTGAATCGTCCTCCATATCAACTTCAGAACAGTCAGATTCCACGGGGCTAGACTTGGTTGGTTCTTCTTCGGTACTCAAAGTTTCCACGGCACTAATGGCAACATGCGGTACTTCCTTCTTTTCTTCTTCAATTTCAAGGCAAATAGCCTTACAAGCTTCAGACCCAACATTGTCATCACCTCCTTTGATAGCCTTCAATTCTTTTTGTTCCATTACGTTCAATAGAACTTTGTTTAATTGTTCTACTTGAGTACCTAAAATCTGAATAGCGGCATCTTGTCCTCGTAACTTCTCTTCCTGAGCGTTCATATTTGTGGTCAAACGGTCAAATATTTTTCCTACTTGTTGATTATCCATAGATTCCTCTTGAGGATACTGTGGTAAAGCTTTCTGATCTAATGCATCGGTATAGGCATCTTGAACAGGTTGTTGAGGGGGAGCAGGTCTATTTTGATGTTGATTTTGATACTGACCTCTTGGTTGGAAAAAGTTGTTCTGGGGGTGCGGTTGATAATGACCAGGATTGGCGGCCCCCTGAGGATTTGAATATTGCATACCCGGATGATTTCGGTTACCAAATTGATAACCTCCTCGGTTGGATATGAAGTAAACAGATTGTGGATTTCCTTTGCACTCTTCCCATGTATGATTATTAACCCCACATTGTTGACAACCTTGTGCTTCTTGTACTACGTTTGCTGTGGCTAAATTCTTCTGCATCTCTAACTTGAGCTCTTTGATTTGATTTTATAATGCGGATATTTGAGCTGAGTTTGCAGTTTTTGCATCTAAACGAAGCGTTCCTCGGGTCTTCGCTACAGGAGCTCGCGTTGAAGGCCAACTCCTTTCTTGTTCAATAATATTTTCCAAAACCTCGGTAGCTTCATTATGATTCATGGACACGAAATTCCCCTTTTCCAATGTTATCCACCTTCTCTCTACCTTTATCATTAAGACCTTCATAGAATATAGCAAGTTGTAAAGAGGGGGTATAACCATGGAGCGGACATCTAGCTAATTTATGTTGAAACCTTGTCCATGATTCTCCTACTGTTTCTCCATCTTCTTGACAAAACCTTGCAAGCTCGCTTTGATCTTTGAGTCTCATACTCTTCGGATAAAAACGGTTAAAGAATGCGACTTGAAGTTCTGTCCATGAATTGATTGTCCCAGGTGGTTGTCTATCTAGCCATTCGCTAGCTCTACCGGTTAAGAAGAACAAAAACATATGACAATACATTTGCTCGCGTGTAATGCCTGGAGTGACGTAAGCATCGCAAATCTGCATGAACTTCTGAATCGATCTTACCGGATCTTGAATAGCTGTACCACTGTAGAGTCCATGACTTTGAAATTGACTGAGCATACCCGGATCGGATCGAAATTTAATATTCTGGATCTCTGGAGGACGGTAACCTATTTGCTGAACATGGAATGGAACATGGAGACTAGGGAAGTCTTGCTCTACTCGATTCTGCCCATTACCTCGTCCTAGTGGTTGTTGTCCTTGTTGTTGTCCACCAGGTGGGACAAGTGGTGGTGGTCCTCCTGGTAGATTTCCTCCAGGTGGGACTCCAAGTGGTGGATCTAACTGTCCCTGTACGCCTGCCATAGCTCTTCTCAAAGCTCTTTCCTCACGAACACGTTTGTTATAAGGTCTGAAGCTCCTCTCAGGCTCCGGTAATGGAGGCCAAGAATTAAACACTGTGAAACCTGAAAAAGACTAAAGCAAACCACAAGCGTAAATCCGGAAAAACAGAAACTAAATACTGAAAAATAAAAATTAATTAAAAACTACTACTCGAAATAGATAACCCACACGCTAACGAGACACAAGTCCCCGGCAGCGGCGCCAAAAACTTGATGTCGCCTAGGGTGTGATAAAAATAATATAAAATTAAGTCTAGAAAACTACGCACTCTCACCCTAGACAGGCACAATACTGCAAGTATTACAGGACGTATGCAAGTTTAGTTTGATAAGTTGAGTTCGTTCTCAGGGACTTAGTGTGCTAGTCGAATGGGTAGCAATAACGAGTAAGAAGTAAATAATTAAAGACAGAAAATAAAAGGAATAGATTTCGAAATTCTAAATTAAACTAAAGAAAATTAAAGACAATAAAATAAAATACGAAGAATATGAGATGAGAAATATAGCTTAGGTTTTGCTAGTATGCACTAATCCTTCTAATTCTTTCTATTAGATCTAGTTAATAAGGGAGAATATTAGCTCTTGTATACTTACTCAGGATTCTAAATTCCCATACCTTAGACCTTGAGAGCGACTAAGGGGGCTACAGACACACCACGACGCTGGTTCAAATAGGGTTATCAAGCGCTACCAAGGCCCTAAGCAATCAATTTCCATACATGGTGATAATGATTAAATTATACCCTAATGACTATCTAGTTAGAATCAGTTTTGTCAGGACTAATATCGACACTAGAAGTTATGTGGTGTTTCAATAATTAGACACCCATCTAAGATGATCATCTAACTACTATTAAGGTAATCCTAAACGTTGCGCACCGCAAGGAAAACAATCATTAAATCAAAACACATAAACAAATATAAAGGTAAGCAGCTAATATCAGATTAAAACATGTAATTCCCAAAGAATCTTAGATAGAAAGAAATTAGAATTCATATATTATACATGACGCAAAACCCAAGCCATGGGAGGTTTAGTTTATACCTGAAGGAAATAAACTAAAAGAAATAATAAAAGACATCATCTTGCTCTCTACAATAAACTGGGAGAATAAAACCTTAAGAACTAATTACTATGAGGCAAGGATGAGCAAGTATGATTTACAAGTGATATAAGGGTGTATTTATAGGTGTTTAGAAGACCTAATTCGTTTTCTTGAAGGAGAGGTTAAGTAATGGACTCCAAGCCCAACTCAAATTCGTAACCCTAAAAACATGCAATCATGACCGTTTTTCTTTTGGTCCTAGCAGCTTCAATTTTCATCTGTTTGATGCGTATGAATATACCAAATTCATCGTCTCGGAAAGATTGTCAACTTTGCTCTTGACCATTTCTCCAAATTCCACACCGTTTTTGAGATATAAGCTAATTTGTGGTCGTAGGTGCAGAAATTCAGGATTAAGGCAGGTTTTCTTTTCCATGTTTTTAGCTTTTGTTTCCTTTATCTCCAATTTCCATGCTTATCTCTTTCCATATCTTGTAGTCTTTGACTTGGAATCTAATTAATCTCCATAATTATCTTTAAAGCTTCACACTAAATAAATAATTAAACCCAATATGCTCTAAAAATATTATTTTACTAAATCAAGACTCAAAACAGGAAAGTGCACTATTTCTCAAGAAAATCGACTATTATGACTTCTATATCACTAAAAATGATGTCTCATCTTACTATAAATCTATCACAAATGAGGAGACATCAGATAAAAAAAAAGGGCAACCCACAACAAACAAGCCCTTCATCCAGCCTACTATTGTCACAAGTAATGAATTGCATAATGGAACTATACCATTAAAGATTAAGTCCCTGAGGGTTATCCCAGGGGTAAGTGTATATACTTTAGACAGTTTTAATTTATTGACTATTTACCCCCTACACTTTTAATTTATTGTCAATGTACCCCCTACATTTTTATTGACAATTTACCCCCCAGAGATTAAGTTCAATATCCAAATACACCTGTCAAAAACCAGATCTAAAAAGACTTTAACTACAGATGGACCTCAGGTAGGTCATTCACATATAATATGGAAAGGGCTATATGTAGATGTTAGATCTTCATGTTTGATTTATTTTGTTGATAGGATAAAACCATAAAGGAACCATGAGCAAATAAGCCATTTATATAGTATACACAAGGTGTTGTAATGAGAGAAGGAAACCAGGGGTACCTGACCATTGCCACAATCCTTCGACTGAGGAAAGCTATTGGCAAAACTCCAGCCCCTCCAGCGAAGGGACCAAATTGAACTTGTTATCCATCAGAAACTTGAATCTGCATATTTACTAGTCTATTTACATGGATTGTTTAATATTGGAGTGTTTATTACATTATTTTGTGCTTGGTGGTAGTGTTTATGACTTTATCCATCTAGAACTATTGTGGTTGTAATATTTAAGTGAGTTTTTATTATGTGGTGGTAGTGTTTTTTGGTTGGTGTAGACTTTAGTGCAGACTGTTGGTTTTTGTAAATTTGTGCAACTTTCATTTGAATATTTATCTTTTGTGAAACACTATGTAATGCCAGCAAGGAATCTACTTTTGTCTCCTTGTCTACTTTTTGTATACTTTAATCATATTGCATTGAATTCAATTCTTACTTACTAACACGAAATTTTTTTTGTTTCAAACATAAAAAGTTCACCAATCTGATACAATAATAGACCTAAACAACCGAAACTTAGAAAATCAAACAACTATAACTACTTAGAAAATCATACAACTATAACTAATACATCAAGCAACTAAAACCACAAGGAAAAGCTGTCTATCTGCCCCCTAAACTATTACACATGATGTCTCCTCATTTGTGATAGATTTATATTAGGATGAGACATCATTTTTAGTGATTTAGAAGTCATTATAGTCGATTTTCTTGAGAAATGCTACACTTTCCTATTTTGAGTCTTGATTTAGTAAAATAATATTTTTAGAGCATATTGGGTTTAATTATTTATTTAGTGTGAAGCTTTAAAGATAATTGGGGAGCTTAATTAGAGTCCAAGTCAAAGACAACAACTTATGGAAAGAGATTTGCATGGTAATAAGAGATAAGGAAATAAAAGCTAAAAAGATGGAAAAAGAAAAGCTGCCTTAATCTGGGATTCTGCAGCACACGTCTAAAGATATGCGTTTTACCTAAGAAATAGGCCGATTTTGGTAATTTCCTTCTTTAGGGGCAATATAATTCTGTTGCGATTCTTTTGGTATCTTATGGAGCTCAAACCGACCAATAACGAAGAAGATATGATCAAAACGGTCCAGCAGTGTTTATCTTTATTTCCATACGAATTAGAGTTGGGTTTGGAGTCCACTACTTACTTCTCCTTCAAGAAAACGAATTAGGTCTTCCTAAACACGTATAAATACACCCTTATACCATTGTAAACATGTCCTTGCTCAGTTTCAAGCTTAGGCTTAGTCCTTACTTGTATTTTCTCACTTTTAAATAATAGCTTAGCCTTTAATTTATTATTCATCCTTAGAATCAAGCTATTCATGCAAGAAGCAAGCTGACCTATAGAGGAAGACAAGAAGAAGAAGTTGGAGAGTGACAAACTCCTCTTCTACATCTCACCTTCTCTATATTTAGGGTAATTAGCTATAGATTTATGCTACACCATATTTCTAAGCTTTTATTCTGTAAGTTTTACTTTTAATTGTTGGGTTATTATTTTGTCTTAAGTTTCATAAATACTATTTGTTATTTTAATTGATTGAGCTTGGCGTATATTGCTATTATGTGTTTTGACTTATTGTTGCATCCCTAGATTTGGTCAATCTTAGGATTAATCTTAGTTATTGACAACACCACATAATCGTCTAGTTTTGATCTTTCGCCTAACTAGATAGCCATAAAGGTTTGATTTAATCACCAATCATTACCCAAGACCTCGGTAGTGGAGAGGTTGCTCCTAAGCCTAGAAAAGGCTAGGTAGAATTTAGAATCCTGGTTAATATATAATGCTTAATCTGTGACAGGTTAGAATAACAACTTAGTAAAATAGACTTATATTAGTGACCCTAATCTATTAGACTTACATCCATATTTATTTATCTGCATTCTTAATTATTATTTCTTATCAGATAGTTATTCATATTATTTTATATTTTTATATTTTATTCTAAAACATCTAAATTCATCTACGCTTGTTAAACATAAGTAGATCTAACAGATTAAATCCCTGCGAACGAACTTAACTTATCATTAAAACTTGCAAACGATCTGTGATACTTGCAGTGAGTTCCGTGGTTCTCAAGGGTGTGTGCTCTTTATTATTATATGTATTTATCTATTATTTTATCACACCTTTGCCCCCACCAAGTTTTTGGCGCCGCTGCCGGGGATTTATCTTTAAGTTAAATCTATTTTGTGTTTATTTAGTGTAGAAGTTATTATTTGTTTTCAGTTATACGCTTTCTTTTTGTTTCAGTCTTTCTCAGGATTTTAGATGGATAATCAACGGGTAGAGCTAGGTTTACCTAGTAAATTTCAAGTTCAACGCATTGGGATTCGCGTCCCAACTATCCAAGCCGTTAGATTCAAGCCTGATCCTGATTTAATTAATCAATTCGCAAGCTATGGGAAATTTACTGGTGATACAAATCAAGATCCGGTCAGATTTGTTCAGAAATTCATGCAATTCTGTGATGCCTACATTAATGAAGGTGTTACACAAGAACAGATGTATTATTTAATGTTTCAATTTTTCTTGACCGGGAAAGCAAGCGATTGGTTCGATGATCAACCTCCCGAGCTAATAACCGATTGGGACAAGCTTCAAGAAAGATTCCTTGATAAATTTTATCCTACAAGTATGCGAGTGAAGGAACTATTGAAGCCGATGAATTTCTTACAAGAAGCCGGAGAGAGTGTTGGCGAAGCATGGACGAGATTTCAAAAGATGTTGGCAAGATGTCCACTACATGGATACACGCCACAATTACAATTATCCATGTTCTATAATGGACTCGATAGAGAGTCAAGGCTGAGAGCAGATAATATGGGTCGTGGAAGTTTTGTCTCTATGGATCCAAAAGAAGCAAAAAGTGGTATGGAAACAATCATTGAGAACAACATGAGTTGGCCACAAGGAAAAACTCCTACCACTAACGAAGAAGAAGATGCGAGGATTTCAAGCTTGCAAGATCAAATACAACAACTCGCTATAACTGGTAAGGAAAGCATCCCAAAGCCAACTCAACAGTTATACCTACAAGAGCAAGCCTATGAAAATCAAGCTGATCAACCACCGAGCTATACTGTGCATAATGTAAGTCAAGCTCAATCACGTCCTCAAGAAGAGATTACTGAGTTAAAAGAGACTATTAGTTAATTCATCAACTTCTCGAAGGAAAATATGAGCAGACTTGAATCAAAGATCGATGCATCAGTAGTGCAAAACCTTTAACAACAGAACCAAGATCTTAAACAACATAATCAACTTTTAGAGAAGAATGTGATGCGGCTCACTACAATCATAGAACAAATACAAAGTCAACTCCTACAATTGACCCAAGATACAACATCTAACATGAAGAAGATCCAATACGTTGACGATAAGGTTAAGACTATTAGTCTTCAAGCTCAAAAGATTAAAGAACGCGGTGAGATAATCACCGAAGCGCTACCATCTCCCTCAAAAGGGGATGTTCTACCAAACAAGTCAAACGTAAGTCGGATGAACTTAGATGAGATAATTGTTGAAGATTGGGTTGAAGAAGTTGAACCAGATGAAAGAAAGAAGCCAAGAGTGGTTGATGAACCAAGAATTGAAGAGAGAAGTAGAGCAAGACAAACACCCATACATTGCCACTATCCCACAGAGCAACATCAGAAGTGTATAGAGGCGTTAAAACAAGTAAAAATTAACGTCCCTTTACTCGAAGCTATGGAAGGAAGGAGAAACTATGATCAATTCTTCATGGAGGCACTCTCCAATAAGAAAAGATTCACAAGAGCCAAGTCTGTAGCAATCAACGAAGGGGTATCAGCACGAGTTCAAAGAAGATTACCACCGAAGCATAAAGATCCGGGAAGTTTCAATCTCCCAATCAAAATAGGTGGTATATTTCATGGAAAAGCCATGTGTGATTTAGGGGCAAGTGTGAATATCATGCCCAAAAGTGTATTCAAGAAGATTGGTATTAGTGAAGCAAAACTGACATCCGTAATCTTACAACTTGCGGATCAATCTACTGTTAAACCGTGGGGAGTAATAGAGGATGTACTCGTTCAAGTAGGTAACCTTGTTATTCCAACAGACTTTATCATTCTTGACTACAAAGCAGATACGAACGTCCCATTCATTCTTGGGCGTCCATTCCTAGCCACCAGCGATACTATAGTGAATGTGAATGAAGGAACCGTGACTCTTAGTATTGAAGATAACTCTGAAACATTCTATGTTCCGGGGAAGAAAAGGAAAAAGAAGTCAAAGGAGCTATATCCAATCAGAGCAGTAACCAAGAAGCCAGAACCCGAAAGTCTCCAAGAAACCATAGAGAAAAATATTGAGTTTGGGGTAGTAGATGAGGTGGCATAGAAACCTCCCAACCCCAAACAGAGCAGTTCTTGGAAGGGACCTTATGTTATCACGCAAATTATCTCAGAAGGAGTAGTCGAAATCAAGGCTATCGAAGGTTGCAAGCTCGAGTTGGTAAGCGTTAATCATATCACTCACTGCTGGGGAGGCTATAAAAAGAAATAACCGAGGTAACTTGTCTAACTTTGAAAGACGTTAAACAAAAGTGCCCTTTGGGAGACATCCCATAGTAATTTTTATGTTTTTATGTTTTTATGTTTTTATGTTTTTAGTTTTAGTTTAGATTAGTTGTTTTTAGTTGATATTGCATATTTGAGAAAGGTATTAGTGTTTTTGATGATTAGGTATTGGAGAAATCGAGTTGGGGAAGGCGAACAAAACTTTTCAGAAAAACTGAAGCAGGGGTGCGGTATACCGAACCTCAGCCGCGGTATACCGCGGGTGAAAACCCGTGCCACGGTAGCAGCCACGTGTTTTAGGCAGAAAAGAAAAAAAAATATAGCTGATGGGTCCGGTATACCGGACCCTATACCGCGCCATGCACCGCACGAAAAACCCGTGCCACGAGGTTGCTACCACGGGTATTTTGACGAAGGAGCATCAGAAGGTGCGGAGTACACCTGCGGACTACCCCCTAGTCCGTGCCATGGTCCGCGAAGCCCAAACCCGTGCCACGGGGTCGTACCACGTGTATTGAGCAGAGGCGAAAAATTTTGAACGCTGATAGGTGCGGTATACCAGACATTAGCCGCGGTATACCGCAGCGCGCCGCCAGAGGAAGAGAAAAACGGGTCTAAAGTTGTAAAAGAGGCATGAGCTTTTTAATTCCGAATTTCATAAACCTCAAACCTAGTTCTCCTCTCCAGAACTCTCCCAACTCCATTGAAGCTCATGAAAACCTTCACCAATCATCAAAACACTACCAAATCACCATGAATTCTCATCCAAATCCTTCCCTACATCATTACAAAGAAGATTCAAGCACCCAAATCATATCAAAACACCTAGAATCCGAGAATCAAAACCATAAATTTCAAAATCTTTTCCCAAATTTAATTAAACCCATATCATCAAGCTTGATTCAATCATACCCACATGGAGAATTGTCATCCTAACACCTTTCCTAACCAAAATAAAGCTTGTTCAACCTATAATCAAGAGTTTCAATTTTCAAGAGTTGTCAAAGCTTTGAGTTGGGGGTCAAAAGAGATGATGAAGAGAATAGAGAAATTATCAAGTGTTATGGGATATGAAGAATCAAAGCAAGGTATTGGGTAAGTTCTAGATGAAATCCATTGAGATGGATAATAGTTTGGGAATATATTACAAGATAATTGGAGTCAAGCAATTAGAGAGGAACCGGTTATTGGTGGATTCAAATCCTAAAAAGCAAGCAATTGTAATTAGGGAACAGAAGATGCCAATACCTCTTCTAATCAAAGATTTCTATATCATAGATGAATAAAAGCTTCTGGGACGCTAGTAGCTGTGTTCAAAACATATTCCTGGATGAACACTGTCACATGAGAGAGGATTCAAGAGCAAAGTTGGAAGAAGATTAACAAAAGAATTCTAGAGTGTGATTGATTGGGAAGGAGCATAAGAAGATGTAAGGGAAAGCGAAATTGGTGATAATAGAAATTTACATACATGAAAGCACTGCACCCTATTCCGGGTATTGATCAGGCGATGTAAATAGCCTCGGAGAGTATGTTTTCTTTCTTCCTTACCTTTTCTTTATGTGCAATATCTGTAAAATTTTAATTTTCTTTTATTTTATTTTTAAGTATTTTCGAGTCGTGGGGACACGGCTCATTTTTGAGTTGGGGGTGTGGGGATTCGTTGTCTCTCATCTCCATTTTTCTGTTTTTAGGTAAAATTAAATTTTTTGAAGGTTTAGATGTATGTAGAGTGTGTTTAATAGCTTGAAAGCATAAACTCAGTGAGTTAATGATAGTAAGTAGTATGTTTATGAGCTATTTTATTTTGTATGCTTTGAGTATTTACAGGAAAACACACGTTGATAGTAAAGAGAAGATTAGTGAGCAATGCGATAGAAAGTATGTTCGATATCAGGGAACCTTGAGAAGTGTGTAGGCCGTGAGATCCAAGCTAGTTGACAAACCATTTGATGAAAGTGCTAAAGGTAAGAAAATAACGAAATTACATAGTGTAGAAAGTGATTAAGGCGGTTCTTTCATATTTGAAGCCTTTGAAGCCTTTTTATACCTTCTCACCTTGTTATTTGATTTAATATGTTATATCCTTCTCAGCCCCTTCTAGCCTTTCTAAAGCTTTTTATTGAACCACGTTATAAGCCATATCCCTTTAGATTATATGACTTTTCCATATGACCCACACTCGAATCGCGATGCATAGACAGTTGTTTTAGAGCTTGAGTTTGGGGTGGTGGGTCCCCCATTATGGGAATTGTTATTGGGATGGGATTTTTTGAGCTTATTAATTGTGCTCTGTTCTTTGTATTGATGATGATTCACAGATTTTTATTGTAACCCTTTGTCGGGGTAATAGTGAATGAAAAAGAAGCTACGAGCTAAATTTGCCAACAAGGGCATTAAAAGAAAAAATATATATATATATATATGAGGAAAATAGCGTGATATCTCAACATTAAAAGAGAGTCATGGCTATACAAAAGAAAAAATTAATTTGAAAAGAAAATATATATATTCGGACCGGCAAAGTGGAATTTTTATGTGAACATATTATGCTTTTATTGGGTTATTGGGGATGCTAAATTGTGCATCAAGGAATTCATTGGGTTGAGTGAGAAACGTTTTATGAGAGTAACTCAAGCTCTAGGGCGATTCGTTGATGGCTAGTGAGGAGAGAGCCAAAAGCTCACTCTAAATTATCCAAATATACTTATCATACCGTCCCTAAGCCTACATTACAACCTTAAAGACCTTTTTATTCTTTGCTATGTAATCAAGAAGTGATTGAGCCAATAGAGAGTAGTTGAGTGGATCTTTTATACTAGTGAGGTTCGATGAACAATCTATAGCTTCCTTGGGGGAACTGAGTAAAGTCCCTCTCCTTTTTACATTGCGAAGCTAATCTAATCTTGAATTCAAACCGTGTTGACTGTGGATATGAGAAGTGTACAGGTATGTAGTTTTTAAATATTATTACATGAAATTTTCTGAGTAGTTGCTTCAAGTCTATTCTCCATATTTTGCTATCTTCTTCCCTCTGTGCTTAATTGACCTAGGTGTGTATTTAGAGACTTCCCTTTGTTTTTATCTTTATTGTATCGGGACGATACAACTTTGAGTTGGGGGTCTTGATGTCTCCTCATTTGTGATAGATTTATATTAGGATGAGACATCATTTTTAGTGATTTAGAAGTCATTATAGTCGATTTTCTTGAGAAATGCTACACTTTCCTATTTTGGGTCTTGATTTAGTAAAATAATATTTTTAGAGCATATTGGGTTTAATTATTTATTTAGTGTGAAGCTTTAAAGATAATTGGGGAGCTTAATTAGAGTCCAAGTCAAAGACAACAACTTATGGAAAGAGATTTGCATGGTAATAAGAGATAAGGAAATAAAAGCTAAAAAGATGGAAAAAGAAAAGCTGCCTTAATCTGGGATTCTGCAGCACACGTCTAAAAATATGCGTTTTACCTAAGAAATAGGCCGATTTTGGTAATTTCCTTCTTTAGGGGCAATATAATTCTGTTGCGATTCTTTTGGTATCTTATGGAGCTCAAACCGACCAATAACGAAGAAGATATGATCAAAACGGTCCAGCAGTGTTTATCTTTATTTCCATACGAATTAGAGTTGGGTTTGGAGTCCACTACTTACTTCTCCTTCAAGAAAACGAATTAGGTCTTCCTAAACACGTATAAATACACCCTTATACCATTGTAAACATGTCCTTGCTCAGTTTCAAGCTTAGGCTTAGTCCTTACTTGTATTTTCTCACTTTTAAATAATAGCTTAGCCTTTAATTTATTATTCATCCTTAGAATCAAGCTATTCATGCAAGAAGCAAGCTGACCTATAGAGGAAGACAAGAAGAAGAAGTTGGAGAGTGACAAACTCCTCTTCTACATCTCACCTTCTCTATATTTAGGGTAATTAGCTATAGATTTATGCTACACCATATTTCTAAGCTTTTATTCTGTAAGTTTTACTTTTAATTGTTGGGTTATTATTTTGTCTTAAGTTTCATAAATACTATTTGTTATTTTAATTGATTGAGCTTGGCGTATATTGCTATTATGTGTTTTGACTTATTGTTGCATCCCTAGATTTGGTCAATCTTAGGATTAATCTTAGTTATTGACAACACCACATAATCGTCTAGTTTTGATCTTTCGCCTAACTAGATAGCCATAAAGGTTTGATTTAATCACCAATCATTACCCAAGACCTTGGTAGTGGAGAGGTTGCTCCTAAGCCTAGAAAAGGCTAGGTAGAATTTAGAATCCTGGTTAATATATAATGCTTAATCTGTGACAGGTTAGAATAACAACTTAGTAAAGTAGACTTATATTAGTGACCCTAATCTATTAGACTTACATCCATATTTATTTATCTGCATTCTTAATTATTATTTCTTATTAGATAGTTATTCATATTATTTTATCTTTTTATATTTTATTTTAAAACATCTAAATTCATCTACGCTTGTTAAACATAAGTAGATCTAACGGATTAAATCCCTGCGAACGAACTTAACTTATCATTAAAACTTGCAAACGATCAGTGATACTTGCAGTGAGTTCCATGGTTCTCAAGGGTGTGTGCTCTTTATTATTATCTGTATTTATCTAATATTTTATCACACCTTTGCCCCCACCAACACAAGATGACTATCTGCCCCCTAAACTATTTTAAAAGTTGTCTATCTGCCCCCTAAACTATTACATTTTCTGACTACATTTTAACTAACTTTTATTTAACATTTTTTGTTGGTGAAACTCTACGTTTATACCTTTGTGAAACTCTTTTAATGCCAGCAATGTGGAATATACTTTTGTCTCATCATCTACTTTTTGTATACTTTAATCATATTGCATTGCATTCACTTCTTACTTACTAAAACAAAAAACGTTTGGCTCCAAACATAACATTCAATTCCATTGAAAACACAACAACACAGTACATCATAACAAGTCTTTAATTAAACACTACAAATAACACAAACTAGCAGATACTACACCAATCTGATACAATAACAAACCAAAACGACTACAACTTTAAAAATCATACAACTAAAACTAATACATCAAGCAACTAAAACCACAACATTGAAGAAGAAGATGAATATCAACACAAGGCAACTCCATTTCAAAATTAAGTTATCTCTTGTTAAACAGTTCATCATCCCCTTAAGACAGATCATCTCATCCTCGACAACCTTCACTTTCACAGACTCGAAGATCAGAGCTTTAGAAGCAATGTTTTTTCCCGCAATTCATCCAATTCCTCAGCTACTACCTGAAACTTGGTTTCCAACTCCTTCACTTTTGTAGACTCCATCTTCAACATGTCACAAGTTTTCTTTTCTAATTAAACCATTTCCTCAAAATCCGATGCCAACAAATTCATTTTCGACTCCATTGCATCAAGTTCTAACAGGTGGTACTCGATTTTTCAAAATAGCCCATAAATTACCGAAACACTACGTTCACCCATAGGCTCATCCATCCAAGAAAAGAAATTCTAATCCTTCAAAGAACACCAATACATACACCTGTAAAATCTCCTACCTGGATTCACATCATACCAAGAAGTATGCTCTTTGGCTTGGACTCCACACCTGCAATATGGAGCGTGAGAAGAACTTGAGCCCACACTATCGGAATCATATGGCAACATGATTGCAGGTAGAAAAAGCTTACTTGCGGAGTACAAAAATGGAAGATTGAAAAAAATTCAGAACTAGGGTTCTTCAAAACTTCCCCAAATCGGTAGAAAAATTGTGTTAATTTGTTGTTTTTAACTTTTGTTTATTGATTTTGTGAATTTATTCAAAGGCCAAAATATGTTGTACCCAAAATACACATCTTAAAAAAGGGTTTAAATAACAATTTCTTAAAAAAGTATTTTTTAATTAACGACTTAACGACAAAAATGGACGGAAAACTTTAACAAGGGGCATCGATTTACGATAACAAAAATTAAGGGTCATCCAGTCGCAACATTTTTAGTGGGGGGCAATCTATCAAAACGTGTATAGTTCTGGGGGTAGAGCCGATATTTACTCTATAAATAATTATAAACTTACTAAATAATAAAAAATATTACACATCAAATAAATAAAAGTTTAGAATAATAAAATATTGTTATAATTGACAAACATTATTCTAGTTATATATATAATACGTTGACTTTAGTAATGACCTATTTTTCATATATTTATGATTAAATTTAAAAGAATTAACACACATATAAGAAAAAAAATTAGTAAATGGAAGATTAAGAAAAAGAAAGAAAGAAAATATAATTTATTAAATTATCTTAATAAATGTAATTCATATTTTAACTCCTATTTTGTTCATTTTTTTTCTTACATCTCAAAAATGACTTGAATAAATTATATAAATATATCCATCGGAATATTTTTTTCTACCCATATTTGAGTTCGTAGTTTTCTCTTTTAGAATTTGTAATTCGCTTATTTTCATTTAAAGTTTGTAGTTCACTTATTTAGAGTATATAGTTAACTGTTATATAGTTTGTAGTTCACTCATTTAGAAGTTATATTTCACTTGTTTAATATTTGTAGTTCAGTATTTTATGGTTTGTACTTCATTGGTATATAGTTTCTAGTTAGCCACTTTCGAGTTTGTAGTTCGTTGTTATATAGTTTGTAATTCGCCCATTTAGAATTTGTAGTTCAATGTTATTTTGGTTGTATTTAGATTCTTTGGAGTTCGTAAGTTGCTATTTTTGAGTTTGAAGTTCTCTCCTTGAAGTTTATAGTACACTGCTTTAGGATTTGTAGTTCGTAAATTTTTATGTTATTCCCTTCCCTAAAATGAACACTCAAGTTTCCTAAATATTTTGATTCTTGAATGGAGGCCACCTTTGGTATGTAACTATTTGGAAGATGAAAGAATAATTTATGATTTAACTCTTCATAGAAATACTACTTACCAAGAGATGCTAAATTGTTGATAATGGTTTAAACCGTTGATGCATAGTGTTCAAAGATTCTCATCCTCATATGATGTACATCTAATATATATATTTATGATTTTGACTCGTCTAGTTCCTTGATGGGAAAGCTCAGTAGGAGTAATCAAGTCCTACCAGAATTTGCTAGACCTCATGGGGAGTTTTCACAGAAGACTTCACACCTCTCACTTGGATAAAAAGATTGTATTTGTTAAAGTTGTATAACTGTAAATGGATGTGATTAAGAATATATATATGTGTGTGTGTGTGAAAATAATGGAAAAGTAATACAAACAATGATTAGAGCAACTTATTAGCTAGCATTAATTAGTATTAGTTGCAAAAGTTTAATTCATGTAATTTCACACACATGACATACATAAACTGTAAAGAGCTACATTCATAAAAATTAGACACTGATATATAATAGTTATATGTATGTTTCCAACCTAATGATTTCAAAACTTTTGCACGGTAAAAGATTCATTATCAATTTACCCTTGCTATGTTGTGTTAGTAACCATATCAACCTTTCAAAATCTACTATATTCTTTGATATTCTCTCAAGATTAAGAGGTTAGTAAAAATTATTAAAATGAAGTTACACCAATATAACACTCCTTAATGAGTTGATGGAGATAATAACATAAATACTTTGAGCTTGAATGGATGACTTGGATAATCTTGGTAGTATCTTGATTACTCTTCAATTAAATTATATGAATATATTCTTTAATAGCGTTTGAATGGGTAATTAAATGAGTTATATGGATTTTGGTATATATTGACTTAGCAATCCAATAGTTGGATTTTCCACATCAAAAGTGTGTCGATCGACCGCTTGCAACAACTAGTTTAGGACAGTCGATCGTTATGGATGATGTGGCATTATCTGATTGGTACATCATTTAACTAGTTGATTGGCCAAGTTGTGGCCCTTTAACCGTTTCACCTTCTAAGGTAAGATTTTTTTGGGCTCAACCTTACACTTTTTTGGTCATGATGTCCTAGAAACTCGCTTTACCATGAGTCTTTTATATCTTGCCATTTATGATGAATTAATATAGTATAGAGACATAATTTAATAATGGTTTGGTTCATAATTCTAGGATTTTATCTCTTTTATTTGATTTATTTCAATTTAATGGTGTAATCTCGGACAATATATATATATATATATATATATATATATATATATATATATATATATATATATATATATGGAGCATTTTTTAGGTAATTTGTGCGTTAAGTGTGAATATCCTAGGTACATCGATGATATTATAACCCAATATGATGCCAATAAGTCAAAAATTAAAGAAGTAACCCCATTCAATTAACAAAAGGATCCAGTCTAGTTTAAGCTCAAAAGGAATTACTGACAAAATGTTTCTTTCGACTTGAAAAAATAATAAAACATAATTTGTTCTGAATTAGTTGATGAAATTTATACAAAAAGGTAGATATTGAAGCCTAGTACATGTGGTTAAAAGGGCGTCTGATTCTGAGATGTGATGTAAATTTATGCTAGTTTTACTGAAGAGACCCAAAACTGTCCAAATTTAGAAAAGTCCAATGGGCCACTTAAGACTCACTTATGTTGGCCTGTATGGGCTAAAAGAGTCTATATATACTTATTTAGACAAGAAAAACATTCCATTTATCATATTAGAGAGCTAAGAAACGCTTGGAGTAAGGAGGAGAACAAGGTCTACACCTAATTTATCAATTTATTTCTAATCTATTCGTGTAAACCTTCTTTATTTCCTATAATTATGAATGTATTTATTTTGTTTTTATTTATTCAATCATGAACTAAACATATTAAAGCTTTAGATTGAACATGCATGAACCCTAGCTTTGATTTGGAATTATTTTTTATAACATCTCAGATTACATGTTAATTTAATAATTTGTGGATTGCTTACTTATTATAATTCTTATGCTTATTTTAATTATTTATCTTGCACACATTAAGTTGTGTTAGGATTAAATGATGCCCGAAAGAGTTATTTAATCTCCAGAAACTAAAATAATAATTCTTTAATTTTGAGTTTGAGAATCAGAAGATCTAAACTAACAAGATAATCACAGAGGGTTTGATCTTTAGGCGTCTATATAAAATGCATATGATTCACTTTAAAGAGGTTACTAGGGTTATATAGAATCCCCCTACTTATTTGGAAGGAACTTCGGAGACTTTAGAATTCTAATTTACAAGTGTAATTCCCAAATACCCTTATATCGCAAGTAGTCTTAATTCATTATAATGGCGAGTACACAATCTTGAGAGTAATTCCATTAATCCTATCCTTTGTATTTACTTTTTAGTCATTTAATTTATTGTTAGTAGTTAATCAAATAAAAAACCAAATAAATATTTCTTTTTTTTAATTTTTAGTTTTTCATTAACGAATATCTAGAATCAAGTTAAAATTATATGTTAACTTCTTATTCCCTGTGGAAAAAAACTTTACTTACACTTTTATTACTTGTGACGACTCGTATAATTGCGAGTTATTATACTCCGAGTGTTGATTTTATATCACACCTCGGGAGCCAACAAATTGATTGGCACTGTTGCCGGGAATAGATAGTAAATTATAGTTACTTTTAGATTTCTCATTGTTAGATTTTATGTTTGTTCTTTTCTTTGTTTAGTTCTTCACATACAATATACTTAGATAAATGGATTAAGGTAACTGGTATGGAGGATATTATTCGACCCCCCGGCCATTCAACTATGCAAAAGGTTCTTTGGGATATCAACAATGGGGTAGGAACTAGTACCAAACACCTTATCAGCACTCGCAAGAACAAGGATGGAACGATCAATGGGTCAAAAATATTCACAACCTCCAAGAATATCTAAGCTTCCAAAAAAATGAATGGAACACTAGAAAATTCATACAGAAATCTGAAGAATCAAATGCAAGAGAATCCACTATATTATCACAAACACCGCTAGAAGAGTGTGTTGCCCAATAACTGAAAAAATATCAAGCAAAATTTATATGAATGCGCAAAGAATCGAATGGAAGAGATGAATCAAGAAATTCCAAATTATGAGGCCATTTTGGAAATAATACAAATAAATATGATGCAAGATTCAAACTAACTGATTACCCTAAATCAAGCTTATAACATCGCCAAGAATCGTAACCAACCCTATCATTATTCTATTCTTTTGAGGGATGGTATTCCTCCTCATTCGATACATTAAATAGATCAACCAAAAAAATTAGTTAAGGAAGAATTATTGATAGAAAAATTCTCTTAGGTGGTGACAATTGTTCGCTGAATGTGGTTGAAGACCAATATGTGGGTTCGCCTCTTGTTAACATGGTGGATAAAAGGATAGTTGAGCGTATACAAACCTATGAAGAATCAAATGATATCCCAATGGAGTTTGTGTATAATCAAGAGATAGAAGTTGAGTAGAAATATCTTACTAAGACAAATTTGGATGATGTGTTTGTGGAAGAATGGGTTGACAAATAAGTGGTTTAGGAAGTGGTCAAGACGCAAGTTGAAGCACCACAGATGCAACAAGAACCAAAAGTTGAATCTCTGCCACAAGAAGTTCGCTCATCACCATTCTCATTAAAATTCTTGAAGGAAGTTAGAGCTAAAATCATTCAAAATAGACTAGTATTACAAGAACCTAAAGCATCGACATATTTAAAAACGATCAACAAATACCTTGGGAAAAGGTGTTACAGAGAGAAATCAAGGCGACAAGGAGGGGGAAAGACCTACCTCCTTACAAAGATGAATGTGTTATTAAAGATAAGAAAGAGCTTATATTGTCCTAGACAGTCTTAGCGTGTGGGGAATTTTTTTTTTCGTGAGAACAAGACGGTGAAACGAGGAAGCTACCCAACCCCATACAAAGATCAATCAAGAAAAATCAAGGGTGAGTAATTCCTTAAGTTGTTATTACGAGGAGGAGGCGATATTAAGTGGAGGAGTAACGCGAGGGCCTCAATACAGTTTTTGGAAAGCTTTCATGTCGTGCTTAACGACATGATAAAAAAATCGTTTCTTGGGTGGCAAGCTAAATTCAAAATGGGTAAAACCAAACTTTTTTAGTATTTTTCATTAGTGTAGTGTACAATATTTCAGTAGTTGAAGGTTAACTTAGTATATATTACGCATAAAGTGAAGGGTAGTGCAGTTGATGAGATACGTAGGTCAAATTCGTAGAAGTTCGGGATCAAAATAAGGGACAAGCTGGAGAAACAGTGAAAGTATTATAGTTTAGAGCCTCTATTAAAAATACGAGAACACAGATTTGTTGGGTGCACGATTTTTACTCCAGGGGTAGGGGGGACCTAATTTTTCCGATAACTTTCAAGATTTATTCAAATAGAAAAATGGAGAAACGATGAATTTCAGGAAATTGGGAACCTCTATTGGAAAATTTGAGAGCACCAGGTGTCGGAGAAAATATTTCAAGTCATGAGATTTTCTGTTTGGTGAATTTTGATATTTTGTTACAAAATTATCGAAGAAATAAGAAATATGATAGTTGAAAGAGAAGTTAAAGTTAAAACAAACAAGAAACATTTCATTTTTTATTCTAGATGGTTGGAAAATGAAAATTGTTTTGAAGTAATTAAGAATTCATGGTGTTCTATTGATAAAGACAACTAAATCTCTAATTTTCAAGCAAAGAAAGATAAAACCTGCAATTCCCTTACATTGAGGAGTAAAAATACTTTTCCAAACTCAAGAAAAAGAATAATGGAAGTCCAAAAGAAAATTGAATCACTTCAAGACAAGGACAACAATCAATATAATCAGGAAAGAATGAAGGAACTTATAATGGAAATTGAGAACCTTTGGGAAAAAGAAGAAATATACTGGGCAGATAGGGCAAGAGATCAACACATTCAATGTGGAGATAAAAATACTACATACTTTCACAACATCACTAAGGTGAGAAGAAATATCAATAGGATTGTGGCGATAAAAGATGAAAACGGAAGATGGAAGGAGGAATTGGAAGAAGTTAAATGTATATTCCAAAAATATTATATCAATTTATTCAAAAAAGAGGAAGAAGAAGTCGAGGAAGACATAACTGAGTACATACCAAGCAAGGTGACGGAAGAAATGAACAAAGAACTAATCAAGATTCCAGAAGAAGAGGAGATCAAAAAAGCTGTATTCAATATGTCGGGAGCGAAAGCACCGGGACCTGATGGTTTAACATGTAAATTCTCTCAAGAATTTTGGGAAATTTTCAAGGAAGATATGATAAAAATAGTATGGGATTTTTTCAACTTTAGATGTAACATTGAAGATATTAACGCCACGCTTATAACACTAATACCTAAAGGAGAAACACAGGAAGATCCAAAAGATTATAGACCAATAGCTTGTATCAATTTCATTTATAAGATAATTGCTAAAATACTTGCGCTCAGGCTACAACCACATATGGACACTATAATTTCGCCTACACAATCGGCCTTTATTAAAGGAATAAGTATTCAAGATAACATTTTAGTGGCTCAGGAAGTTTCTTTTTCTTAAATAGTAAAAGAAATTCGAAGAAAAATTATGCCGCAGTAAAAATCGATATGGCCAAAGCATATGATAGAGTTGATTGGGAATTTCTGATGAGAGTTTCAAAACAAATGGGTTTTTGAGAAAAATGGAGGAAATTAGTAAGTAAGTGTATTTCCACTGTTAGTATGCAAATAAAAATCAACGGAGAAAGGCTAGGAAAATTCAAGACAGAAAGAGGGCTAAGGCAAGGTGACCCTTTATCTCCATTACTATTCTCTATAATGACGGAAGCTTTAATATATCTTATTAAAGAATACACGGAAAATGAAAACTTTAAAGGGCTAAGAATAACGCGAAATTGTCCGATACTGACTCATTTATTATTTGCTGATGACGCGCTTTTCTTTATGGAAGCCACTTCGGAAGAATTTGACAAATTTAAGGAAATTATGATTAAATATAGTCGCACTTCAGGACAAGCGGTGAACTATGGTAAGTCTTCTATTTTATTTAGCAAAGGCATTGAAGCTAACCTGAAGAAGAGACTTGAAAACAAATTAGGAATATCGAGTACGAACTCGCTGGGTAAATATTTAGGTATACCACCCACCCTTAAAAGGGCCAAGACAGAAAACCTAAACTATATAAAAGATAAAGTGATTAGTAAAACATCGAGTTGGGCTTCAAAATATTTATCGGAAGGAGGTTCTTATTAAAGCGGTTTTCAATCTATAGCGAGTATCACATCAAACTTTTATTGGGATTCGAGGGATAAGAAGAAAATTCATTGGGTTTCGTGGAATAAGGCACTAGATCAAAAAAGATCGGAGAACTTGGATTTAGGGATTTTCATAAAATGAATTTGGCAATGTTAGCTAAACAAGCTTGGAGATTGATTAACAATCCGAATTCACTAGTGGCACAGATTTTTAAAGGAATATATCACCCTAATAATGATATGTGGAATGCGAAAATAAAACAAAAAAGATCATGGAGCTGGGCCAGTATAATGAAAGGACTAGTTTTTTCCTGAAAAAAGAATGTTGTTGGAAAATTGGTAATGGCTTGACGGCGAATGTTTGGGATGACAAGTGGATTGGGCCGAGAATGAAAATGGACAAATGTGACTGGATACCAATCGCGAAAATAGCGGAACTATTCAATAATGGGTGTAAAGGGTGGAATATGAATCTACTAAATTTAATATGTAACAAAAGAGAAATATTTGAAATTGAAAATTCTCAAATTATCAATATCCAAAAAGAAGACAGAATTATATGGCCTCATACAAAAGACGGAGAATATGTCACCAAATCTGGATATCACCTGTTAGTAAATGAAGAGATAAGCAATGAAGGAAATGTATCAAAAAAAGTCTCGGAAGAAGGAAAATCTGATCTATGGTCTATGGTATGGTCATCTAACGTCCCTACACGAATGAGGAACTTTGTCTGGAGAATGATTAGAAATGCAATTCCAACTAAGAAAAATTTTAAAAAGAAAAAATGTATTAAAGATGTATCTTGTGAATGGTGTGAGAACGGAGAAGAAACAATTGAACATTTGTTTATCGAATGCCCCTTTAGCGCAACAATTTGGGCAGAATCACCGTTGCAAATAAAAATTAATAGAGACAATAAATATATCTTCAAGGAATGGTTCGTCAAAACAGTAGAAGAATACTCAAAAAATGGATGGGACAAAAAAAGACTGATTAGCACCTTGATTGCAATTTTGTGGAGTTTATGGAAAGCTAGAATGAAGGGATATCACGAGAACAAAGAATGGAAAGTCAATGAAATAATAAGTAATGCAAGACGAATCACGGAAAAATTATATACCGAGAAACAAAATAGTAATAATTCTAAAATCAACAAGACATGAAATGGGAACAAAAGAAACAATATAGATAGTGGAAGAAACAATATCATACATAATACAGCTGACTTCAACTGGCTAAATGATGCTTCTTTTATTATACAAATGAACCAGCAGGGATAGCGTCGATAGGTATAGATAAAACCGGGAAGATCTGTGACAAACAATGCAGGAGGAAAAGAATCAGAAGTGCAAAAGAAGGGGAGGCATGGGCAATTTTACAAGCAATGAAGACATCTAGAAAATCTAGACTACAGAAAGATTAACTTTTACACGGACAACCTATCAATTGTTCAAGAAATTTACGACAATAAAAAGAGAGATTGGAAAACTCAACCGCTAATTGAATTAATACGGACATGGATTAAAAGATTTCCAGAATGGAAGGTTTACCATATTAAAAGAGATCATAACAATTTGGCGGATTCAGCTACAAAACTATGTAGGAAATCAGGGAACTTAAATAATTTAAATATTAATAGTAGTTATGAAAATGTAAGAATTATTAATCCCCCAGAATGTGGTAATAACAATTGAATATTCTCTTTGGACAAAAAAAAAAGAATAAAATTCCATCTATTACATATAGAATCGGCTAGAACATCTAGAGTATCTAAGACAAGAAAAATATATAATGTCTTGTACGATTTGATAGAAAAAATCAACTAATCATACATAAATGATATTATGTTAATTTTTATTAGAAAATATCAAAATAAATCGATGTAACTGAAACAAATATTTTAAAAACAATTCAATTAAAGATTTACTAAATTCACTTTGAAAATATCATATATAAGTAGTTATATAAGAAACAGAAAAATAATTACTTAGTGATGTTGCCGATGGAGTGATACTAAAAAGCTAGCTTTCAGCCCTTTTATATGGGTTATGTGAGTGAGTTTTATAACTAATTCATGGGGTGACCATAAAAAATGTAGATAAGCACTTTAAGACCTATGACTAACTAAATTAATGTTTTTTAACTTTTTTTCATATATATGAGGCTTTAAAAGCCGAAATTGACTAAATACAATCAACTAAATCCCTCACAGAGGGTCTAATACTAGTCTAGACATCCTGCAACCACTTCGATCATTAGTGATGTACCGCCATAAATAATCCGGAGGATCCGCTAATGTGCAAGGTCCTTCATTCATTTCTGCTCCCTTTTTAGCCAACATATCCGCACACGTATTAGCTTCATGGTAAATATACTGTATCTCGAACCCCGGATGAGGCCGTAGAATCTCTCTACAGTCACGTCCTATTTGACAATTCCAACTCGTAGAACTACCACCGCCCTTCACTAACGCGTGAAGATCTCTTGAGTCAGTTTCGACAAAAAGTTTCGTGATGCCCCAATTTACCGTCCATTTCAAGCCAAAATGCAGCGCTAAGGTTTCAGAAAAGGCCGGAGATTCCATAATACACGGACCGGAAAAACCAGCTACAAACGTACCTTCCTTGTCTCTTATTAATCCACCAATGCCCGCTCCATTCCTCCACGCATCAAAACTCCCATCAACATTGAATTTAAGCTTATTTTTTGGCTTCACCCACTTAACTTATTCGCTCCTCTCCGCCTTTATAATACATCCATCGCATGCCTTACCCCAAGCGGACACGAAACTACTAGCCAAGCGCATTATATCGCGCTTAAGTCCTACCAATTTTGGGCCTGTATTGGGATGCTCAAATATTGTTTCATTTCGTTTAGTCCAAATAATATTCACCGCTGCGATAAACACAAGCTTCCACTCTATTCCTCCATATATTTCCTTGGAGCATAGATTAGTTTCAATCCACTGTTCCATAGTAATGCTAGGCGAATCAATGTCTAAATGTTGGCCTTCACTACTCGGATTCAGTGCTGAGATCATAGCAAGGTGATGGTTCAGAACCAATTCGCTGGACAACAGATTTTTGCTTCCATTTACTGTTGCAGCAGGTTCACTTCTCGGGCCTGGTTCCCTTCCATGCAGGCATGCAATACCGAGCTCCCATGTGATAGTTCTGATCTCCTGGAATTCGGCAGCATTTGGTTAAGTACTTCTGCCACGCAACAACCCCAACTCGACCCAAACTGTCCTCCCTACTTTACAATTAAAAAATACATGGTGGAGGTCCTCGGAAACTGCTCCACATATCCGACACTCCCTGTCTTCAATAGCATTCCGGCGAAATAAATTTTCCGCAGTAGGTAGCCTATCTCGAACTAACCTCCACAACAGAACACGCAACTTTTGTGAGCATCTCGCCTTCCAAATACATTCCCGCTTAAAAGAAACATCAGGGACCTCCTCCGCAATATTTAAAAAGGCAAACTTTAGGCTAAAATTCCCTGAAGACTCATGTACCCACTTATAACTCGCTTCTTCTCCTCCTACCACTTCAACTACCCCACTACGGAGAACTTCTACCCCGGCTAATATAGCTTTACAAATACTCGAATCGGACGCCTTATTTTCCTTTTGAAATAGACCCTGTTTAAAATACTTATTTTTCAGAATTTCCACCCACGCAACGTTTTGATTTCTAAGGATTTTCCACCCTAGTTTCGCTAGCAGAGCTAAATTGAACTTCTTCGCTCCTCGGAAACCCAAACCACCATTCCGTTTCGACTTGCACAGTTGATCCCATGTGACCCAATGTATTTTACGCATCTCATCCGAAGAACCCCAAACAAAATTTCGAACTATCCGGTCAATTTCCTCGCACACATAAACTGGTAACTTCATAACTTGCATTTGATAGGTCGGTATAGCACTCAACACCGATTGAGAGAGAGTTATGCGTCCAGCAAGAGACAAGCTTTTCGCCTTCCATACGGTTAACATTCCTCTCATTTTCTCCATAATACGCTTATAAAAACCCTTAGGCAAACGACCCGATTGAATTGGTACCCCCAAGTATTTTCCGAAGGTGTCACTGAGACAAAGACTACTTACACCAGCTAGCTCGACTTGCAACTCCATAGGTGTATTTCTAGAGAAATAGATGAGCGATTTCTCTGCACTTATGGCCTGGCTTGCCTCATGACAGAAAACCTCGAGTGTTTCCTGAATTAAATTAACCTGTGACAGAGAAGCTTTGCAAAACAAGATAAGATCATCAACGAAGAAGAGGTGTGATAATTTTGGAACACCCCTTCCCATGCTGATTTGTAACCAACTTCCATTATCACATAACTGTTGTATTAAAATAGATAGCCGCTTGATACATAGGATAAAATATAAGGTGAAAGAGGATCACATTGCCTTATCTCGCGATGTGGTTTAAAAGCTGAAAGCGGTTCTCCATTCCATAACACTTTCATTTCATTCTCTGCCATACTTGACATTATGATCGAAACCCAACTCTTCGGAAAACCGAATTTCCTTATCGTATCCTCTATAAATTCCCAACGGATTTTATCGTAAGCCTTAGCAAGGTCAATCTTCACCGCCATAATACCTTTCTTGCCTTTGATATTTCGCATTCGATGATCCACTTCTCTAACAAGGACAATGTTATCCATGGTTGATCTACCAGGTAAGAAACTGCTTTGGTATTGTCCAATTCTCTCTGCAAGCAAGAGGCGGAGTCTATTAACCATAGCCGCCATGATAAACTTGCACGGTGAATTTATGAGACTGATTGGGCGAAAAGAGCTTAACCTTTCAGGATCCACGACTTTCAGAATGAGATGGATGAGAGTCCCATTCAGATTCGAAGGAAGACGTCCTGTCACCGTAGCCTGACGAAACATATCCTCCACAGAAGCTGCGACTATCTCCTAACATTTTTTATAAAACGCGGCAGACATACCATCCGGTCCAGGCTCCTTCATAGGATTCGATTGGAACACTACTTTTCGAACTTCCTCCTTTGAGAACGAGATACTTAGTTCTTGAAATAATGCTTCACCGACAAATGGAACGTTAGGAAGAGAGAAAATTCCAATATCTTCTTCAGGTGCTTTATATAACAACTCGAAATACTCCTTTACCAAGACTTTCAAACTATCTTCGTCTTCTACCCATAAATTATTATCGTTAAGTAGTCTAACACACTTTGATTTCTTCTTTTTAATGATTCTTGAGAGATGATAAAACCACGTATTTCGGTTACCATCCTTTACCCAATTATCACTCGACTTCTGAAACGCCATAAGTTTCTCCTGTTTTAACACACTTTCGTACTCGTTCATTAGTCTGTTTCCTAGTTGCCGAAGGGAGGAATTATAAGAGACTTGTAAAGATTTATGAATACCCCTAGTCTAGCAGCTAGAAAATGCTTCCGCTTATGAATATTGCCAAGGCTTGCGAATTTCCAAACCTTAATCTGTTTCTGTATCTCCTCCACACCCAAACTAACTCCAATACTCCCACCAACCCAATTTTCTCGAATAAAATCTTGAAACCCCTCGTGAAGACACCATGATGCCTCAAAACGGAAAGGACGCGGATGGGCTTTCTGTTTTAAACCAGAACAAATTTGAATTAATATCGACATATGATCGGAGTGCATTCGTGTCAAATGTAGGACCCGAGCTCTCGGAAATAAATCTATCCACTCCGAATTCCCATACGCTCTGTCTAATCTTCTCATAATCCGTTGACCCGTATTCCAAGAATCACACCATGTAAACCGCGGACCCTCAAAACCAAGATCGATCAGACCACAACTTTCCTTCCATACCTCAAACAACTCCATCCTTCTCGTAACCCCTTCAACTCCAACCCGTTTATCCTCCTCTTTACCACCTTGATTGAAATCTCCGGCAACTAACCACGGTATAGTTAAATTATTGAAGGCTTGGTGTAATGCATTCCATAACTCAACTCTCTCCTTATGATGAGTACGCGCATATACCGCCGAAAAAATCCAGGATGTACAGTTCTTCTGACTAACCTCCACATTTATAACCTGCTTCCCCGCTGAGACAACTCGTACCGAAATGTCTGAATTATCCCAAATCAACCATATTCCACCTCTATAACACTCTGAATCAACCCGAATAGAGTTATCTTTTTGAAGAGAATTATAACTCTATCCACGTTCACACCACTAATTCTTGGTTCCACTATTACTGTAAGCCAAACTTTATGAAACGCCATCATTTTTCTAACTACTCAGCGAAAGTTATCATTAGCTGCTCCGTAACAATTCCAAATATAATATTAAGGGGTTGCGCGGAGCATTCCCAATTATTTTATGCAACATCTTTTGTACACACCATTAAATAAAATGAAAAAAGGGATTTTAAGGGGGATACCCGAACGAGCTTTAGCATGAGCTTGTGTTCATCAACACATCCTCACTGGATTGATTATGTTCCTTCGGATTTTCTGAGCTAGGTCCCTGAGTTTCCGACATAAAATGATCATTTTCCTCGTCAACTCCATTTTCCTGTGATGGTCCACGATCATGGTTCGAAGACTCGGAATTTTCTGCTGCAACATTTGTTCTCAGCAGTGTCACAGCTCCTAGCTGCTGCAAGCTGCATTGTTGATGAGGCGGTTGTAAAACCTTATTGCCAGCAGCTTGCAAAAATCCAGAAAATGCAGAACAGTCCCTCACCTCATCATCCGTACCACCAACAGCCCTACTAGACTTCGAACTAGCTGAATCAGTAACCAACTTTGTTATTTCTCCTTCTCGTCCACCCTGTACACTCACAAATTCCCCACCGTTACTACCCTTGTTTCCAACAGCTACCTGATTCCCGGAAGACCCCGCAGTGAACTCACGAATTTCTAGAGTTGAATGAAGAGTTTTTTGCTGTTCGAAATTCGGAGCAGATATTATTTTATGACCCACAGTCCCCTGAGCTCTTTCTCTCGCATCAGATCCTCCGGCTATTTTCTTTCCTTTATCTTGTTTTGACCCTGCTCCGGAGTGTTGACCCTTGTTTTGGTACGACTTCCCTTTATTGCTTTCTACTCCCCATACTATTTTGTCAAGCCGTAACGCCTCATAGCGTGAGCCCAATCCTTTAGCGTTACTAGTTTTTTGCTTATTTTGACCATTACTTATCTTCGCCTTCCCATAGCTACGATTATTTCTCCGAACGGTCATCCATTCCCCGTATTTATCGCTAGGTTCCACTCTTTCCGTTTCTTCGAAATTGGAATTTTGCATCGCTTTAGCTCCATTAGAAACTTCCTGACTCTTTTGCCCGTTCGGAGGACAATTCTCCTTCCTATGTCCGAACTTGCCGCATCCGTAACATATAAGATGTAGTCCTTCATATCCCACTTTGCAAATATCCTGCCCGATCCTTACTTCCGGTTCAAGTGATTTACATAAGTCTAACTCCACCGCAAGCCTCGCGTAATTGCCCCTTAGTCTACCTTTCGTCAACGGATCAATTCTAACGGTTTTACCTATCTTGTCGCCAATTTTTCTCAAAATCCGTGCCGTATAATTATGCATTCCGACATTGGAAATTCTTACCCAATCGGTGGTAGTAGTGATTGAATTAGTAAGCGCATTAAACGTCGGTGTCCATTCATGCACAATTAGGTAATGATCTAATACCATCCACGCCCCATCTGCGATTGCAAAATTAAAATCCTCCCGAACTTTGAATTTAACCATATAGTACCCGTTACCCACATCCACTAGCTCTATATTACCAAACGGGTTCCATATTTGGCGAAGTTTAGTTGATAAATAAGTGACACATACCTCTCTACCAAGTAATCTTACCACAATTGTGTTCCTCCATAGTCGGATCCCCTCTCTTATCTCCTCCCGTGTTCTTAGTACTGTTGGAATAGCATCCTCCACCTCCACCACATCATCTTCTACCAATGCCTCCAATTCAGCAAGTTCCTCCTCGTCCATTATCCTTCTCCCTTTGTCTTCCTCATCGTCAATCATTATAGGACTCACGGCATTATTACCCGTCAAGGAGCCTTTCCAGCCTCCCAATTTCAATGCTGGATTGGCGCCTTTCTTCCCATAATCTGGCGTTTGTTTTGGACCTAGTATCGCACCAGCAGGTCTTGCTGCAAAACCAGTGGTTACGGGTTGTCCATTGCTTCCACCCTTTACTGCTGTATCGTTTCCAAACACAGAGGCCCTTTGTCTTTTACTGTTGCGCAGGGCTTCCACTGAGTCAGTTAGTGAGGGAAACTCCTCCACAGTCTTCTCTATTTAAAAGCTTTCGTCAGTTACCATGTTCTCAGAGTCCATGCGTGGTTCATTGTCTATTCCATTCTCAGTCGGAGGCTGTCCTCTCGGTAGCGCCGGTGGCGGCAGCGGTGGCGAGTCCATCATGGTCATGTGTGTTTTTGTATTTTAGGGTTCCTAAAAGTGCGGAGGGAAATTTTTAAATCTCGCGGACTTGCAAGTTAACTGTTTTCTAACTTTCCATATTAAGCTAGCTATAATTTTAAATTAACTTGTAATCGAACGATACATATCTAAATGATATATATATATATATATATATATATTTGGGCCCACAAATTTCTGGGGCTCAAAGCGGCCACCTTGCTTTGGGCCCGGGCCGGCTCTGATTTCATGTTACTGTTTGAAAAATATGATTGATGAAATGCGTTTCTACAAGTTTCTTGAATATTCTCAATGTGTTATTCCTACCGCCTAAAAGTTTTCACCTCAATTTCCTTCAATCCACAATAAATTCTCCAATAAATTCACATAATACTCCCTCCGTCCATTTTTATTTGTCCAAGTTTCTAAAAGAGGGTGTCCAATATTGTTTGTCCATTTTACATTACCAAGACACTTTTTCCCTACTTTTTCCAATATTACCCCTAATTAAATAGTAGAAAAGATAGTGTAATAAATGATGTCATGTATATTAATTAAGGGTATTTGTGTAAAGAAGGAGAGTATTAAATGTTCTTTTTAATCTTTGTGCACCAAAAAAGTGGACAAACAAAAATGGACGGAGGGAGTACATCATAATCTACAACCTAAAGCATATTAAAGCATAATAAAATCACAAATAATCAAGTCATAAATTAGACATAGGACGGTAGGTGTTTCAATTCATTTCAGTAAGTTCTTCAAAAAACCTTACAATTTAACTCTTTGTTACGAGTTGAGATGCAGAAATCTAGTGTAAAGAAAGATGATAACCTAAATAATAAGAAGAATTTCACTATTCTAAAAATTTAATTTCGAGGACGTAATGGTATACTTAATATTTGATGTTACTTATGGGAGAGTTTGTTAACAACAGATGCAAGGGTAATCAAATGTGTATTATAGATAAAATAAGAGTCGATTTAGTCGTTATGTGTTTTAATAGTAATTATAAATAACAAAAAGAACAACTCTTAGTAGATGATGACCTTAAAAGCAAAATAGTGGCCATTGTGTGCTTATATCTCTCAAAACATTGCCTAGAGTTTGGGAACAGACACTAAAAATGATTGGCCTTCCATTTGATACAGTTGAGAGATTAACAAAAGGGGAACAAGTAAAGTGAAATTATTGTGTTTCTTAAGACCTTTGAGTATTATAGTGATATTGCTTGTCTAGTTAAGGTTTTTGAGCTAATAGATCCATAAAAAAAAATTAGTTGCATTTACATCAAAATATGTTGCAGAACTAACATTTCAGAAACCAATTAGATTGTATTTTTCTTAATTTTGTTATTGTCAATATAATAAATGTAGATGTTTCATTAAAGATCAATTGCATTGCATTGCATTGATTTGAGTCATAAAGACATGATAAAATTGCAATTATATCAAAGGAAGATGAGTTTCCACAAGAATTGTCTGTGAGTGTTGTCTTTGCTTCTGGGAAGTTGTTGACTACATGGTATAAACCATTAAGGAACCAAAAGTGCTTCAAATTCACTCCCAAGGTCTTCAGATTGCGAAAATAGGAAGGAGTCCAAATGTTACAAATTTCACATGCTGGAACTTGAGCAGCATTGCACACAACAGACGTTCCATTTCTTCATCTTGTCTTTTTGGTATTGTCTTGTGAGCTTTAACTATCTAAACATCCAAAAATGTTTGCTCTCCAGGTCCTTGTACACTATTCCAGACCAGTTCTTCCATTCTCACTCAGCCACATCTCATGTCTCTCCTTTTCTCTTACTTAATGCAAGACTCTAGGCCAACGATCTGCTTCATTCTCTGAATATTGTAAATTTGTCATAGCAGCTTCAACCCCAAGCAGACCATATGCTCCTGAATATAAATTTACTAATCTAAAGAAACATCCTCAAGTATGTATAAGTCATTTTTTTATTTTATTAATATAAAACTTCATTTTATTTTATTTGTCTTTATTTTAAATTGATGAATAAAATAAACTTATGACTTTTGGCTTTTCATGATCCAACATTAATCCATCCATTAATTTTATCTTAATGATTTTTTTATTAATCTTATGCAAATGAAAAGTTGTAACACTTTTTTATTAACCATTTGCAAATGAAGGGTTGTAACAACTAGCAATTATTGCCATTAAAAAGTTTGATGGGAGCTTGGCTATATAAACTAGAGTTTTGGTCCCTAAACTCAATTCATTCACACAAAAATTATACACCATCTATAGTTGAATGCTTGAGAGTTTGGAAGAACAAAACATAAGGAAAAGTTTCTTAAGACATCAATGGTCGGAGGTATCATTACTCTTTTTCGATCTATTTATTTATTCCGCATTTTAGTTTGATCGATTTTTCTAACATTTTGTATCAGAGCCTAAAGCATACCTCTGCTTTGATTTAGTTAAACTTTTATATTTTTTGCATAGTTCATGGCTAAAGTAATTTAGCCAAAATAATTTTGCAAAATATTTTTTTGTGTTGAATCTAACATGTCCTACAGTTGAAGATGATTAGAATTCATGAGACATTTTAGTTTTCATTTAGACTTATGGTACTTTTGGATTTTTATCCTTAAGTTTTACATCGGCCTCCAGGTATTTATTTATATTTATTTTTTTATATTCATACTTCATGTACTTTTATTTTATGAGTATAGTTAGGTAAACAAAATGTGAATAAAATATGTGGTTTATTTTATTCTATTTTTGTTATATAGTTTTATATACTCATAAAATTTTAGTATGGTATATTGAATTGTCTAAGTGATCAACATATTTTATTTAATCAAAGAATAGCCACATCATCTTAGTTAAATAAAATATGTATTTTGGTATAACATCACATAATGAAATTAGACATAAATTGTAATTATTTATTTAATATAATAATTTTATCCCACATGAATAATATTATATTTAAATAACCAATTAGGATAGAATATCAATTATTCATAATTTACCCACATGAATTATGACTTAATAATTATTTGATAGTTTTATTATTTAGTAATGATGGAATATTTTAATATATTTTGTCATATGATTATAAATCTTATCGAATTAAAAATTTAGCCCGCAGGCAATTTTTATATCTTAGATTTATTAGATCATGATTTGCATTAGTGAAACATGATATTTATTAATAATCTATTTATTGATAAGCATATAATCTTTATTTGCAGCATCACAACCTGTTAATTTTTCTGATATCCGTAGTGACATTCCCAAACTTAATGGGGATAATTACAAGTCATGGATAGAAAGAGTTCTCCTTCACTTAGGGTGGATGGACATAGATGATGCTATAAGGAAAACTGAACCACCTGCTCTTACAGACAAAAGCACTTCAGCAGATATTGCACTTTATGAAAAATGGGAGCGATCCAATCGCCTCAGTGTGAAGTTTATTAAGACAAAATTAGCAGCAAGCATCTGTGGTTCAGTAAATCACCATGATAATGTCCAAAATTTACTTAAAGCCATTGATGACCAGTTCGTCACTTCAGACAAGGCTTTAGCAAGCACTCTAATAATGAAGCTCTCTTCACTTAGGCTCACAAGTGTTAGAGGTGTGCGTGGGCACATCATGCAGATGAGAGATATTTCGGCTCAACTTAAGAATCTCGAGGTACAGATTTCCGAGTCTTTTTTTGTGCACTATATTTTGAACACCCTTCCAAATCAATATGGACCTTTCAAAATCTCCTATAACACACATAAAGATAAATGGTCAATTAATGAACTCATGACCATGTGTGTTCAAGAAGAAGAAAGGTTGTTAATGGAATAAGGTGAAAGTGCAATGATGGCTACTCAAGGAAAAGGCAAACCAAAGAATAATCAGAAGGGGTAAGGTAAAATAGCACCTCAAGCTGATATTAAGAAAGAAGCTAAGTGTTTTTATGTACAAAGAAAGGACACATGAAGAAGGAATGTGCTAAATTCCAGAAATGGCTTCAAGATAAAGGTAATCCTACCTCTCGTTAGTTTGTTATGAATCTAATACTGTTAATGTTAATATTAACACCTGGTGGATTGATTATGGTTCTTCAATCCATGTTGCCAACTCTTTACAGGGTATGCAAAACCTAAGGAAACCAGTGGGCAGTTTGCAATGCATCTTGTCCGGTAATAAGATGGGGTCACATGTGGAAGCCGTTGGAACATGTTATTTATATTTAAGTAGTGGTTATGTTTTGAAATTAGAAAAGACTTTTTATGTTCCAAGTTCTTCTAGAAACTTGATTTCTGTTTCCAGACTTGTACCTTTGGGTTATTCCTTTACATTTTCAGAGACATTTTTTAGTATTTTCAATAAATCTGAATGTGTTGGGAATGGTATTTTGTCTGAAGGTCTTTATTGCATTAATTTATAAAACAATGCTACTAATAATAATTTTCATGTCCAAATTGGTATAAAGAGGTGTAATATAAATGAGGATTCGTCGATTCTATGGCACTAGAGATTAGGGCATATCTCTATTGAAAGAATCAAAAGGTTGGTAAAAGATGGAGTACTTAGTACTCTAGATTTTACCGACTTTGAAACTTATGTGGATTGCATTAAGGGAAAGCAGACCAACAAGTCAAAGAAAGGTGCCAATAGGAGTTCAGATTTATTAGAAATCATACATACAGATATATGTTGTCCTGACATGGATATGCATGGTTAGAAATATTTTATAACTTTTATTGATGATTACTCACGATATATATATCTCTACATGCTTCATAACAAGAGCGAAGCATTAGATGCCTTTAAAATATTTAAAGCTGAAGTAGAGAAACAATGTGAAAAACATATAAAGATTGTGAGATCAGATAGAGGTGGTGAATATTATGGTAGATATACTGAATATGGACAAGCACCTGGTCCGTTTGCTCAGTTTCTCCAAAAGCATGGGATTGTTGCCCAGTGCACCATGCCTAGTACACCGGATCAGAATGGTGTAGCAGAAAGGAGAAATCAAACATTATTGGACATGGTACGGAGTATGCTTAGGAACTCCAATCTTCCTAAAAGCTTGTGGATTGAAGCTTTAAAAACGGCAGTGTATATATTAAATCGAGTTCCAACCAAGGCTGTCTCAAAGACACCATTTGAATTATGGAAAGGTTGGAAACCGAGTTTGAAACATATGCGCGTATGGGGATGCCTGTCTGAAGTCATGATTTATAATCCACAAGAGAAAAAACTGGACCCAAGGACCATCAGTGGGCATTTCATTGGATATGCTGAGCGGTCTAAAGGTTACAGATTTTACTGTCCATTTCACAACATTAGATTTGTGGAATCAAGAAATGCAAAGTTTCTTGAATATGACTTAATCAGTGGGAGCGATCAAATTAGAAATGTAATTTCTGATTTTGACCATTCAGAAATTCAACCTCCCACTTCAAGTGATAGAACGATTATTGTTCATAACACCCCTCAAGTACAATCTAGTGTTGAACATTCAATCGTTGAAGAAACACAAGTTGTTGACGATATTCTGATAGATCAAGTTCTTCATTATGAACCTAGTAATTAAGAACAACAAGTTGAAACTCATACAGATAATGATGATACAACATTAAGAAGGTCTACCAGGTTTAAGAAATCATCAATTTCTAGTGATTATGTAGTATATCTTTCTGACTATCATTTTGGAGTCGAAAATAATCCTTCTGACTTTTCACAAGCCATAAGTTGCAAAGAATCAAATTTATGGTATAATGCGATGAAAGAGGAAATGAATTCCATGAAGAACAATGATGTCTGTGAACTTGTGGAATTGCCTAATGGGGCTAAAGCAATTGGTTGTAAATGGGTATTTAAAACCAAGAAAGACTCATTAGGCAATATCGAGAGATACAAAGCTAGACTTGTTGCTAAGGGATTTACTCAGAAAGAAGGAATTGATTACACAGAGACTTTTTCTCCTGTATCTAAGAAAGATTCCTTACGTATTATTTTAGCATTAGTCGCACATTTTGATCTTGAGTTGCACCAAATGGATGTGAAAACGGCGTTCCTTAATGGAGATCTAGAGGAAGAGGTGTATATGAAACAACCTGAAGGTTTTATCTCTAGCGCTGGTGAGCAGTTAGTTTGTAAGCTTAAGAAATCCATATACAGATTAAAACAAGCTTCCCGTCAATGGTATTTTAAATTTCATGGAGTAATTTCATCATTTGGATTTGTTGAAAACCCCATGGATCAATGTATATACCAAAAGATTAGTGGGAGCAAAATTTGTTTTCTTGTTTTATATGTGGATGTTATTTTGCTTGTGACTAATGATAAGGGTTTTCTTCATGAGGTGAAACAATTTCTCTCCAAAAATTTTGATATGAAAGATATGGGTGAGGCGTCTTATGTCACTGGCATTAAGATTTATAGAGACAGATTTCAAGGTGTCTTGGGCTTGTCTCAGGAAACCTATATCAATAAAGTTTTAGAGAGATTTCGGATGAAGGATTGTTCACCAAGTGTTGCTCCCATAGTGAAGGGTGATAAATTCAATTTGAACCAAACCCCGAAGAATGATTTAGAGAGAGAACAAATGAAGAACATTCCATATGCTTCTGCTATCGGAAGTTTGATGTATGCTCAGGTTTGCACAAGACCTGATATCGCATTTGTAGTTGGAATGTTGGGTAGATATCAAAGTAACCCAGGTATTGACCACTGGAAAGTTGCAAAGAAAGTAATGAGATATCTCCAAGGAACCAAGGAGTATATGCTTATGTATAGGTGGTCGGATTCTCAGATTTTGATTTTGCCGGTTGTGTTGATTCACGCAAGTCAACATCAGGATACATTTTTATGATGTCCGGTGGAGCTGTGTCATGGAGGAGTGTCAAACAGACTATGACTGCAACTTCTACTATGGAAGCTGAGTTCGTCTCTTGTTTTGAGGTTACTTCACAAGGTGTATGGCTTAAGGGTTTTGTATCTGGACTTAGAATTATGGATTCTATCTCTAGACCATTAAGAATATTTTGCGATAATTCAGCAGCTGTTTTTATGGCTAAAAACAATAAAAGTGGAAGTCGAAGTAAGCACATCGACATTAAATATTTAGCTATAAGGGAACATGTTGAAGATAAAAAGGTGGTCATTGAACACATTAGTACTGAATTAATGATCGCTGATCCATTGACTAAAGGCATGCCACCAATGAAATTCAAGGATCATGTAGCGAGTATGGGGCTTGGTCCCATCATGTAGTGTTTATTTGTATGACACTATCATTAATATAATAATTATCTATTGTGATATTTTCTCATATACATTGCGCACCTTAATTTTATTTTGAGAAAATAATTTAGTTGGGACCAAGAATAAACATATGGTTTATTCATTAAGTATAGTTACAAAAAAAAAAGAGATAAATATATTGTGATACATGGAAGATACTACTCTCATAATTGGAGGACTTATCGCCATGATTCATATATTTATGATTAAGATAAAATATCAAGTATAATGTTTGGATCAAGTGGGAGAATATAAGTCATTTTTTTATTTTATTAATATAAAACTTTATTTGTCTTTATTTGTCTTTATTTTAAATTGATGAATAAAATAAACTTATGACTTTTGGCTTTTCATGATCCAACATTAATCCATCCACTAATTTTATCTTAATGATTTTTTCATTAATCTTATGCAAATGAAAAGTTGTAACACTTTTTTATTAACCATTTGCAAATGAAGGGTTTGTAACAACTAGTAATTCATTGCCATTAAAAAGCTTGATGGGAGCTTGGCTATATAAACTAGAGTTTTGGTCCCTAAACTCAATTCATTCACACAAAAATTATACACCATATATAGTTGAATGCTTGAGAGTTTGTAAGAACAAAACATAAGAAAAAGTTTCTTAAGACATCAATGGCCGGAGGTATCATTACTCTTTTTCGATCTATTTATTTATTCCGCATTTTAGTTTGATCGATTTTTCTAACAGTATGTTCATATATAATTTACAAGCAATTCCAAAAACGCACTAGTATTATTAGTATTAAGGATGGATGCAGGAACCAATACAACAATGCAAAATTATCCCCTCTCACTGATCAAACATCACCTTGTTTTCAAGATTGAACACAGGATTAATTTTTTTTTTTTTGCTAAGCCAGCTAGAATATATTAGATATCAAAAAAAATATGTTTTTACATCTTTTGACCTAGTCAATATTGACTAAACACATGATTAAATTTCTCCCTTAATTCACCATAAGTCAAAGCTGTTTGCATGTGGCTGAGATATTTCCTTGTGCTCACCTTCATTAACAAACATGTCTTGAGTCATGGAACATATCAAAATCACTCAACAAGACAATCTTTGAGGAAATTTTCTTCAACAAGAGTATTTGAAGTCATAGGGTGTATTTTCTGATTGGCCGTAAGAGTGGAGTGTGCACCTAGACCTGAAGTGTAAATATTAAACATAGAATCTAATTGAATGTGTTTATTAGCATTTACAACCTTTTCTCAATTATTCTTTACAACTCAAGCAACACGGTCAAAGAAAATACAACTAATTGAACCAAAAGTTAGGCGTTAATTGCTTGATCTAAACATTACAAAGAAATGCACCTATGATGTTTCATCAATGAAAAAATCACATACTATTACAAATATTTTCTCTTAGATCAAGCAAGTAGTACATTGGTTTCTGGAAAAGTTATATAGCCACTAAACCAAAGCTTGATCTTATTACACAAAATGTTGCATTAACGGTACAAAAGAAATGAAAAAACATCCATTACATCTTAATTTGTGAAATGGAGTAGACAATTTTAGGGTACTGTGTGGCTGCCATTACAGGGGAGAAGTACATACATATGAGAGAAGAGAATAACGTACTATGTGGATACAATTAACCCTACTAAGGGATCAGGTGTATGTTTGAGGAAGTTAAGTAAGATATATGAGATTACTTTTGGGATAAGTGTGATTGAGTCATATCATGTGATTTATCTCCTAAATTATCTAGGGAACATGCGTAAGGGATCCTTATGATGGGTGTTCTCATGTATATTATACGATACCATTCCAAAGTATGATAAGTTTTATATTGACGATATCGAATTGAATGTCCACCAAAATTACATATCAAGGAAAAGTTGGAGAATATGAATAAATTTTTATTATACTTTTTTTTTTGGTATTAAGTCTTTAAAATCACAATAATGTGATATACTAGAACAATTTTTCTATTACAAATAAAGACAGTGAACATATCTAGAAAAATTAAACTTTATGATTTAGAAGATAATTAGTTGTAAGACGAGTCACAACTTCATTTGCTGCAATCCCAAAGTACATTGCCAATTGGTTACCCTTATAAATTATTGGAGAATCATAAATTTTATAAGAAAGCAATGATTTATCACAATTTTTGACATTGTCAGCAGCTATTAAAACATCATAGCTTGCTGTCATATACTCCTTTTCATCTTTAACTTCAGATAAAGCACTGCTGAATGAATTTATAGCTCCATTATAGAATTCAATACACTCATTTAGGGCCATTTTATAGAGAGATCGAGCCTCTACCTTTTGAAGCATGGTCTTCATAAAAATTTGTGTATTATTCGCGTTGCTTAATCCTGATTCAATGATTCCGGTTGCTAATGAGTGAAGATTTGTTGCTGATATTATTCGACTATCAAATTTAAGCGTCTGGATGCATATAGTTTTGTTCCAATCTATTGCATTCTTGTTGCATACTTCATCGATCATGTTTGAAGACCACGTTGAGGCAGCATCACCATATGAAGGCAAAAGAATGAAGGATGAGAAAAGAATGATAAGGAAAATTGAATTCATTTCTGCTAGGTATTGCAAAAGGCTCCCAAGAGCCTTTATTTAAAGTAACTTCTTCTGTCTATCAGTCTACCGATTACCGAAGGTTGTTACTTTTTTTGACTAGTTGTTGACAACATATTATCCTTTTATAATAAAAAAGATAATATTTTTATATTTTTATACCACTTTCATTCTATATAAATATCAAAATTTATATGTATTTAAAACAAATATATTAAGAAATTTTATCAAGAAAAATTTACTAATCACGTGGTCAATGACATTTATTAGTTAGTGTGTACATATTAATGTGATAATTGTTTATGGACAAAAGGAGTAACAAGTATAGCTCAGTACTTAAATCTAATTTTATTGCTTTGAACCGAAAAAAAGAAAAATCTTATCTTATTTTTTTTATTATTATTATTTTTTTGGACGGAATCTTATTTTATCATCTAACGCGTGTATATTACAATTAAATTTTCTTGATACTGTCATATTTATGTTATGGGGGTATTTTTTTTGGACGAGCTTATGGGGGTATTCCTTTAATACTTATAGTGTATTTATATAAATTTATTTGATGTAATTTTAAAATTAAGAAATAATTATTAATTTATAACACTCGTATTTATATAAATAGTTGCCCATGAAATAGCTACTTTTATTACTTACTCCCTTCATAATATGTTGTCCCAATTTATACCAATGGTCTTCTATAAAGGGTTTAGAATAATAAGACATCTTTTTATTATTTATTTTACTTTTGTTTTTTATTTAATTATTAAAATTTACGTTTCTAATAAATATAAAAAAAACAAACACTTGAAAGCCAATTTACAAATTCAATAGATAATATTTCTTATTTTGTGTTAAAAAATAATAGTATAAATTTTTACTAACAGAATTATTATAATTACTCCATTTATCTATAAAAAATTGTCATTATTTCTAAAAATAGTTATCTATACAAATTTGTCTATTTAAAAAATTAAGATACTTTTTCCATCATTTATACTATTTTTATTACTATTTTAATATAAAAATATATATGGATAGTTTATAAAAGGTATATTTATGATTACAAAATTAATAAATGATAATATTTATGTGTAACCCAAATATGAAATTTTTTTATGGACGGAGATAGTATATGTTTTTTTTATATTTTTTCATATTATTGTATATTTTGCATACTTATTTTTTTCATGTTGATATGTATAAATCACACATTGCGTAAATATAAAAACAATGTCTTATTTACCCTCTGAATTATACACGTTTTGACAGTTTGTCCCCACAAAAAAATTTACGACTGGATGACCCTTAAAATTTGTTTTCGTGACCCGTTAGTCATTTTTACCGAATCCCACCCATTTCTTCCGTTAATTTACTGCGTGAATTACACGCGTGCGTGAGGTTTTTATTTATTAAATATTTATTTTTGTAGAAATTGTTATTTAAACCCTTTTCTAAAGATGTATATTTCGGATACATCACATTTTGGCCTTATTATAAATAAATAAATTAATAAACATAAATTAAAAACCAAATAACTAAATCTGTCTACCGACTCACCCTTACTTGCGAGATCATCGAAGAGCTTCACCGATCGTAACTGTTAGAGAAATTCAATGCCGCCAGTTTGCCTATGGAGTAAGTGTGCTTAATCTATTCCCGTAAATGTTGGGGGTTTTAGGGGTGGGGTTGATTTTTTAACTCCGTAAATGTAGTTTTTTGATGTGGATTTTTTTATTTTGTTGAATTAGTGCTTGAATGTCGGGATTTAGTTGTTAATGGAACTAATATTTAGGGATTTTGTTACCATATTCATAATGGTTGTTTACACGTTACCTTTTTTTCTTAAATCGGTGCCTACATAAATGGGTACCTTATGTTTTTCATGTGTAACAGAGAAATTTTCATTACGTGTTCATTTTGGTGGATTCTTCAATGAATATAGGAGCGAGTACAGAGATGTAAAGATCGAGTATTTAGCAGGCTGTCATTATGACAGACTTAGTGTACTTGTTCTTAGGAAAGCTTGTGAAAAATTTGGAATTCACGGTAGATTTGACTTGTACTATCTACAACTGGGCGAAAAGCTACTAGAGGGTCTAGTTTATGTAGATAGTGATGAGAAAGTTATGGAAATGTCTAGTGTGACAGAAAAAAACCAAACAGTTGATATGTTTGTTGTTTTAGTACCAGAAATGGTTGAAGGAGATATAGTGGAAACTCTTGCGTTCATGCCTTTATTATTAAAATTGAAGGAAGGATGGGTCCCAAAAGAGCAAGTAGAGGAAGAAGATCAGAACTTAAGGGAAGGGCAAGATAAGAATAATATTCAAGATGATAAAGAAGATGATGATAATTTAGATGGAGAAGGTTAGAAATTAGAAGAGAATGAAGTAGAGGAGAAATGTAAGAAGGTGGATGATAATGTTAGTGAGAACATGGATGAGAATCCAGTAGAAGAGGAAGCTACAATAGTTGATGAGAAAGAAAGTGAAAACTTAGATAAGGGTCGTGTTCAAACTGATGAGAATGAAGTGGAGGGGGATGGTAAGAAGGTGGATAATGAAGATACTGAGATATGTGCTCAAATAGATGAGAGTCAATTAAAAGATTAAGGTAAAAAACTTGAGGAGAAAGACAATGAAGATTGTGTTAAAAAGTGTGAGCATGCACTTGAAGAGGAAAACAAGATGGTTGATAACAATGCAGGCCAGAAAACTGGCCAATGTGAGAAAGATAAAGAATTAAACAAGGGTGTTGATGGCGAAATTTGTGAAGAATTGTAAGATGATGAATTTTCAGTTTGGGAGAAATCTATGGATGCTATATCGGATAGAGTTCTGAGTGCTTTAAAGAGTGGTCAGGGTACAAATGATGATGATTTCTTGAAGAGGTTGAGGAGGAGGAACTCAGCATTGCCTTTCAAGCTGGTGGATGAAGACTTAACTGATGACTCAGATAGTGAATTCAAAATCCCTGATGAGGAAGAGGAAGAGGATAAGGATGATAATAGTGATGCTGATGAAGAAAGTGATGATGTTTTTCCTTCGGATGTAGTCAAGAGGAAAAATAAGGATTTATGTAAACGAAAGAAGAGGATTAGAGTTAATGACAAAAATCCAAAAAAATGAAGAAGAAAATCAATGTACCCAATGGTGAAGATGTTAGTGATGATGTTGTGAGTGATAATGACTTACTGTCAGTTGTTTTTAACAAGAAAAAGAAAGAATTGTCTAGAGAAAAGCATAGTAGTAGAGTTGATAAGAAAAAGTCAGAAGAAATCGACAAGGAAATCAATGTACCTAATTTTGAAGATCAAACATTGAACAAGAAGAAATCTGGAGAATTTGTTAAAAAAATATCATACTTACAAGTCTTATTTAAAGACAAGGTTTAGGCCAAGTGTGAAAAACAGTTAACAAGGTGGTATGGTGTTGGTACTAGTGGTACAAAGGGAGAAAGTTACAAGAGGAGTAGACCTACGAGTAAAGTTAGTAAAGTGAGAAAGAGTATGGATGAAGATGATTATTCAACAAGTGATGAAGATTTTATGATTGACACTAACAATGACTTAAGAGAGGGTGAAGATGACCAAGATTACAATGCCTATATAGACAAGGAGCTTGAGTGGGAAGGAGTGTAAGATGAAGCATAGGAGGATGATGCTTCTGGACTTGATAGTGATGTACAAGTTAGTGAAATTAATTCAGATCAAGCTTTAAATGATTCTGACCAGTTAGATACAGCTACAGATTCATCTGGTCCAAATGAAGAAGGGAAAAAATCCCTAAGAAAAAAATTGCAGTTCCCAAGGTTTAGGCCTTCAAATGACATGGTGACACCAAGGTTTGTACTGGGTTTGACATTTTCTATTGCTACAGAACTAAGAGAATCAATTAGAGTTCATTCTATCAAACAGGTGGTTAAAATAAAGTTTGTGAAAAATGATTGGTATAGAATAAGGGTTGTTTGCATGGGAGATGGTTGTGGTTGGTTTGTATATGCATCCTACAAAGAAAAAATTGGTGGTTTAGTGATAGTAACCCTTTGTAATCAACATGAACGTGGTAAAGACCTTAACCACATACATGTGTCAGCCAAGTTCTTGGCAAGTTCATTTAAGGATATGGTAACTTAAATTTGTACAGTAATGTAAGTGATTTTCAACAATTAGTTCACAGAGACTTTTCAGTCAATGTTAGCACAAGAACATGCTACAAGGCATATAGCTTAGCAAGAAAAATTATAGAAGATGAATATAAGGATCAATATAAGAAGATACATGACTATTGTGAGGAAATCAGGAGAAGCAATCCTGGTAGTACAGTGGCAGTAGAAACTAGTACTGATGAATTGATTGGTGTTGAAAGATTTCAAAGGCTTTATGTGTGTCTTGAAGGTTGTGAAAGAGGTTTTTTAGAAGGTTTTAGGAAATTTGTAGGCATAGATTGATGTCACCTAAAGGGTCCACATCCATGGGTAATTTTGACAATTGTAGGTATATATGAAAACAATTGTATATACCCAATTGTATATTGCCTCGCTGAAAAAGAGGATAGTAACTCATGGAGATGGTTTTTGAACCTGCTGGTATAGGACCTATGTATTTATAATCAACAAGATTGGACATTCATATCTGACAGACAAAAGGTTGGTATTTTCTTTGTTTAAATAATAATTTCCATTACTTTGCTATGAATATTATTTGACCTTTTGTATGTTTCGTTGCAGGGACTACTCTAGGTAATTAGTGACATGCTACCAGAAATAAAACACCATCACTGTGTAAGACACTTGTATAATAACTTCAAGAGCAAGCATCCGGGGTTGGCTTTAAAGGACAAACTATGGGAAGCAGTTAGGGCCCCAACAGTGAAAAAATTTGCAGATGTAATGGTTGTTATAAAAGATATGGATGAGAGCGCTTTCAACTGGCTATCCAACCTGGATCCTTAGTGTTGGACAAGATCACACTTCAGTTCAGCTACAAGTTGTGATGTTATTCTGAACAACCTTTGTGAAAGTTATGATAATGCAATTAAAAAAGTCAGGTATTGTCTACTTGCATCCTAAACTATTAAACAAGCTGTCTACTTGCCCCCCATAAACTATTAATCAAGTTGTCTCCTTGCCCCCTGAACTATTAAACAAGCTGTCTACTTGCCCCCTACACTATTAAACAAGCTGGTTATTTGCCCCCTAATCTATTACATTTTCTGACTACATTTGCACTAACTTTACTTCAACCTTGATGTTGTAATTTCCTAGGGACAAGTCTCTTATTTTCATACTGGAGGGGCTAAGGGTGTATACAATGAAAATGCTTCAATCAAAGAGATCTTGGATGGACAAGTATGAAGGTGAAATGTTCTAAGATAACACATCTAATCAACAAAGCTAAAAAAACTGTGGCAAGTGGCATGCAGTATTTTATGGTGAGATGAAGTTTGAGGTGAGAAACATGGATAAAAAATCATTAGTTGTGGACTTGGAGTTGCAAAGGTGTCCTTGCAGAAGGTGGGAGTTTTCAGGGATACCGTGCTATCACGCCGTTACATGCATCCAGTACATTGGAAAAAATCCAGAAATATATGTACATAACTGTTACTCAAAAGCTATGTATATGAAGGCGTACACACCAATTATATATCCAGTAAATGGTCCTTCAATGTGGAATTCTACTAGTAATATGGACGTTGAAGCTCCAGTGGCATTTAAATTGGTTGGCAGGCCAAAAAGGTCAAGGACCAAGGAGGTTGATGAAGAACAAGTCACAAAATAGAGAAAACAACACACAATTGCAGGTGTTCAAAAGGCTAGAGGATTGAGTAGGGTAATGACATGCAGGGGTTGTGGATTAATAGGGCATAACACTCAGACTTGTAAAGAGAAGCAAAAAGATAAAAAAAATTGAAAATGAGGGATTACATAATACACAAGGTTTGAATGTTGAAGATGAAAATTTTGAAGGTGTAAATGTTGATGGTTTATCTGGTGAAGGGGTGAATGTTGAAGTTGTGAATGTTCAAGGTGTGGATGAGACACCTAATGAGGATACTAACATAATATTTTATGAGCTTGAAGTACAACCATCTGCACCATGTGGAACCCTTGTTACACAAAATGTGCCTGTAAAATAAGAATCAGTTAAAACCAAACCAAAAATACAAGTACTAGTTGAAATTAGGGGAAAATAAAAAATAGAAAACCCCACAAGATAAAGCAACAAATTGAGGAGTATGGGTTTTAAAATAGTCAATGGATGTTCACAAACATTGCCAATAACAATAGTAAGTACATCTCTTTAGTGGTGTATATTTTTATTTAATTCTTAGGTAACTGTGTGTTGGTTGTATTTTGAAAATAGGAACATGACAAAGGGAAAGGAAAATCAAAGAAGATAGAAAACAATAATCTACCAAAATAAATACTAAAGGTAAATAATCCTTACATTACATTAAAATCAATAAGTTAACTTTTTGTGGTTTACTCTAACTCTAAAAGGTGAAAATAGAAAAGGCTTAACCAAGTAATCAAGCAGAGACAGAGCATGTGGAGATAAGCAAAGAGATGTACAATTGAAAAAGGTCACATGTGACATCACAGACCGATTCATCAATAATCAAGTAGAAGTACGCAAGGAAAAAACAAAATAGGTAAGTTTTCAGTTTACCCCCTACTCTTTTACTTAACTGACTAATCACCCCCAAACTAAAAATTGTAGTTTGTGTTCAAGCACAAAACAACACCTGTGCAAATCAGATCTAAGAAGTCAGTAGCTACAGATCAGGTACCTCACAATCATTCATTTGTGTATATTTATGATGAAAGTGAATATATATAGATAGTGATGCTTGGTTTGTTTGGTGAACGGATAAAAACAAAGGGCAACCCACAACAAACAAGCCCTTCATCCAGCCTGCTATTGTCTTAAGTAATGAATTGCATAATGGAGAAAAAACAACTATACCATTAAAGAGAAAGTCCCTGAGGGGTATCCCAGAGGTAAGTTGATATACTTTAGAATATTTTAATTTATTGATAGTTTTCCCCCTACACTTTTAATTTATTGTCAATGTACCCCCTACATTTTTATTGACAATTCACCCCCCACAGATTAAGTTCAATATCCGAATACACCTGCGCAAACCAGATCTAAAAGGACTTTATCAACAGATGGACCCCAGGTAGGTCATTCACATATAATATGGAAAAGGCTATATGTAGATGTTAGATGTTCATGTTTGGTTTATTTTGTTGATAGGATAAACCCAAAGAGGAACCAAGAGCAAAGAAGCCATTTATACAGCATACACAAGGTGTTGTAATGAGAGGAGGAAAAAAGGGACCATTGTCGCATCCCTTCGACTGAGGAAAGCTATTGGAAAAACTCCAGCTCCTGCTGAGAAGGGACTAAAATGAACTTGTTATCCATCAAAAACTTGAATCTGCATATTTACTAGTCTATTTTACATGGATTGTTATTATTTGAGTGTTTATGACTTTATTTTGTGCTTGGTGGTAGTGTTTATGACTTTATCCATCTAGAACTATTGTGGTTGTAATATTTAAGTGAGTTTTTATTATGTGGTGGTAGTGTTTTTTGGCGGTGTAGACTTTAGTGCAGACTGTTGGTTTTTGTAAATTTGTGCGACTTTCATTTGAATATTTATCTTTTGCTAAACACTATGTAATGCCAGCAAGGAATCTACTTTTGTCTCCTTGTCTAATTTTTGTATACTTTAATCATACTGCATTGAATTCAATTCTTACTTACTAACAAGAAAAAAGTTTTGTTTCAAACATAAAAAGTTCACCAATCTGATACAATAGTAAACCTAAACAGCTGAAACTTAGAAAATCAAACAACTATAACTACTTAGAAAATCATACAATTATAACTAATACACCAAGAAACTAAAACCACAAGGAAAAGTTGTCTATCTGCCCCTAAACTATTACACAAGCTGACTATTACCCCTAAACTATTACAAAATATGTCTATCTGCTCCCTAAAAAATTACATTTTCTGACTACATTTTCACTAACTTTAATTTAACATTTTTTGTTGGTGAAACTCTACGTTTATCCATTTGTGAAACTCTATGTAATGCCAGCAAGGTGGAATCTAGTTTTGTCTTCTTATCTACTTTTTTTATTCTTTAATCATATTTTATTGCATTCACTTCTTACTTACTAAAACAAAAAAAAATTTGCTCCAAACATAACATTCAATTCCATTGAAAACACAACACAATTGCTGTCTCCCTAAATGTTCTAATTTTATTCCCTTGGGAGACATCATTTTTGGTGTTTATTCGACTATTTAGATAGACTTTTGGTGTTAATATGCAATAAATCGATTTTGCTCTTTTAATTCTAGTATTTTTCATTTATTAAACTTTTGCGCGTAATATGGTTTGTTTTGAGTGAAAAGTTGTAGGTTTTGAATACTAGCTAGGAGAGGAACTAAATAATAAAATCAAAGATCGTGTAATGAAGTCAAAGCAAGAAGAAATATCCCGAAAGAATTGATAATTTCAAGCTGCAAATCTGGAAAGTTGATAAAGATTGCTAATTTCGAGCCATCTAAGAGTGGATTTAGCCTCTAACTTGTGAAGAGAATTTGTTCCCCTTTGAGTTACGGAAATTTAGCAACTGGAATGGGGTCAATCCGAGTTGAAACGAACCGATTAGAGCTGATTTAGTGAAGGTGGTGCAGAAATTACGGGATTTGGGCTTAATTAATGGACTTGGGTTTTTCTAATTTTCAATTAATCTTTAAAGAAAAGCCCAAATCCGATTTTAATAGTATAAATAGGCTTTAGACTCTTATTTTTACACACCATTCATATATTATACATACGCTTAAGAGTCAGAACACCAGAGAAGAAGCTAGAGCAAGGAAGAGAAAAAACTAGAGCAAGGAAGAGAAGAAGCAAGAGCTGGAGACTGTCTATATCTCCAATTCTCAGCCAATTCAACTCTGTAATTAGGTTCTTCTATTTTATTCTGTAAAACATGATGAACTTATTTATTTCTTTAGTTTTAGTTTTTCGTATTAGTATGAGCTAAATTTAATAAGTGCTTGAGAACGCATAATGGGTTAATCGCAATTTGATTTCGTTTCATGTGTTCGGATTTGGGATTTTAATAATTGAAATCAAATTGGGTAAATTGTATTTTTCATTAATTTGCTTTTATTTACTATTATTGACGTAATTAACCAATCATAGGACTAGTATCCAGGCTATTTCATAAAGTGGCATATGAATCACCTTGACGGGGGGTCTGGGTACAGAACCAATTAATGAATATAGGATAGAAATTATAGAATTTGACGAGATTAATTAATCCTATGGCCAATTGGGTATAAATAGACTAAATCACTTGAAGGTGGACTATAATCACCCTGACGGGGTTTGTAGCACCTAAGAGTAGCTCCTTAGTCCACCCTGACGGGGGTAAGGAGAATTCTGAATCCCGACCATTACATATTTACCGATTTGTCCCTTAAACATTACATAAAATGAATGATAATTAGGTGAAATCCTTGCGTCTCTCAAGTACTGCCGTTCATACCTTGCGTAAACTACTTTATTTTCTCACGTCTAGTTTAATCTTTGCATTAATTTAGTATTTTAATTTATTGTCTTAGTCTTAGAAAAACCAAACAAACATTCTTAAAACCATTTATCTGCTTTCACGTGCAATTAACCACTATTCGGTAAGCATTAGAGTCAAACAATCCGTCCCTAAGAACGAATCTGTTTTATCACATATATTACTTGGGACAACTGTACACTTGCAGTTGTGGTTCTCTTATCCTTATTTGCATTTTATTTTAGAACACACAAAGGACCACCAAAAGTTTATCATAACAAGTCTCAAATTAAACACTACAAATATCACAAACTAACACATACTACACCAATCTGATACAATAACAAACCAAAACAACTGAAACTTCAAAAATCATACAACTAAAACTAATACATCAAGCAACTAAAACCACACACATTGAAGAAGAAGATGAATATCAACACAAGGAAACTTCATTTCAAAATCAAGTTATCTCTTGTTAAACAGTTCATTATCCCCTTAAGACGGATCATCTCATCCTCGACAACCTTCACTTTCACTGACTTGAAGATCAGAGCTTTAGACGCAATGTTTTTTTCCGCAATTCATCCAATTACTCAGCTACTACCTGAAACTTGGTTTCCAACTCCTTCACTTTTGTAGACTTCATCTTCAACGCGTCACAAGCTTTCTTTTCTAATTAAACCATTTCCTCAAAATCCGATGCCAACAAATTCATTTTCGACTCCATTGCATCAAGTTCTAACGGGTGGTACTCGATTTTGCGCAATAGCCCACGAATTACCAAAACACTACGTTCACCCATAGGCTCACCCATACAAGCAAAGAAATTACAACCCTTCAAAGAACACCAATACATACACCTGTAAAATCTCCTGCCTGGATTCGCATCAGACCAAGAAGTATGCTCTTTGGCTTGGAATCCACACCTGCAATATGGAGCGCGAGAAGAAGTTGAGCCCACACTATGGGAATCATATGTCAACATGACAGCTGGTAGAAGAAGCTTACTTGCGGAGTGCAAAAATGGAAGATTGTAAAAGTTTCAGAACTAGGTTTCTTCAAAACTTCCCCAAATCGGTAGAGAGATTGTGTTAATTTGTTGATTATAACTTTTGTTTATTAATTTTGTGAATTTATTCAAAGGCCAAAATATGATGTACCCAAAATACCCCTCTTAAAAAGGGTTTAAATAACAATTTCTGAAAAAAGGATTTTTTTAATTAACGACTTAACGACAAAAATGGACGGAAAACGTTAACAAGGGGCATCGGTTTACGATAACAAAAATTAAGGGCCATCCATGCACAAAATTTTTAGTGGGAGGCAATCTGTCAAAACGTGTATAGTTCAGGGGTAGATCCGATATTTACTCTATAAAAAATTATAAACTTACTAAATAATACAAAATATTACACATCAAATAAATAAAAGTTTACAATAATATAATATTGTTATAATTGACAAAGATCATTCTAGTTATATTAATAATAAGTTGACTTTAGTAATGACCTATTTTTCATTTATTTATGATTAAATATAAAATAATTAACACACATAAGAAAAAAAAATAGTAAATAGAGATTAAGAAAAAGAAAGAAATAAAATATAATTTATTAAATTATCTTAATCAATGTAATTCATATTTTAAATCCTATTTTGTTCATTTTTTTTCTAACATCCCAAAAATGACTTGAATAAATTATATGAATATATCCATCGGAATATTTTTCTCTACCCATATTAGAGTTTGTATTTTTCTCTTTTAGAATTTGTAATTCGCTCATTTTTATTTAAAGTTTGTAGTTCACTCATTTAGAGTATATAGTTAACTGTTATATAGTTTGTAGTTCACTCATTTAGAAGTTATAGTTCACTTGTTTAATATTTGTAGTTCAATATTTTATGGTTTGTACTTCATTGGTATATAGTTTGTAGTTAGCCACTTTCGAGTTTGTAGTTCGTTGTTATATAGTTTGTACTTCGCTCATTTAGAATTTTTAGTTCAACTTTATTTTGGTTGTATGTAGATTCTTTGGAGTTCGTAAGTTTCTATTTTGGAGTTTGAATTTCTCTCCTTGAAGTGTATAGTACGCTTCTTTAGGACTTGTAGTTCGAATTTTTTTTATGTTATACCCTTCCCTAAAATGAACACTCAAGTTTCCTAAATCTTTTGATTCTTGAATGGAGGCCACCTTTGGTATGTACCTATTTGGAATACAAAAGAGTAATTTATGATTTAACTCTTCATTGAAATACTACTTACCAAGAGATGCTAGATTGTTGATAATGGTTGAAACCGTTGATGCATAGTGTTTAAAGATTCTCATCCTCATATGATGTACATATATATATATATATATATATATATATATATATATATATTTGTGATTTTGACTCATCTAGTTCCTTGGTGGGAAAGCTCAGTAGGAGTAATCAAGTCCTACCAGAATTTCCTAGACTTCAGGGGGAGTTTTCACTGAATACTTCACACCCCTCACATGGATAAAAAAAGATTGTATTTTTTAAAGTTGTAAAAGTCTAAATGGATGTGCTTAAGAATATATATATGTGTGTATGTGAAAATAATGGAAAAGTAATACAAACAATGATTAGAGAAACTTATTAGCTAGCATTAATTAGTATTAGTTACGAAAGTTTAATTCATGTAATTTCACACACATGACATACATAAATTGTAAAGAGCTACATTCATAAAAATTAGACACTGATATATAATAGTTAGTTGTATGTTTACAACCTAATGATTTCAAAACTTTTGCATGATAAATGATTCATTATCAATTTACCTTTGCTATGCTGTGTTAGTGGTGTTGCCTAGGGTGTGATAAATTAATATAATAAAAGATAGATAAATGATGCACAATTCACCCTAGACTAGCACGGTACTGCATGTATTACAGGACGTATGCAAGTTTTAATGATAAGTTGAATTCGTTCTCAGGGACTTAGTGTGTTATACGAATGAGCAATAATTAAGAGTAGCAAGTAATTAATTAAAAGACAGAAAATAAATAGGATTGATAAAGAGATGTTTAATTAAACTAATATTAATAAAAGACAAATAAATAAATACAAAGAAATATGAGAAGAGAAAATATAGCTTAGGTTTTGCTAGTATGCACTAATCCTTCTAATTCTTTCTATCAAATTCTAGTTAATAAGGGAGATAATAGCTCTTAAATACTTAGTCAGGATTCCAAATTCCCATACCTTAGACCCTGAGAGCGACTAAGGGGGCTACGACACAACCACGAGGCAGCCTAAACTTAGGGTTATCAAGCGCTACCAACGCCTAAGCAATTCAATTCCTACAATTGGTGATATGGTGATTAAAACATACCCTAATGACTATCTAGTTAGAATCGGTGTTGTCAGGACCAATATCGGACACTACACGTTATGTGGTGTTTAAATAATTAGACACCCCTTCCGGGCAACCATCTAACTACTATTAAGAAAGCCTAAAGTGATCAGGTTAAGGACATGCAATAATTCAAAACACATAAACAAATATATGGGTAAGCAGCTAATATCAAATTGAAACATATAATTCCCAAAGAAACTTAGATAGAAAGAAAATAGAATTAATAGATTATACATAATGCAAAACCCAAGCTATGAGAAAATTAGTTCATACCTGAAAGAAATAAACTAAAATATTTAATAAAAGACTTCATCTTGCTCTCTACAATAACTCTAATGATAATAAACCTAAGGACTAATTAATGGGAGGCAAGGATGATTTACAAGGGATTTAAGGGTGTATTTATAGGTTTTTAGAAGACCTAATTCGTTTTCTTGGAGCGGAAGACAAGTAATGGACTCCGAGCCCAACTCAACTTCGTAAAACCATAAAATATAGAAAAGGTAATAATTAGCCACTGTTTTGTTTTGGTCATAACTGCTTCAATACTTATCCGTTTGATGCGTTCCAATAGTCGAAACTGATCATCTCGGAAAGCTCTTTAACTTTGATTCAGACCATTCTTCCAAATTCCTAACAAATCTTGATTTATGAGCCCATATGTGGTCGTGGTGCTGGAATTCAGATTTATTTGGCAACTTTATCTTTCCATATCCTAGCTTTTCCTTTTTTTCTCCAATTTCCATGTATATCTTCTTTCCTTTATCTCTTAGAATTGAATTGACATCTAATTAATCTTCACACTAAATAAATAATAAACCCAACATGCTCTACAAATAATAATTCATTAATTCAAGACTAGAAATAGGAAAGTGCACTAATACATAGGAAAATCGAGTATTTAGACTTCTAAAACACTACAAATGATGTCTCCACTTAATATTGAATCATCACAAATGGGGAGAGATCAGTTAGTAACCATATCAACCTTTCAAAATCTACTATATTCTTTTATATTCTCTCAAGATTAAGAGGTTAGTAAAAATTATTACAATGAAGTTACACCAATATAACACTCCTTAATGAGTAATGGAGATAATAACATAAATACTTTGAGCTTGAATAGATGGCTTGGATGATCTTGGTAGTATCTTGATTACTCTTCAATTAAATTATATGAATATATTCTTTAATGGCGTTTGAATGGGTAATTAAATGAGTTATATGGAGTTTGGTGTATATTGACTTAGCAATCCAATAGTTGGATTTTCCACATCAAAAGTGTGTCGATCGACCGCTTGCAACAACAAGTTTAGGACAGTCGATCGTTATGGATGATGTGGCATTATCTAGATTGGTCCATCATTTAACTAGTTGATTGGCCAAGTTGTGGTCCTTTAACCGCTTCACCTTCTAAGGTAAGATTTTTTTTTTGGCTCAACCTTACACTTTTTTGGCCATGATGTCCCAGAAACTCGCTTTACCATGAGTCTTTTATATCTTGCCACTTATGATGAATTAATATAGTACAGAGACATAATTTAATAATGGTTTAATTCATAATTTTAGGATTTTATCCCTTATATTTGATTTATTTCAATTTAATGGTGTAATCTCGAAATATATATATTTATATATTTGGAGCATTTTTTAGGTAATTTGTGCGTTAAGTGTGAATATCTGATGTCTCCTCATTTGTGATAGATTAATGTTAGGATAAGACATCATTTTAAGTGATTTAGAAGTCAATAATGTCGTTTTTCTTGAGTTTTAGTGCACTTTCCTATTTTGTGTCTTGATTTGTAGAATTATTGTTTTTAGAGCATATTGGGTTTAACTGTTTATTTAGTGTGTAGCTTTAAAGATAATTATGGAGCTTAATTAGATTCCAAGTCAAAGACAACAACTTATGGAAAGAGATTTGCATGGTAATTGGAGATAAGGAAAGAAAAGCTAAAAAGATGGAAAAGGAAAAGCTGTCTAAATCTGGGATTCTGCATACACGTCCAAAGATAGGCGTTTTTACCTAATAAATAGGCCGAATCTGATGATTTCCTTCTAAAGGGCCTAGATAATTCTGTTGTGATTCTTTTGGTATCTTGTGGAGCATAATCCGACCAATAACGAAGAAGATACACTCAAAACGGTGCAGCAGTGTTTATCTTTATTTCCATACGAATTTGAGTTGGGCTAGAAGTCTATTACCTTAACTCTTCCTCAAGAAAACGAATTAGGTCTTCTAAACACCTATAAATACACCCTTATATCACTTGTAAATCATCCTTGCCTCATAGTAATTAGTTCTTAAGGTTTTATTCTTCCAGTTTATTGTAGAGAGCAAGATGATGTCTTTTGTAATTTCTTTTAGTTTATTTCCTTCAGGTATGAACTAAACTCCCCATAGCTTGGGTTTTGCATATGTATAATCTATGAATTCTAATTCTTCTATCTATGTTTCCTTGGGAATTATATGTTTTAATCTGATATTAGCTTCTTACTTTATATTTGTTTATGTGTTTTGATTTAATGTCTTTCCTAGAACTGATCACTTTAGGGTTGTTTTAAGAGTAGTTAGATGGTCTCCTTGACAGGGTGTTTAACTATTTAACCACCACATAATGTCTAGTGTCGATAGCAGTTCTGACAAAACATACTTCTAACTAGATAGTCATTAGGGTTTGTTTTAACCACCGTATCACCAAGATTGCAGTATTTGCTTAGGGCCTTAGTGGCGTTTGATAACCCTATTTGAAATCACTTCTTGGTTGTGACGTAGCCCCCTTATTCGCTCTCAAGGTCTAAGCTTGGGGAATTTAGAATCCTGACTAAGTATTACCAAGAGCTAATATTCTCCCTTATGAACTAGATTTATAGATAGAATTAGAAGGATTAGTGCATACTAGCAAAACCTAAGCTATACTTCTCATCTCATATTCTTAATCTTTTACTTTATTGTCTTTATTTTCTTAGTTTTTAATTGTTAATCTCGAATTCCTATTTGCTTTATTTACTGTCTTCTAGTTATTTACTTTTACTCGTCATTATTTCCTACGCGTTTAACACACTTAAGTCCCTGAGAACGAACTCTACTTATCATTAAAACTTGCATACGTCCTGTAATACTTGCAGTACTGTGCCTGTCTAGGGTGAGAGTACGTAGTTTCTTGGCTTAATTTTATCTTATTTTTATCACACCCTAGGCGACACCAAGTTTTTGGCGCCGCTGCCGGGGACTTGTGTCTCGTTAGCGTGTGGGTTATCTATTTCGAGTTTTAGTTTTTAATTAGTTTTAATTTTCAGTTCTTAGTTTAGTTTTTATTTTTCCAGATTTACGCTTGTGGTTTGCTTTAGTCTTTTTCAGGTTTCACAGTGTTTAATTCTTGGCCTCCCTTATCGGAGCCTGAGAGGAGCTTCAGACCTTACAACAAACGAGTTCGTGAGGAAAGAGCCTTGAGAAGAGCTATGGCATCCCAACAAGAGCCACCACTTGGTGGAGTTCATCAAGATCCACCACCAGGAGGACAACAATTACCGGGAGGAGATCCACCACTTGGTGCACCTCTCGGTCAACAAGAGCCACCACTCGGTGGACAAGAAGGACAACAACTACCAGCAGGAGGAGGTAATGTGCAAAACAACCTTAATCAACAGAACCGGGTTGAACAAGACCATCCTGGCCTTAATGTACCATTCCATGTTCAACCCATCTGTTACCGCCCTCCTGAGATTCCGAATATCAAATTTAGACCCGATCCGGGCATGCTCAGTCAATTTCAAAGTTTCGGACTCTATACTGGTACAGCTATTCAAGATCCGGTAAAAGCGATTCAGAAGTTCATGCAGATTTGTGATGCCTACATTACTCCTGGTATTACACGCGAGCAACTGTATTGTCATATGTTTTTGTTTTTCTTGACCGGAAGAGCTAGCGATTGGCTAGAAAGACAACCACATGGAACCATTCACTCTTGGAGAGAACTTCAAGCCGCATTCTTTAACCGATTTTATCCGAAGAGCATGAGACTTAAAGATCAACCGAGCTTGCAAGATTTTGCCAAGAAGATGGAGAAACAGTGGGAGAAGCATGGATAAGGTTTCAACAAAAATTAACTAGATGTCCGCTCCATGGTTATACACCTGCTCTACAACTTGCTATGTTCTATGAAGGTCTTAATGATAAGGGTAGAGAAAAGGTGGATAACATTGGAAAGGGTGATTTTGTGTCCATGAATCATAATGAAGCTTCTGAGGTGTTAGAAAATATTATGGAACAAGAAAGAAGTTGGCCTTTAACGCGAGCTTCTGTAGAAAAAACCCGAGGAACGCTTCGTTTAGATGCAGAAACTGCGAACTCAGCTCAAATATCCTCATTAGAAAATCAAATCAAGGAGCTGAGAATCGCAATGGAGAAGAATTTAGCCGCTACAAAGGTAGTACAAGAAGCACAAGGTTGTCAACAATGTGGAGTTAACGATCATGTATGGGAAGAGTGCGAATCAAATCCGCAATCTGTTTACTTTATATCCAACCGATGGGGCAACCGCGACCATCCGGGTATGCAGTATTCAAATCCACAAGGGGCCGCTAATCCTAGTCATTATCAACCGCGACCCCAGAACAACTCTTACCAACAGAGAGGTCAGTACCAAAATCAATATCAGAATAGACATGCTCCCACACAACAACCTGCTCAAGACGCCTACACCGAGTCCTTAGATCAGAAAGCTTTACCTCAGTATCCACAAGAAGGATCTATGGACAATACACAGATAGTACAAGCTCTAGACCGTTTGAACACAACTCTTAATGCTCAAGACGAGAAGGTCAGAGGACATGATGCCATACTTCAGATGCTAACTACTCAGGTAACACAATTAAACAAAGTGTTAACAAGTGTTGTAGAACAAAAGGAAGTGAAGGCAATCGAAGGAGGTGAAGACAAGGATGAGTTCGAAGCTTGCAAGGCTATATGCCTTGAGATTAAAGAAGAAAAAGAGGAAGCACCACATGCTGCCATTAGTGCCGTGGAGGTTCCCAATACTGAAGAAGAACCAACCGAGTTTAGCCCCGTGGAATCTGACTATTCTGAAGTTTATGTGGAGGACGATCAAGAGAAAGACGAGTTCATAGAGTTACTGAGGAAGGTGCAAGAAGATATTCGATCGGTAGTGGAATATGCAGCTGAATTGGCTAAGGAGAAAGAGGAAGAAGCCTCAAAGGAGGAATCGAAAGATGAAGTGGCACCTGCTGTGCTAGAAGAGAAAGAAGAAGAGAAGGTGGAGTCGCCACCTGTTGCTCAACCAGTGTCATCAACTATTCGTGATACAAATCCTAAAGATGACACTGTTCTCAAGACATTTGTAGAGGCGTACCAACCTGAAAATATCGACGCCCAAATGCTTGAGATTGCAAAGAGAGGACTTACACCGCAACAAGTTTATACGCAAGTTATTCCTGAGAAAGAGGCGAGTGTAGAGATCCCAAGAGAAAACCTGAGGGTTTCAAGAAGAAGTGAGAAAGAGCTACCAACAAAGCTTAAAGATCCGGGAAGTTTCAACCTTCCTATTCAATTACATGGTAGGCTCAAAGTGAAAGCTATGTACGATGAGGATTCTGGTGTGAATCTTATGCCTAAGTCCGTGTTTGAGAGACTTGGACTTCAAAAATCAGAGAAGACCCCCAACTCAACTCCAGTGAAGTTGCAGTTTGCTGACAACTCAGTAAAAAGGACATGGGGAACAGTGGAGGACGTCTTAGTCCGTGCAGGTAATATCGCCATCCCTACTGACTTTGTTATTCTTGAGTTTGATGCAGATAAGCAGGTTCCGATCATACTTGGACGGCCCTTCATGGCCACAAGTCAAAGTGTAATCAACTTCCAAGATGGGACCATCACCCTTCATGCTAAGAATGTATCCGAGACCTTCTATGTCTTGGGTAAGAAACCGAGGAAGTTGGATCCCACCGTGCCTATCATCCACAGCCTTTCACATCACAAAGTCCCTCCTGAGGAGATCCACTTAAAACCTGTTGATACTGAGCCAAACATTGAGTTTGGGGTTGGCCATGAAGTCCTATGGAAAGCCCACAAACGCGAGAATAGGCCGCGAAGTTTCAAAGACTCGTGGATGGGACCATTCATTGTCACTAAGGTTGTTTCAGCCAAGGTGATAGAAATTCGCCCCAAAACTGGGGTCAAGCGCAGATTAGTTGACGTTCATAGCCTTACTCGTTGTTGGGGAGGCTATATTCGCAAATCTTGACAGAGGTAACACGTCTAACTTTGAAAGACGTAAAACAAAAGTGCTGTACGGGAGACAACCCGTAGTTTTTTTATGTTTTCATGTCTTTACATTTTTAGTTTAAGTTTATTTTAGTTCTTTTTAGTTGATAATGCATATTTGAGGAAGGTATTAGTGTTTTTGGTGTGTAGGAATCGGAGAAATCGAGTTAGGGAACGCGAGGAAAAAAATTTTGAGCAAAGGATGCACCCCGCGGACTACCCCACGGACTATCCCATGGTCCGTGCCCTGGTCCGCGAGGTCAAAACACGTGCCACGGGTTGCACCGCGGGTTTGATCCAGAAACAAAAAAAAAATTGACCGCGGACTACCCCCCTGCACCGCACCATGGTCCGCGCCTCAAAAACGCGTGCCACGGGGTAGGTCCACGGGGTAGGTGCCACGGGTATTTTGATGGAGTTAACTACAGAAGGCGCGGTGTACCCTCCGGTACACCGGACCCTAGTCCGCAGCCCAGAAACACGTGACACGGGGTCCTACCACGGGTCCAATCCAGTGAGCAAAAATTTTCGAGCATCAGATGTCGCGGACTACCCTGCGGTACACCCCATGGTCCGCAGGGGTAGTCCGCAGCGCCGCCAGAGAGAGAGAAACCTACGAGATTGAGTTATAAAGGAGGTATAAAGCTTATTATTCCGAATTTATTAAACCTTAACCCTCCTTTTCTTCTCCAAAACTCTCCTAACTCCATTAAAGCTCATCAAAACCTTCACCAATCACCAAAACACTACCCAATCATCAAGAAAAACACATCAAATCTTCTCTCCACATCATTACAAGAGAGAATCAAACACCCAATCTTTACCAAATCCATTCAAATTGAAGAATCAAAGAGCCAAATTTTCAAAATTCATCCTACAATTTCTTAAATCCAAGCCAACCCATTACAAATCCACCTCACCCACATAGAGATTAATCATCAATTCATATTTCCTAAGCCAAATCAAGCTTGTTCAACCATTAATTCAAGAGTTTAAATTTCAAGGGTTGCTAAAGCTTTGAGTTGGGGGTTAATTGAGGATGACTAATAGAACAACAATCTTAGCTAACAAGAGGGAGGTGAAGAGTAACAAGGGATTGGGTTTAAACAAGAAGAAATCAATTGACAAGGGTGCTAGTTCTAAATCAAAGGGTAGAGATAAAGTGAAGAGTGGGAAACCTTCGTATGATCGTAATGTTAAAAAGCTTTATTATTATGCAAAGGAAAAAACTCAACCTCAACAAGATCTTATACCTATAGAGAAAGTGGATACTTCAAAGGCCTTGAAGATTTCTACAGAGAAACAATTAAAAGAACTACCTTTTGCTTATGAGAATGTATTCAAGGAAGAAATTAGAGATGGAGAATATGCGAGATTCTTAGAGCTTGGTGAGAAATTGGGTTGGTCTACATTCATGGTAAGACGTTCTGAATTATGTCATGAATTAGTTTTGGAATTCTATTTAGGCCTCTTTAGCCGAGATAGTAATGGTGTTCCGATTAGAGGAAAGTTAGTTCCTTTCACAGTTGAGGAGATTAGGAACCACTTCAAGATTAAGAAACTGAAAGGTTTTTGCAAATTTGAAGAAGCAGTTGCTAAACGAAAGATCTTTGATGAGGAATTACTTTTTGAGCATGTATTAGACAAAGAGAAAGTGCAATCACATAAAGGAGAATTGAAGGCACCTTGGCCTTACAAATATCTTCAAGCAAATGCTAAAATTTGGCACAATTTCCTTGTCCCTAATATCTTCGGAAACACACAAACTTTGGATGTGACTATGAAGTACGCTCTACTGTTGGACTGTATTTTGAGAGGAGAAGAAGTTGATGTGGCACAGTTGATCTATGAGGAGGTGATACGATTTTCGGTCTCTCCTAAATCAGTTTATAATGTTAAATTTCCAACTATGATCACGTGTCTTGTGCGAAAAGCGAATGTAGTATTGGGTGAAGAAGAGAAACTCGAATTTAAAATGAGTTATATTGATAATGCTTGGATCAAGGAAATTCTTCGAAAAGCGGGGTCTACGCAAGTCTCGAAGGAAGAAAAGGAGGAAACTTGGCAAGAGAAGATGGAGGAGCGTTTAACGAAATTTGAAGCAGCTCAAACTTCCTTAGTCAATGATGTGGCACAAATCAACGCTAATCAAGTGCACATCATGAAACTCCTTGAGCAATTAACGAAAGGTCCAGCAATTCCAACCTTGGATATCAATGATGCGAGGCAATAGCCTCGAGAGTATGTTCTCTTTCTTCCTTACCATTTCTGTAAATATGTCTATCTGCTAATTTTAATTTCTGTCTTTCGAGTCTTTTTCGAGTCGTGGGGACACGGCTCATTTTTGAGTTGAGGGTGTGGGGATTTGTTGTCTCTCATCTCCATTTTTTTCTGTTTTTTGGGTGAAATTAAAATTTTTGATACATGGAAATTAGATGTAGAGTGTGTTTAATAGCTTGAAAGCATAAGCTCAGTAGATTGATGATAGTAAGTGATATGTTTATGAGCTATGTATTTGTATGCTTTGAGTATTTGCAGGAAAACACATGTTGATAGTAAAGAAAAGATTAGTGAGCAATGTGATAGAAAGTATGTTCGATCTCAGGGAACCTTGAAAGTGTGTAGGCCGTGAGATCCAAGCTAGTTGAAAAACCATTTGATGAAAGTGCTAAAGGTAAGAAAATAATTAATTACATAGTGTAGAAAGTGATTAAGGCGGTTCTTTCATATTTTGAAGCCCTTGAAGCCTTTTTATACCTTCTCACCTTGTGATTTTTGATTTTATATGCTATATCCTTCTCAGCCCCTTCTAGCCTTTCTAAAGCATTTTATTGAAACACGTTATAAGCCATATCCTTTAGATGTTAGGACGTTTCCATATGACCCGCACTCGAATCGCGATGCATAGACAGTTGTTTTAGAGCTTGAGTTTGGGGTGGTGGGTCCACCATTATGGGAATCGTTATTTTGTTGGGATTTTTGAGCTTATTAATTGTGCTTTGTGCTTTATATTGATGATGTTTCACAGAATTGTATTGTAACCCTTTACCGGGGTAATAGTGAATGAAAAAGAAGCTTCGAGCTAATTTTGCCACCAAGGGCATTAAAAAGAAAAAAAATATATATATATGAGAAAATAGCGTGATATCTCAACATTAAAAGAGAATCATAGCTAGAGTAATTGAATTGAAAAGAAAAAGAAAATATATATATTCGGACCGGCAAAGTGGATTTTTATGTGAACATCTAAAGTTTTAATTTGGGTTATTAGGGATGCTAAATTGTGCATCGAGGAATTAATTGGGTTGAGTGAGAAACGTTTTATGAGAGTAACTCAAGCTCTAGGGCGATTCGTTGATGGCTAGTGAGGAGAGAGCCAAAAGCTCACTCCAAATTATCCAAATATACTGTCATACCGTCCCTAAGCATACATTACAACCTTAAAGACCTTTTGATTCTTTGCTATGTAATTGAGAAGTGATTGAGCCATTAGAGATTAGCTGAGTGGACCTTTGATACTAGTGAAGTTCGATGAACAATCTATAGCTCTCTTGGGGAACTAAGTAAAGTCCCAATCCTTCTTACATTGCGAAACTAATCTGATCTTGAATTCAAGCCGTGTTGACTGTAGATATGAGAAGTGTACAGGTATGTAGTTTATGAATATTATTGCATGAAATTTTCTGAGTTCTTTGCTTTAGGTTTATTCTATATATTCTGCTATGCTTTTTCCCATTGTATTGAGAATTTTATAAGTGTGTATTTCTAGACTTCCCTTTATTTTTATTCTTTATTGTATCGGGACGATACAACTTTGAGTTGGGGGTCTTGATGTCTCCTCATTTGTGATAGATTAATGTTAGGATAAGACATCATTTTAAGTGATTTAAAAGTCAATAATGTCGATTTTCTTGAGTTTTAGTGCACTTTCCTGTTTTGTGTCTTGATTTGTAGAATTATTGTTTTTAGAGCATATTGGGTTTAATTGTTTATTTAGTGTGTAGCTTTAAAGATAATTATGGAGCTTAATTAGAGTCCAAGTCAAATACAACAACTTATGGAAAGAGATTTGCATGGTAATTGGAGATAAGGAAAGAAAAGCTAAAAAGATGGAAAAGGAAAAGCTGCCTAAATCTGGGATTCTGCATACACGTCAAAAGATAGGCGTTTTTACCTAAGAAATAGGCCGAATCTTATGATTTCCTTCTAATGGGCCTAGATAATGCTGTTGCGATTCTTTTGGTATCTTGTGGAGCAAAATCCGACCAATAACGAAGAAGATACACTCAAAACTGTGCAGCAGTGTTTATCTTTATTTCCATACGAATTTGAGTTGGGCTAGAAGTCCATTACCTTAACTCTTCCTCAAGAAAACGAATTAGGTCTTCTAAACACCTATAAATACACCCTTATATCACTTGTAAATCATCCTTGCCTCATAGTAATTAGTTCTTAAGGTTTTATTCTTCCAGTTTATTGTAGAGAGCAAGATGATGTCTTTTGTAATTTCTTTTAGTTTATTTCCTTCAGGTATGAACTAAACTCCCCATAGCTTGGGTTTTGCATATGTATAATCTATGAATTCTAATTCTTCTATCTAAGTTTCCTTGGGAATTATATGTTTTAATCTGATATTAGCTTCCTACTTTATATTTGTTTATGTGTTTTGATTTAATGTCTTTCCTAGAACTGATCACTTTAGGATTGTTTTAAGAGTAGTAGATGGTCTCCTTGACAGGGTGTTTAACTATTGAACCACCACATAATGTCTAGTGTCGATAGCAGTTCTGACAAAACATACTTCTAACTAGATAGTCATTAGGGTTTGTTTTAACCACCGTATCACCAAGATTGCAGTATTTGCTTAGGGCCTTAGTGGTGTTTGATAACCCTATTTGAAATCACTTCTTGGTTGTGACGTAGCCCCCTTAGTCGCTCTCAAGGTCTAAGCTTGGGGAATTTATAATCCTGACTAAGTATTACCAAGAGCTACTATTCTCCCTTATGAACTAGATTTATAGATAGAATTAGAAGGATTAGTGCATACTAGCAAAACCTAAGCTATACTTCTCATCTCATATTCTTAATCTTTTACTTTATTGTCTTTATTTTCTTAGTTTTTAATTGTTAATCTCGAATTCCTATTTGCTTTATTTACTGTCTTCTAGTTATTTACTTTTACTCGTCATTATTTCCTACACGTTTAACACACTTAAGTCCCTGATAACGAACTCTACTTATCATTAAAACTTGCATACGTCCTGTAATACTTGCAGTACTGTGCCTGTCTAGGGTGAGAGTGCGTAGTTTCTTGGCTTAATTTTATCTTATTTTTATCACACCCCAGGCGACACCAATATCCTAGGTACATAGATGATATTATAACCCAATATGATGATAATAAGTCAAAAATTAAATAAGTAACCCCATTCAAGTAACAAAAGGATCCAAGAAGTCTAGTTTAAGCTCAAAAGGAATTACCGACAGAATGCTTCTTTCGACTTGAAAAAATAATAAAACATAATTTGTTGTGAATTAGTTGATGAAATTTATACAAAAAGGTAGCTCTTGAAGTATAATACATGTGGTTAAAAGGGCGTCTGATTCTGAGATGTGACATAAAGTTATGCTAGTTTTACTGAAGAGACCCAAAACCGTTCAAATTTAGAAAAGTCCAATGGGCCACGAGTGTCGCCTAAGGTGTGATAAAATAATTATATAAATAAGTGCAAATAAACACCCTAAGCTGAGCACGGTTCTGCAAGTATTACAGATTGTATGCAAGTTTTAATGAATAAGTAGAATTCGTTCCTCAGGGACTACGAAGGTTAAGAAAAACTTATGCAAATATTCAAGTGCAAATATGAGAGTTAGAACAGATAATATGCAAGTAGAAAGAAGATATAGCTAGATATCTATTTGGTTTTTTAGTAATAAAACTAAACTAATAAACTAAAGACAGAAAATTAAATAAAATAAAGGAAGATAGTATGAGAGTTTAGCTCGAGATATTAGCAAGTAATCCCCACTAGTTTTGGTTACTCTATTGTCTAAGGGTGAATTATGTAATATGAAATAATCAGGATTCTAAATTCCCATACCTTAGACCTTGAGAGGGACTAAGGGGGCTACAGACACATCATGAGGCAGCCTAAACCTAGGGTTATCAAACGCTACTAAGGCCTCAAGCAATTCAATTCCAAACATGATGATAGTAATGAACACATACCCTAATGACTATCTAGTTAGGTTGATTTTCCAGGTCTAAACCTTGTTCTAGACGTTATGTGGTGTTTCAATAGTTAAACACCTCGCTAAGGCAATCATCTAACTACTATTAAGGTAATCCTATACTCGTGCACTAGCAAGGAAAACAGTCATTAAATCAAAACACATAAACATAATATAAAACATGAATTCCAATTAAATACCGTAGTATCCCGAATCCAAATAGAAAAACTAGGGTTCATACATATATGCTAAATCTCAAGCTAAAGTAAATTAGTTCATACTATAGAAAGAAAAGAAAAGAATTAAAGATTTGAAGGTAGAAGAAGACATAATACGGTGTTCTGCTCCTTCCAGACTTCTCCTCTTGTTGTAAGCTTCTTCTTGACCTAAGAGTTTGGCCAAGGATGATTTTTCTAATGATAATAGGTTTTATTTATAGTGTATAGGTTGACCTAATCGTTTTCTTGAAGGAAAAGGTAAATATTGGACTCCTAGCCCAACTCAAATTCGTAGCCCAAAAACATGAAATCAGGCCCGTTTTTGTTTTGGTCCTAGCAGCTTCAATACTCAACCGTTTGACGCGTATGACTAGTCGAAATTCATCATCTCGGAAAGATGTCCAACATTTCTCTTGACCGTTCTTCCAAATTCCTCACCGATTTTGAGATATAAGCTGATTTGTGGTCGTAGGTGCTGGAATTCAGATTTATGGCAGCTTTTAGTTTTCCATGTTTTTAGCTTTTACTTCCTTATCTTCAATTTCCATGTTTATCTTCTTTCCTTTAGCTCTTGGAGCCAACTTGGACTCTAATTAATTACCATATATTCCTAAAGCTTCACACTAAATAGATAATTAAACCCAATATGCTCTAAAAATAATAAATAATCAATTCAAGACACAAAATTGGAAAGTGTTCTAAATCATGTGAAAATCGACCTATAAACTAATAAATACAACTAAAATGATGTCTCCAAGTAGGATTAATTCATGAAAAATAGGGAGACATCAAGACCCCTAACTCAAAGTTGTATCGTCCCGATACAATAAAAATAAAGAATAGTAGGGTAGTCAAGAAGAAGAAGTAGGAGAAGGATAAGAACATAACACAATGAATGATCCTAGAGCATCATATCTAAAAAGCCTCATGTAGTAATGCTAAAGAAGTAATGCACAAGTGTGCTCAATATACATATAAGCAACAATCCATGAATTCAAGTCAAGATTAATTTCGCAATGCCAGAAGGAGAGGTTGATAACTCAGTTCATGCTAATGGCTATAGGTTGTTCATAGGTCCTAATATAGCGTCGAATGGTCCACTTACCTACTACCTAATCGCTCAATTGTTTATCCACCAAGCATTTAGAAATCCTAAGGTCTTTGGTTATAACGGGGCTTAGGGACTGTGTGGTATATTTGGATAATGAAAAGTGAGCTTTTGGCTCTCTCCTCACTAGCCATCAACGAATCGCCCTGGAGCTTGAGTTTTCACTCGAAGATGTTCTCACTCAACCCAATTTATGATGCTTTTGATGTCCCAAATAAAACCTTTCATGATGATATATAAATTCCACTTTGCCGGTCCGAATATATATTCTTTTCATATCAAAAGTTTTTCTTTTGTATAGCTATGACTCTCTTTTTGATGTTGAGATATCACGCTATTTTTTTCATATATATAAATTTCTTTTTATGCCCTTGCTGGCAATGTTAGCTCATAACTTCTTTTTCATTCACTATTACCCCGGCAAAGGGTTATAATATTACTTTTTCATCATCAATAAAATCACAATTACAATTTCCCAAACCAAATGTTTCCTAATGATGAAACCCACCACCCCAAACTCAAGCTCTAAAAATGACTTGTTTCAGGTTTTGCGATTCGAGTGCGGGTCATATAGATAAGTCCTACAAACTAAGGGTATGGATTATAATATGGTAAATTAAAAGGCTTTAGAAAGGCTCAGAGGGGCTAAGACGGATAAATAATAACAATAATCAAATAAAAGGGTGAGAAGGTATAAAAAGACTTCAAGTGGTGGTGGTCCTTTGTGTGTTCTAAAAATAAATGCAAATAATAATCGAACCACAACCGCAAGTGTACGGTTGTCCCAAGTAATATAGTTGATAAAACAGATTCGTTCCAAGGACGGGACGGTTGACTACAATGCTTATCAAGTAATGATTGGTTGCACTTATGAAAGCAAGTAAAAGATATAATGATTGTTTGTTTGTTTTTATTATTCTAAGTAATGAAAGACTAAATGGAAAATGCAAATAATTAACTAAGACGCAAGTGAATAAAAGTAAAACGCAAGTATGAGAAGGTAGCACTTGAGATACACAAGGATTTCATCTAACTCTTATTTATTCCATGTTTCGTTTAAGGAACAAATTGGTAAAAAGTAATGGTCGGGATTCTAAGGTCATCCTTACCCCGTCAGGGTGGACTAAGGAGCTACTCTTAAATGCTACAAACCCCGTCAGGGTGATTATAGTCCACTCTCAAGTGATTAAGTCTAAATTACCCAATAGGCCATAGGTTTAATTAAGCTCGTCAGAGTCAAATAATTTCTAACCTACATTCATTAACTAGTTCGGTATCTAAACCCCCCGTCAAGGTGATCCAATCGCCACTAATTGGAATAGCCTAGATACTAAGTCCTATCATTGGTTAATTACGTCAATAATAGTAATTAAAATGCAAATTAAAGAAAAATACGAAAAACCAATTTGATTTCAATTGTAAAAATCCCAAATACGAAAGCATAGAATAAAATAGAATCAAAATCAATCCATAATGCGATCTCAAGCACTAATTATGTTTAGCTCATAATAATTGAAAAGACAAAAACTAAAGAAACAAATAGGTTCATCATGTTTTACAGAATAAAATAGAAGAACCTAATTACGGAATTGAATTGGCTAAGAATTGGAGATCTCCAGCTCTTGCTTCTTCTCTTCCTGCCTCTAGCTTCTTCTGTGGTGTCTGACTCTTAAGCGTATGTTGTATTATGAAAAGGATGTGTGAAAATAGAAGTCTAAAGGCCTTTTATAATGTTAAAAACGGATTAGGGCTTGGACTTGAGAATAAAATAATAATTAAATGTCCAAGCCCAAATTCTAAGCCCAAAATCCCGTAACTGCTGATACACCTTCACTAAAACGGCTTTTCCCGCTTCGTTATGACTCCGATTGACCTCATTCCAGTTGCTAAAGTTCCGTAACTCGATAAGGAACGTTTTCCCTTCAAAGGTAAGTGGCTAAATCATCTCTTAAGCATCTCGAAATCAGCAATATATGGCCTGGAAAACAGATTTTCAGCTCTAAAATAATATCTTCGGGATTTATCTTCAAGTTTTGACTCTATATCACGATCTTTGACTTTCTTCTCGGATTCCTCTTCTAGCTAACATCTAAAACCTGTAAACTTTACACTAAAAATTCCAATATTACGCGCAAAAGCTTAATAAATTAAAAATGCTAGAAATAAAAGAGGAAAATCATATTATTGCATATTTAGTCCAAAAGTCTATCAAATTAATCAAATAAACACCAAAAGTGATGTCTCCTAAGGGTCGAAAATAAGAACAATTAAGGAGACATCAAGACCCCCAACTCAAACCTTTGTCGTCCGGACAAAGCAAAACTAAAAACAAGGGGAATGAAGTAGATGCAAGAGAAAATAGAAGCTAGCAAATAAACCCTAAAGCAATGCTAAAGATAAATCTCATATAGCAAACATTAAGAGCTAACATATACATACACTAATCATGCAACATCAAACACAAATAACTTCAATCATAAAATTAACTTTGCAATGCTAGAAGGTTACACTTGTACTCATATCTGTATGATGGCTATAGGGTGGTCATTAATCCTAACTAGCTTTGAACGCTCCACCTAGCATATTCCCTATCAACAGAATCATAAATTCACTATGTACTTAGGAATCACGAGGTCTTTATGGTTTTAATAATGACTTAAGGACGGTGTGGATATATATTTGGTAAATTTGAAGTGAGCTTTTGGCTCTCTCCTCACTTACCATCAACAATGTCCTCGAGCTTGAGTATAAGCTCAATAATGTTCTCACTCACCCATTTGACGCATTAATGTTGCGTCCCCAATGTCAACCCAAATACACTAAGATGATTTCCAAAAATATTCCACTTTGCCGATTTATTTAATATTTCTTTCTTTTTATTTTCTTTTTCATTTATTTTCTCTTTTTTTTTGTACAAGATACCCATGACCATCATTTGATGTGAAGTCATGTCTCTTATAAATTTTTTTTTTTCTTTTTCAAATTTCGGCAAAGGGTTACAAATAATAATATCATCTTTTATTTTTGTGCCTCAATACAAACACATATAATCCCTTCCCAATGTAATTTCCAAAATGTGGACCCTCCACCCCAAACTCAAGCTCGAGACAAGTCTCAGGGTTGTGATTCAAGTGCGAGTCATTTGGTCATGCCTAATAATCTAAAGGATAATGGGCTTATATCGTGGCTACAAAAGAAAGGCTTAAGGCTCAAAATTGGGCTAAGACGGATAAAATTATAATAAGGGATAGCAAGCCAAAAGGCTTCAAATGGCTAACAAAGAACTGCCCCTATCATTTTCCTAAGTGCATAGCTTGTCTTTAGTTCATATCTAGGTGGGTTCTCTACTAATTAGGATTTCACGTTCTACACACCAAACATATTCCTTAAGCACAAGCTTACTTCATTTGCATTGTTCATTAATTTTTCCTATCAATTACCTATGTTCGCATGCAATTGTAAGTGCGTTTTATGTTATTCCCTAAAGTCCACTATCTACTATCATAGATTCATCAAAAGTATTCTTAATAGGGACATTTAAAATCTTCTACAGTCAACACAACTCCGAAAATTATTTTATTGAACGCAATTTAAAGCAAATAAACACATAAAAACTGGGATGAGGCAACGAACCCCACCCCAAAATCAAAAATGAGTCGTGTCCCCACGACTCGAAAAGACTCAAAGCAATAAAATAATTTACACTAAAAAGGAAGGATTAGAAAACGTATCTTAACCAGCGCGAGGCTGGTGTCGGTGTTGCGTCCATGTTGAGGTTTTGAATTCTTCTTCATCGATGGTTGCGTTTAAAGTGTTCTCCATCACCTCGAACTTCTTCGAATTTCCCACGTTTTCATTTATAACTTGCCCTCTAAGCATCATCTCCTCTATTATATCTTTCCTCAATACCAAAATCGCTTTCGTCACCATGTTCTTCGTACCTTTCCTAACCTTCATGGTCATCTCCGATGACCCTAAACTCAAAGCTTCAAGACCCTCAAAAGGTTTGGATAAAATTGTGATTTTAGTGTTCTTGAAGGTTTGGGTTTGAATTATGGATTGTGTAGAGCTGGGTCATGGATATTTCAAGGTTTGGGAAAGGTTTAATGGATAAACTTTAGCTTTGGTGAAAGAAAACTTCGGATTAAAGTGCGAAACGTTGGTATTTTGGATGATTTATGGTATGATTGTGAGCTTGGATGATGTTTAGAGGGAAGGATTGGTGGTATAATGTTGTTTTGATGATGATTTTCGGAGTAGTTGGAGGCTAGGATTCGTAATAAAGAGGTAGGCTTGGGAAAGAGGGTAAAAATTATAGGGTTTTAGCCCTTAAAATCGCCGATCACAGCAGTTGACAGGCATGCCGGCCACTGTGTCGGCGAAAAAATAAAATACGAAATTGAAATTTTCCTCTTTTTTTTTTACTTTTTTTTTTTTTTACCTCTGACGCAGCCTCCTTGCGTCATCGCTGACGCAGTGATCAGAAAGTCCAGCTTCTTCGGCCGGCTAGCCGGCGGCATGTCGCTAGCGGAAATGAAGACGCAGCGTGCTTGCGTCATCGCTGACGCAGTGATCAGAACCCCTCCTTTTGCTGGCTGGCTAGCCGGTCATCTGACCGGCATGCCGGTGAATCCCGCTGGCGCGAATCGTGACGCAGCAGTGTTGCGTCATCGCTGACGCAGTGATCAGAAGGTTTGGGGGTCTTCAGCTCGTTTTGGCCGGTATGCCGGCCAGCTCGCAGGCTAGCCGGTCAAACCTGCTGTTGATTCCATAATTTTTCGTTTTCTCCTCGTTTTGACCCCAAACTCATGACCGTTATACCCCTGAAATCATCAAAAACAACTACCCTTCTTCATTTCTTAATAATAAACACTAAATTAACGAAAATCAAACTACTTTAAACTACGAAAAATTAAAACTTAAACTAAAATACACGAAATGGCTTTTGTTTAACGTCGTTAAGCTCGACGGGTTACCTCATTATTTAGTCATTGACATAACCTCCCCAGCAGTGAGTGAGGTTATCAATATTTGCAACTCGGAATTTACAACCCTTAGCTTTTATTCCAACTAGCTTATCTGAGATAACCTTAGCAACCACGAATGGTCCTAGCCAAGAGTTCTTTGATTCACATGTCTTTGGAGGAGGTTTAGGCTTTTTCATAGCAACTTCTTCGCCTACTTTGAACTCCTTTTTCTTTCTTTCCTTCTTAGGTTCCTTTGGAACCTTCGTGACACGTGTTTTCTCTTTCTTCTTCGCATGATTGAGTGGTGGATTTCTCTTAGGATTTGGAGGAACTTTGATCGGTGGTTTCTTTCTTAGTTCTTTTTCCTCCACCCCTAAGGTTTCCACAACACTAGTTGGCTCTTTTCTTACCGGTTCCATTACATCTATACGAAAACATTCTTCCTTGGAATCCGGAAACTTCATAGGTCTAAATACATTAAACTTCATTTCCTCGTCTTGGATTCTCATAATCATTTCGCCGTTTTCTACATCAATCAAGGTACGCCCCGTGGCTAGGAATGGTCTTCCCAAAATAATGGGGACATTCCTATCCGCGTCGTAATCAAGTATAACGAAATCAGCGGGGAAAATTAACGTACCTGCCTTAACGAGGACATCTTCGATTCGGCCTTCTGGATGTGCAAGAGATCGATCCGCCATTTGCAAGACCATAGAAGTAGATCTTGCATTTCCTATTTTCAACTTCTCAAAGATTGATTTGGGCATAAGATTAATACTTGCACCCAAATCGCATAGCGCTTTTCCTTTCCACTCATTACCAATTGATATCAGAATTGTAAAGCTCCCAGGATCAACTAACTTTGGAGGTAATTTACCTTGACAAATAGCACTACATTCCTCAGGGAGACCAATCATCTCATTATCACAATACGGTCATTTGTTGGTGAGGGCTCTTTTCAGAAACTTAGCATACTTGGGTACATCTCTAATAGCTTCTAATAACGGAATATTTATGCTAAGACCTCTTACCTTGTTAACTTTTTTGATAATCAGCCATATCACCCTTCTTTTGAACTCTCGATGGAAATGGTGGAGGAGGACGGTTTATTATAGTGTCATCTTTCTTTTTCGGAATTTCCTTAGACCTCTCCAATTCTTCCACTTCAACTTCTTTATCTTCATTCACCACCTCTTTTTCTTTTCTAACTTCTTTTTCTTTCATAACCAGGAAAGGAGGTGGAGGAAGGTTCTTACCACTTCTGAGAGTAATAGCTTTACAATCTTCGATTTGGATTGGATTCTCAGTATCGCTAGGGAGTTGCCCTTGTGGACGTTGATTCAGCTGTTTATTTATCTGATTCATCTGATTCTGTAATAACTTCATGTTTGCTTCAGATGCTTGTTGACGTTCCATGGCTTGTGTCTGAAGAGCAATTAAACTTTCTACGGTTTTCTGAAGAGTAACTACACCTTCTTGTGGATAGGCAGGTAAGGCTTTCTGATTCATTTTGTCATCGTAATTGTCTTGAGGAGCTTGTCTCTGAACATAATTTTGATTCTGTCCTCCTTGATAATTGTTGTGTGGTCTTGGATTGTAGTTGTTACCTTGGGGATGTGGCTGATACGCATATGTAGGATTGGCTGCCCCATTAGGATTTGAGTATTGAAACCCAGGATGGTTTCTGTTAGGCTGATATCCATTACCACTCGAATTAAAGTTACCTCTATTGGACACAATCATCACGGATTCTTGATTATTTTGACAATTTTCCCAACTATGATCATTGACACAACAATACTCACATCCATATACCTCTTGTGCAACCTTTACCTCACCTCTTTTATTCGAAAAACCTTCTTTCACGGCTAGAGTAAGTTGTCTCAGTTGTTGTTCTAGTGTGGTTTGAATCTTTGTCTCTAGCGTAGCAAACTTTTCTTCGATATTAACATTATTGACTCCTCCTCTGACTGGTGTTCTTACTGAATTCCACCCAACTTCATTCTTGACTATTCTTTCTAAAATGATTTTAGCATGAGCGGGTTGAACTTGAAGGAAACCTCCACCACATAACGTATCCAATTTCTCTCTCGAAGTCCCATCAAGGCCTCTGTAAAAGATTTTTAGCTGTTGTTGTTCTGAAAAGCCATGAGCGGGAACTCTACGTAAACACATCTGGAATCTTGTCCAACTCTTACCCACAGTTTCATCATATTCTTGACGGAAATGCGTCAATTCTAATTTAGCATCTAACCTTATGTTACTTGGGTAATACCTGTCAAAGAAAGCAGTCTCTAATTGGTCCCAGTTTGTTATCTTCGTAGGATCTTGTGTATCGTGCCATTCACTCGCTCCATCAATAACAAAAAATCGAAACGCAACAAAATACAGTTGTTCTCTTGAAACCCCTTGTGTGATGTAAGAATCACATATCTGCTTAAATTTCTGTACTGCTCTAAGAGGATCTTCTCCAACTCTACCACGAAAATTTCCAAAGATTTGGAATTGAGCTAACATACCCGAATCTAGACGAAACTTCGGAACATCTATATTTGGAGCACCTACCCCTAGAGCAGGAGCACGGAATGGAATTTCTACTGGACCGTTAACAAACAAGGGAGCTAGATTATTCGCCATTTCTTGTTCTCTTCTTTTCTTATTTGCAAGTCTGATTAACGAATCCGGATTATCAAGGATTTGAACTGGTTGTTCAAATCTGAGCCTTCTTCGAATACACCAAACCTAAAAAAATCTGAAAGAGAAAAACAAGCAAAAAGCGTAAAACTGAAATAAAAATAAATGCGACTATCACTAAAGGATAAACACCGTGGTCACACGCTACCGTCCCCGGCAGCGGCGCCAAAAACTTGGTGGTCCTTTGTGTGTTCTAAAAATAAATGCAAAAAGTAATCGAACCACAACCGCAAGTGTACGGTTGTCCCAAGTAATATAGTTGATAAAACAGATTCGTTCCAAGGACGGGATGGTTGACTACAATGCTTATCAAGTAATGATTGGTTGCACTTATGAAAGCAAGTAAAAGATATAATGATTGTTTGTTTGTTTTTATTATTCTAAGTAATGAAAGACTAAATGGAAAATGCAAATAATTAACTAAGACGCAAGTGAATAAAAGTAAAACGCAAGTATGAGAAGGTAGCACTTGAGATACGCAAGGATTTCATCTAACTCTTATTTATTCCATGTTTCGTTCAAGGGACAAATTGGTAAAAAGTAATGGTCGAGATTCTAAGGTCATCCTTACCCCCGTCAGGGTGGACTAAGGAGCTACTCTTAAATGCTACAAACCCCGTCAGGGTGATTATAGTCCACTCTCAAGTGATTAAGTCTAAATTACCCAATAGGCCATAGGTTTAATTAAGCTCGTCAGAGTCAAATAATTTCTAACCTACATTCATTAACTAGTTCGGTATCTAAACCACCCGTCAAGGTGATCCAATCGCCACTAATTGGAATAGCCTAGATACTAAGTCCTATCATTGGTTAATTACGTCAATAATAGTAATTAAAATGCAAATTAAAGAAAAATACGAATTACCCAATTTGATTTCAATTGTAAAAATCCCAAATACGAAAGCATAGAATAAAATAGAATCAAAATCAATCCATAATGCGATCTCAAGCACTAATTATGTTTAGCTCATAATAATTGAAAAGACAAAAACTAAAGAAACAAATAAGTTCATCATGTTTTACAGAATAAAATAGAAGAACCTAATTACGGAATTGAATTGGCTGAGAATTGAAGATATAAACCGTATCCAGCTCTTGCTTCTTCTCTTCCTGCCTCTAGCTGTTTCTCTGGTGTCTGACTCTTAAGCGTATGTTGTATTATGAAAAGGATGTGTGAAAATAGAAGTCTAAAGCCCTTTTATAATGTTAAAAACGGATTAGGGCTTGGACTTGAGAATAAATCAATAATTAAATGTCCAAGCCCAAATTCTAAGCCCAAAATCCCGTATCTGCTGATACACCTTCACTAAAACGGCTTTTCCCGCTTCGTTATGACTCCGATTGACCTCATTATAGTTGCTAAAGTTCCGTAACTCGATAAGGAATGTTTTCTCTTCAAAGGTCAGTGGCTAAATCATCTCTTAAGCACCTCGAAATCAGCAATCTATGGCCTGGAAAACAGATTTTCAACTCTAAAAATAATATCTTCGGGATTTATCTTCAAGTTTTGACTCTATATCACGATCTTTGACTTTCTTCTCGGATTCCTCTTCTAGCTAACATCTAAAACCTGTTAACTTTACACTAAAAATACCAATATTACGCGCAAAAGCTTAATAAATAAAAAATGCTAGAAATAAAAGAGGAAAATCATATTATTGCATATTTAGTCCAAAAGTCTATCAAATTAATCAAATAAACACCAAAAGTGATGTCTCCTAAGGGTCGAAAATAAGAACAATTAAGGAGACATCAAGTGGCTTCAATATGAAAGAATTGCCTTATTCATTTTTCTAACTACCGGATTTTGTTACTTTCTCACTACTAGTTCATAGACAAGTGGGTTTTCAACTAATTTCAAACCTCACGTTCTACACACCAAATAACTCTTCCTCAGTTTCAACATAACTTCTTAGCATTGCTCATTAATTTTTCAATCTATTATTTCCTGTTTTCATACATGCATACTAAACATATTTATGACATCTTTCAAAAACATACTACTTACTATCATTGACCTAATTAAATCATGCTCAAATAGGTACATTCAACATATTCTATGCCTATTTCAACCCAAAAATTTTAAATTTTATGAAAAAACAAAAAGGAAGATGAGGACAACGAATCCCCACCCCCAACTCAAAAGTGAGCCGTGTCCCCACGACTCGAAAAAGACTCAAGAAAGAAATAAAATTTAAAATTAGCACACATATTGCACATAAAGAAATGGTAGGGAAGAAAGAAAACATACTCTTCAAGGCTATTACCTCGCCTTATCGACATCCATGATAGGATTTTGCTGGATTTTCTTTACTTGCTCAAGGAGTGTTGTGATGTACCCCTTTTCTTCTTTTGAAAGTTGTGTAATTACTCTCAAAACTTTAATGATCCAAGCATTGTCAATATTGTTACTCATCTTAAACTCACGTGTTTCTTCTTCACCCAACTTCTTATTCGCTTTCCGATCAGGACACGTGATCATTGTAGGATATTGCATTAAATAACGACATGGGAGAGACCGAAAATCGTATCACCTACTCATAGATCAACTGTGCCACACCCTCTTCTTCTCCTCTCAAAATACAATTCAACAAAAATAACTTTTCTTAGAACGTCTTACCATTAACGTAGACCAACCCAATCTTTCCAAATCTCCACGAATCTTCTTGTATTCTCCTCTATCAACTTCTTCTTCAAATACTTTGTCATAAGCAAAAGGTGGTTTCTTTAATCGTTTCTTTGGAAAATCTATCATGGCCATTGAAGCTTTTTCTTTTTCTTCGGATGTAGGGTCGTCGATTTGTAGAGGTTGTGTTGTCTTCTTCACTAAAGTTGGAACCTTTTTGCCCATTGAATCAAACACAGCATGCTAACCTCTCTTCTCTTGACTTGTTTTACCCTTTGTATTGGAACTAGAACCTTTCTCACTTGATTTCTTCTAAATAAAATCCAATACCTTGCTTTTCTTCATCTCCCTTGCATTAGATAATTTTATGTTCTCTTAATCATCTCAATTGACCCCCAACTCAAAGCTTTAACCACTCTTGAAATTTGAAACTCTTGATTATTGGTTGTACAAGCTTTATTTGGGTTAGGAAAGGTGATTTGATGATGATTCTATATATGTGTAAGATGGATTCTTCATGGATTCGTGTGGATTTAAGAAATTGTTGGATGAATTTCTGAAATTTAAGCTTTTGATTCTTGGATTCAATGTGTTTTGGTATGATATGGGTGGTTGAATCTTCCTTGTAATGATGTGGAGAAAGGATTGGATGTGTTTTTATGGTGATTGGGTAGTGTTTTGATTATTAGGGAAGGTTTGATGAAGCTTCCATGGAGTTGGGAAAGGTTTGGGGAAGAAGGAGAAGCTTAAGGATTGAAAAATTCGTAACAGAGCAACCTCCTCTCCCATATAACCTGAAAAATGCGAAAATTTCCTCTCTCGTGCAGGGTCGGGTGGTATACCGGCCATAGGGCCGGGTATACCGGAGTTGTGGTTCTTCCAGGTCCATGTTACGTCAAAATACCCGAGTCGTAATACGTGGGCACCCCTTTTTGCACTGGGAGGCATACCGGAGGTATAGCCCGGTATACCGGAGCTGACCTCCATCTATTTTGAACCTCTCAGCATAGAACACGTGGTGACACCCCATGGGCTCGGGTTCTGACCTGCGGTATACCGCTGGTGAGGCCCGGTATACCGGAGATGTGATCTAAATTTTCCAAAGAAATTGTTTTTCCTCCCATATTCGATTTCTTTAGCACCTAAACATCAAAAACACTAATACCTTTCTCAAATATGAAATATCAACTAAAAATAACTAAACTAAACATAAATTAAAAACCTAGACATGAATTAAAAACATAAAAACATAAAAGAAACTACGGGTTGTCTCCTGTATAACACTTTTATTTAATGTCTTTTACAATTAGACGTGTTACCTCGATTACAATTGACGAAATTTCCACCACTTTCCTCTAATTCCCATGAACTTTTCAGCTCGATTCTTCATAATCATGGATGATGCCATCCAAGAGTTCGTTGTTGTGGGTGTTTCTGGTGGTAACTCGATAGCATTACACTTCTTTGGTCCACTCATATCCTCAGTTTCGAATCTTCGTTTGTTAGAAAGAATGTCCTTCTTGAATTTTCGATATTGTGGCATTCTATTAAGAGATTCTACAAACGGTATGTTAACCTTTATCTTGTTCACCATGTCAAGGAACTTCTGGAAATCTTTTTCGTTGTTCTTGGTTTTGATACGTGATGGGAATGGTGGAGGAGGTCGTGTATTTGTTACCACCGTGCTCTCTTTCTTTTCATGTGTCTTCTCTGGGACACTCGTTTGTTCAATGACCTCTTCAACCTTGTTTTTAATTATTTCTTCAACCACTTTCTCAGGAATAGAGGTTGGTTCTGGTTCTACTCTAGGTGGAGGTAATTGTTTTCCACTTCTTAATTCAACTGCATGACAAACACCTTTTTCTGGAGCACTAGTATCACTTGGGAGTTGCCTTTTTGCAAAGATTTGAAGTTTATTCACCATTTGTGACATTGTATGCTCGATATTCTTAAGCACGTTGGATTGGTTTTGGAATCTTTGTTGGCTAATCTTCGTATCTTCTTCCATTAAGTTCATCATCCTAGTCATGCTCGAATTCAAACTCGAAGGTTTCTCTTGTATGGTTTGTTGCATGGAATAAATAGGTGGTTCTTGATAAGCTTCGTTATAAATCGGCACTTCTTGATAGATAGGTTGTGGAGGATAATAAGATTGTGGTCACGGTTAATAGTATGTATGTTGATTTCCGACCCAATTATAATTTTGTGGGGGCTGATAATCAGCGTAATTTCCTTGAGATTGATAATAACCATCATAATAATGGTTTATTTAATAAGGTGTGACGAAAATCGAAGCCGTATTATTCATGCAATTCTCCCACGAATAATCTCTTGCTCCACAACTAGGACATGAAGGTAAAGTATGTACTAGATTTCCTTGAGCTATTTCTCGCGCTAGTTCGCGTAATTCAGCGAGTTGCTGGTCTATCTTCTCCATAATTGTATTAGCTTCTGCAGGATCTAGTAATACGGAACTTTCCTTTCCTAATAATATGCTCTCGCCTGGAGAAAAATCTGTAAAACAAAAAACTAAAAAGAAAAGCGTAAAATAGAACTAACTAAAATAAAAGCACTAGATATATGCACAAGGACTAACGATGTAGTCCCCGGCAGCGGCGCCAAAAACTTCGTGTCGCCTAAGGTATGGTAAAATAATGATATAAATAAGTGCAAATAAACACCCTAAGCTGAGCACGGTTCTGCAAGTATTACAGATCGTATGCAAGTTTTAATGAATAAGTAGAATTCGTTCCTCAGGGACTACGAAGGTTAAGAAGAACTTATGAAAATATTCAAGTGCAAATATGAGAGTTAGAACAGATAATACGCAAGTAGAAAGAAGAGATAGCTAGATATCTATTTGGTTTTTAAATAATAAAACTAAACTAATAAACTAAAGATAGAAAATTAGATAAAAGAAAAGAAGATAGTATGAGAGTTTAGCTCGAGATATTAGCAAGTAATCCCCACTAGTTTTAGTTACTCTATTGTCTAAGGGTGAATTATGTAATATGAAATAATCAGGATTCTAAATTCCCATACCTTAGACCTTGAGAGCGACTAATGGGGCTACGGACACATCGTGAGGCAGCCTAAACCTAGGGTTATCATTCGCTACTAAGGCCCTAAGCAATTCAATTCCAAACATGATGATAGTAGTGAAAACATACCCTAATGATTATCTAGTTAGGTTGATTTGTCAGGTCTAAACATTGTTCTAGACGTTATGTGGTGTTTCAATAGTTAAACACCCAGCTAAGGCGATCATCTAACTACTATTAAGGTAATCCTATACTCGTGCACTAGCAAGGAAAACAGTCATTAAATCAAAACACATAAACAGAACATAAAACATGAATTCCAATTAAATACCGTAGTATCCCAAATCCAAATAGAAAAACTAGGGTTCATACATATATGATAAATCTCAAGCTAAAATAAATTAGTTCATAATATAGAAAGAAAAGAAAAGAATTACAGATTTGAAGGTAGAAGAAGACATAATACGGTGTTCTGCTCCTTCCAGACTTCTCCTCTTGTTGTAAGCCTCTTCCTGACCTAAGGGTTTGGCCAAGGATGATTTTTCTAATGATAATAGGTTTTATTTAGAGTGTATAGGTTGACCTAATCGTTTTCTTGAAGGAAAAGGTAAATATTGGACTCCTAGCCCAACTCAAATTCGTAGCCCAAAAAACATGAAATCAAGCCCGTTTTTGTTTTGATCCTAGAAGCTTCTATACTCATCCGTTTGACGTGTATGAGTACTCGAAATTAATCGTCTCGGAAAGATCTCCAACTTTTCTCTTGACCGTTCTTCCAAATTCCTCACCAATTTTGAAATATAAGCTGATTTGTGGTCGTAGGTGCTGTAATTCAGATTTATGGCAGTTTTTCTTTTTCCATGTTTTTAGCTTTTACATGCTTATCTTCATTTCCATGTTTATCTTATTTCCTTTAGCTCTTGGAACCAACTTGGACTCTAATTAATTACCATATATTCCTAAAGCTTCACACTAAATAGATAATTAAACCCAATATGCTCTAAAAATAATAAATAATCAATTCAAGACACAAAATAGGAAAGTGTACTAAATCATGTGAAAATCGACCTATAAACTAATAAATACAACTAAAATGATGTCTCCAAGTAGGATTAATTCATGACAAATAGGGATACATAAGCCACTTAAGACTCACTTAAGTTGGCCTGTATGGGCTAAAACGTGTTATAGAGTCTATATATACTTATTTAGACAAGAAAAACACACCACTTATCATATTAGAGAGCTAAGGAATGCTTGGAGTAAGGAGGAGAACAGGGTCTACACCTAATTTATCAATTCATTTATAATCTATTCGTGTAAACCTTATATATTTCCTATAATTATGAATATATTTATTTTGTTTTTATTTATTCAATCATCAACTAAACATATTAAAGATTTAGATTGCACATGCATGAACCCTAGCTTTGATTTGGAATTTTTTTATAACATCTGAGATTACATGTTAATTTAATTATTTGTGGATTGCTTGCTTATTATAATTCTTATGCTTATTTTGATTCTTTATCTTGCACATATTAAGTTGTGTTTGGATTAAAATGATGCCCGAAAGAGTTATTTAATCTCCAGAAACTAAAATAATAATTGTTTAGTTTTGAGTTTGAGAATCAGAATATCTAAACTAACTAGATAATCACAGAGGGTTTGATTTTTAGGTGTCTATAGGAAATGCATAGGATTCACTTTAAAGAGGTTCCTAGGGTTAGATAGAAGCCCCCTACTTATTTGGAAGGAACTTCAGAGACTTTAGAATCCCGATTTACAAGTGTAATTCCCAAATACCCTTATATCACAAGTAGTCTTAATTCATTATAATGGTGAGTACGCAATCTTGAGAGTAATTCCATTAATCCTATCCTTCGTATTTACTTTATAGTCATTTAATTTATTGTTAGTAGTTAATTAAATAAAAAACCAAATAAATATTTCCTTTTTTTATTTTTAGTTTTTCATTAACGAATATCTAGAATCAAGTTGAAATTATATGTTAACTTCTTATTCCCTGTGGAGAATAAACTTTACTTACACTTTTATTACTTGTGACGACTCGTATACTTGCGAGTTATCATACTCCGAGTGTTGATTTTATATCACACCTCGGGAGCCAACAAATTGATTGGCACTGTTGCCGGGAATAGTTAGTAAATTATAGTTACTTTTAGATTTCTCATTGTTAGATTTTATGTTTGTTCTTTTCTTTGTTTAGTTCTTCACATATAGTATACTTAGATAAATGGATCAAGGTAACTGGTATGGAGGGCATTATTCGAACCCCGACCATTCAACTATGCAAAAGGATCTTCATGATATCAACAATGGGGTAGGAACTAGTACCAAACACCTTATCAGCACTCGCAAGAATAAGGATGGAACGATAAATGGGGCGGAAATATTCACAACCTCCAAGAAGATCTAAGCCTCCAAAAAAATGAATGGAACGCTAGAAAATTCATACAGAAATATGAAGAATCAAATGCAAGAGAATCCACTATATTACCACAAACACCGCGAGAAGAGTGTGTTGCCCAATAACTGAAAAAATATCAAGCAAAATTTATACGAATGTGCAAAGAATCGAATGGAAGAGACGAATTAAGAAAGTCCAAATTATGAGGCCATTTTGGAAATAATACAAATAAATATGATGCAAGATTCAAACTAACTGATTGCCCTAAATCAAGCTTATAACATCGCCAAGAATCGTAACCAAACCTATCATTATTCTACTCTTTTGAGGGATGGTATTCCTTCTCAATCGACACATTAAAAAGATCAACCAAAAAAATTAGTTGAGGAAGAATTATTGATTGAGAAATTCTCTTAGGTGATGACAATTGTTCGCTGAATGTGGTTGAAAACCAATATGTGGGTTCGCCTCTTGTTAACATAGTGGATAAAAGGATAGTTGAGCGTATACAAACCGATGAAGAATCAAATTATATCCCCATGGAGTTTGTGTATAATCAAGCGATAGAAGTTGAGTAGTATGATCTTACTAAGCCAAATTTGGATGATGTGATAGTAGAAGATTGGGTTGACAAATAAGTGGTTTAGGAAGTGGTCAAGACGCAAGTTGAAGCACCACAGGTGCAACAAGAACCAAAAGTTGAACCTCTACCACAAGAAGTTCGCTCATCAACATTCTCATTAAAATTCTTGAAGGAAGTTAGAGCAAAAATCGTTCAAAATAGACTAGTATTACAAGAACCTAAACCACCTACATATTAAAAAACGATCAACAAATACCTTGGGAGAAGGTGTTACACAGAGAAAACAAGGCGACAAGGAGGGGGAAAGCCCTACCTCCTTACAAAGATGAATATGTGATTAAAGATAAGAAAGAGTTTATATTGTCCTAGACGGTCTTAGCGTGTGGGGAAATTGTTTTGTCGTGAGAACAAGACGGTGAAACGAGGAAGCTACCCAACCCCATACAAAGATCAATCAAGAAAAATCAAGTGTGAGTGATTCCTTAAGTTATTATTACGAGGAGGAGGCGATATTAAGTGGAGGAGTAACGCGAGGGCCTCAATACAGTTTTCGGAAGCGCTTCTTGGGTGGAAAGTTGATGTCTCCTCATTTGTGATAATAAAATATACTTCTGAGACATCATTTTAGGCTTATTTATTAGTTTATAGGGTGAATTTAGCTTAATTTAGTGCACTTTCCTATTTTGAGTCTTGATTGAGTAACATAATATTTTTAGAGCATAATGGGTTTAATTGTTTATTTAGTGTGAAGCTTTAAAGATAATTATGGAGATTAATTAGAGTCCAAATCAAAGACTACAACTTATGGAAAGAGATTTACATGGAAATTGGAGATAAAGGTAACAAAGGCTGAAAACATGGAAAAGGAAAAGCTGCCTAAATCTGAATTTCTGCAGCAACGCCTAAAGATATGGTGATAACTCCAAAAGGAAGCCGATTTTGGAAGATTCCTTTCACAGGGACGTAGATAATTCGTTGAGGATTCTTTTGGTATATTATGGAGCAAAAACCGACCAATAACGAAGAAGATATACTCAAAACAGTTCAACAGTAATTATTCATACGAATTTGAGTTGGGCTTGGAGTCCATTACTTAGCCTCTCCTTCAAGAAACGAATTAGGTCAACCTATACACTATAAATACAGCCTCTTAACACTCTTAAATGATCCTTGATGAAACTTTAAACCAAGAGGAAGCTTACAACACAAGAGAGAAGTCTGGAAGGAGCTGTTCATCAACAATGTCTTCTTCTACCTTTAAATTTGTAATTTGTTTCTTTTCTTTCATGAACTAAATTTCTTTAGCTTGAGTTTTAGCATATATGTATGAACCCTAGTTTTGATTGATATCTATATAATTTGGGAACTTAATGTTTTAAATTGAATTATAGTTTTTATTCTCTGTTTATGTGTTTGGATTTATATTCTGTGGTATTGTGGACGGCCGCCATATAGAATTACCATCTAGTGGTTAGGTCACCATTGACAATGGTGTTTAATTACATGTTTAGCACAAAACGTCTAGTATTCAGGTTTAGATCTGACAAATCAACCTAACTAGATAATCACTATGGTTTAGTACATGTGACTATTTACTAATTACAGGAAAAGTTTGCTTAGGAAGCCTTATTGACACAGGTAAATCTTATTTAAAACTACCTAGCGTAATCGGAACCGATTATTGAAATACTACATAATTCACCCTTACATATTTAGAACGGCAAAATTAGTGGGATTACATGCTAATGACTCAAGCTATATTCTCATACTACTTCTCTTTTGTATTTATTTTCTGTCTTTTAAATTCTTAGTTTTAATTTAGTTAATTAGAAAACCAAATAAATATCTATTTGTCTTTACTTTTATTGCGTTTTATTTGTTCTAGCTTTAATTAATTGCACCTGATTATTCCATAAGATTCCCCTAACCTTCGTAGTCTCTGCGGAACGAATCTTACTTATTTTCTAAAACTTGCATACGATCTGTATACTTGCAGAATCGTGCTCAGTCTAGGGTGATTATTTGCTCTTTATTTATATCTTATTTTATCACACCCTAGGCCCCACCAAGTTTTTGGCGCCGCTGTCGGGGACTACATCGTTAGTCCTTGTGCATATATCTTGTGCTTTTATTTTCAGTTAGTTCTATTTTACGCTTTTTGTCTTTTAGTTTTTGTTTTTCAGATTTAGATACAGATGGAGAACCCAAGGAGACTTGAGCTACCCATCGAGTTTAGAGTGGAGCCATGAGGAATTCGCGCTCCAGAAATCCAAGCCGCAAAATTTAAACCTGATCCAGGGATGCTAACTCAGTTTGCAACTCATGGACTATTCAGCGGTGCTGCACATCAAGATCCAATCCGATATATTCAGAAATTCATGCAGATCTGTGATGCTTATATCGTAAGAGGAGTGACTAGGGAACAAGTGTATTACCTGATGTTCCAGTTCTTCTTGACCGGATGTGCAAGCGATTGGTATGATACCCAATACCCTCACGTTATTCCAGATTGGGACAAACTTCAAACAAGATTCCTAGACCGCTTCTATCCGTTTAGTAGACGTTTAAAAGATATGTTGGAGCTTGAACAATTTATACAGGAAGACAGAGAGAGTTTGGATGAAGCATGGTTACGAAAAGAAGGCGAGATGTCCATATCATAAAATCCTCGCCGGAATATTATTTAACCTTGTTTTACGGAGGCCTTAATGTCAAATCAAGAGAGAAAGCAGATTCGTTAGGAAACGTAGGTTTTGTGTTACTAGATCCTAAAGAGGCTGAGTTGGGGATGGAAAGGATTCTTGAGAACGAGAGAATTTGGCCAAAGAAATCAGAAAAAGAAAACACTTCAGAGTCTCTAAAGCTTAAAGAATTGGCTCAACAACTCGAAGAGCTACAAGAACAAGCCGAACAATTGCTCAGGTGAATGTAGTACGTGCAATTCCTTCGTGTCCTGGTTGTGGATCAAGAAATCATGTATGGGAAGGATGTATGAATAATGCAGCAGTAGCTTCCGTTACCTATCCGCAAAATAACTATTTGGTGTGGCCTAAGGTGTGATAAAAAGATGTATAAAATAAGTGCAAATAAACACCCTAAGCTAACACGGTTCTGCAAGTATACAGATCGTATGCAAGTTTTAATGAATAAGTAAGATTCGTTCCTCAGGGACTACGAAGGTTAAGAAGAACTTATGCAAATTATTCAAGTGCAAATATTAAAGATAGAAAAGATAATACGCAAGAGAAAGAAAGAAAAATAGATTTTTATTTTGTTTTTAAATAAAGAAAACTAAACTAATAATTTAAAAAAACAGAAAATTAAATAACAGAAAAGAAAAGAAGATAGTATTAAAGTTAGCTTGAGTAAATAGCATGCAATCCCCACTAGTTTTGCCGTTCTAAACATGTAAGGGCGAATTATGTAGTATTTCCCTAATCGGTCCCAATTCGCTATCGGTAGTTTCAAATAGGATTTACCTATGTCAATAAGGCTTCCTAAGCAAGCTTTTCCTGTAATTGGTAAATAGTCACAAGAACTAAACCATAGTGATTATCTAGCTAGGTTGGGTTGTCAGATCAGACCTAATACTAGACGTTATGTACTAAACATGCAATTAAACACCATTGGGTTGTCAATGGTGACCTAATTACTAGATGGTAATTCTATATGTGTGCACTTCCACAAGAACACATAATATAAATCCAAATCCATAAACAGAGAATAAAAACTATAATTCAATTTAAAACATTAAGTTCCCAAATTAGATAGATGTCAATCAAAACTAGGGTTCATACATATATGCTAAAACTCAAGCTAAAAAGAATTAATTCATACTCAGAAGAGAAGAGAAAAGAATTACAAATTTAGAAGTTGAAGGAGACATATGGTGTTCTGCTCCTTCCAAACTTCTTCTCTTGTGTTGCAGCTTCCTCTTGGCCTTAAGGTCTGGCCAAGGATGATTTTCTAATGTTAAGAGGCTGTATTTATAGGGTATAGGTTGACCTAATTCGTTTTCTTGAATGAGAAGTAAGTGGTGGACTCCAAGCCCAACTCAAATTCGTAAGGAAATAAAGATAAACACTGCTAGACCGTTTTGGGCATATCTTCTTCGTTATTGGTCGGTTTGAGCTCCATAATATACCAAAAGAATCGTCACAGAATTATCTATGTCCTTATGAAAGGAATTTACCAAAACCGGCTTCCTTGTAGGAGTAATTTCCACTTCTTTAGGCGTGTGCTGCAGAAATTCAGATTTAGGTAGCTTTTCCTTTTCCAAATTGAACTCTGTTTCCTTCTATCTCCAATTACCATGCATACTCTTTCCATATCTTGTAGTCTTTGACTTGGACTCTAATTAATCTCCATAATTATCTTTAAAACTTCACACTAAATAAACAATTAAACCCAATATGCTCTAAAAATATTATGTTACTAAATCAAGACCCAAAATAGGAAAGTGCACTAAACTAAGCTCAATTCAACCTATAAACTAATAAATAAGCCTAAAATGATGTCTCAGAATTATATTATATTATCACAAATGAGGAGACATCAAGACCCCCAACTCAAAGTTGTATCGTCCCGATACAATAAAAGTAAAGAACAGTAGGGTAGTCAAGAAGAAGAAGTAGGAGGAGAATAAGAACTGAACACAATGAATGATCCTAGAGAAAAATATCGAAAAAGTCTCATGTAGTAATGCTTAAGAAATAATGCACAAGTATGCTTAATATACACATAATCAACAATCCATAAATTCAAGTTAAGATTAATTTTGCAATGCCAGAAGGAGAGGATGATAACTTAATTCAGGTTAATGGCTATAGGTTATTCATAGGTCCCAATATAGCATCCAATGGTCCACTCACCTATTACCTAATAGCTCAATTGTTTCTCCACCAAGTAGTTAGAAATCCTAAGGTCTTGGGTTATAACTTGGCTTAGGGACGGTATGATACATTTGGATAATGAAAAGTGAGATTTTGGCTTTCTCCTCACTAGCCATCAACGAATCACCCTAGAGCTTGAGTTTTCACTCGAAGATGTTCTCACTCAACCCAATTTATTGATGCATTTTAATGTGCATCCCCAATAAATCCCAAATAAAACCTTTGATGATATAAAATCCACTTTGTCGGTCCGAATATATATTTTCATTTCAAATCAATTTTTTTCTTTTGTATAGCTATGATTCTCTTTTTGATGTTCGAGATATCACGCTATTTTTTTTCCTATATATATTCTTTCTTTTTATGCCCTTGTTGGCAAATTTAGCTCGTAGCTTCTTTTTCATTCACTTTTACCCCGACAAAGGGTTACAATAATAACAATTTCATCATCAATAAAATCACAATTACAATTCCAAATCCCAATGTTCCCAAATGATGAAACCCACCACCCCAAACTCAAGCTCTAAAACGAGTTGTCTTAGGTTTTGCGATTCGAGTGCGGGTCATATAGATAAGTCCTAAAACTAGGGGTATGGATTATAATGTGTTTCAATAAAAAGGCTTTATAAAGGCTCAGAGGGGTTAAGATTGATAAATAACAATAATCAAATAAAAGGGTGAGAAAGTATAAAAGGCTTCAAGTGTTTTAATCATGAAAGAACTGCCTTATTCATTTTTCTAACTACCGGATTTTGTTACTTTTTCATTACTAGTTCATAGATAAGTGGGTTTTCAGCTAATTTCAAACCTCACGTTCTACACACCAAATAATTTCCCTAAGTTTCAACGTACTTCTTAGCATTGCTCATTAACTTTTCTATCTTTTATTTCCTGTTTTCATACATGCATCTAAACAAACTTGTAACATCTTTCAAAAACATACTACTTACTATCATTAACTTAATTAAATCATGCTCACATAGGTACATTCAACATATTCTATGGCTAATTCAACCCAAAAAAAATTTAAATTTTATGTAAAAAAAAAAGGAAGATGAGGACAACGAATCCCCACCCCCAACTCAAAAATGAGCCGTGTCCCCACGACTCGAAAAAGACTCAAGAAAAATAAAATTTAAAATTAGCATACATATTGCACATAAAGAAATGGTAGGGAAGAAAGAAAACATACTCTTCGAGGCTACCACCTCGCCTTATCAGTACTCGGATTAAACCTAATGTATCTTCTTCACCCAACTTCTTATTCGCTTTTCGTTCAGGACACGTGATCATAATAGGATATTGCATTAAATAACGACATGGGAGAGATCGAAAATTCGTATCACCTCTTCATAGATCAACCGTGCCACATCTTTCTCTTCTCCTCACAAACTACAATTCACAAACAACCCAAGCATTCCAAATCTCCATGAACCTTCATGTATTCTCCTTCAACATCTTCTTCAAATACTTTCTTATAAGAAAAAGGTAGTTCCTTTAATTGTTACTTCGGAAAAGCTATCATGGCCATTGAAGCTTTCTCTTTTTCTTTAGGTGTAGAGTCTTTGATTTGTAGAGGTTGTGTTGTTTTCTTCACTAAAGTTAGAACCTTTTTGCTCATTGAATCAACACAGCTAGCTAGCCTCTCGTTTCTTGACTTGTTTTACCCTTTGAATTGGAACTAGGACTTTTCTCACTTGATTTCTTCGCAATTAAATCCAATACCTTTCTTTTCTTCATCTCCCTTACAGTAGATAATGTTCATGTTCTCTTAATCATCCCAATTGACCCCCAACTCAAAGCTTTAACCACTCTAGAAATTTGAAACTCTTGATTATTGGTTGTACAAGCTTTATTGGGTTAGGAAAGGTGATTTGATGATGATTCTCTATGTGGGTAAGATGGATTCTTCATGGATCGGCTTGGATTTAAGAAATTGTAGGTTGAATTTTTGAAATTTAAGCTTTTGATTCTTGGATTCAAGGTGTTTTGGTATGATATGGGTGGTTGAATCTTCTTTGTAATGATGTGGAGAATGAATTGGATGTGTTTTCATGGTGATTGGGTAGTGTTTTGATGGTTGGTGAAGGTTTTTGTGAGCTTCAATGGAGTTGGGAGAGTTTTGGAGAAGAGAAATAGGCTTAAGGTTTATAAAATTCGGAATTAAAAAGCTTCATACCTCTTTTATAACCTTAGACCCGTTTTCCTCTTTCTCTGGCGGCACGCTGCGGTATACCACGCATATCGTCCGGTATACCGCACCTATCAGTGTTTCAAAATTTTCGCCTCTGCACAATACACGTGGTATGACCCCGTGGCACGGGTTTTGGGCTCGCGGACCATAGCGCGGACTAGGGGTGTACTGCAGCTACTGTTGCGTGCAATTTTTTTTCGTGCGGTGCATGGCGCGGTATAGGGTCCGGTATACCGGACTTATCAGCTTTATTTTTTTTCTTTTCTGCATAAAACCCGTGGCTACTACCGTGGCACGGGTTTTCTTCACCTGCGGTATACCGCGGATGAGGTCCGGTATACCGCACCCCTGCTTCAGTTTTTCCGAAAATTTTTGTTCGCCTTCCCTAACTCGATTTCTACAATACCTAATCATCAACAACACTAATACCTTCCTCAAATACGCAATATCAACTAAAATTAACTAAACTAAATGTAAATTAAAAACTAAAAATGTAAAAACATAAAAGAAATTACGGGTTGTCTCCCGTACAGCACTTTTGTTTAACGTCTTTTAAAGTTAGACGTGTTACCTTGATTAAGGATGACTAAATTTCCACCCCTTGCCTCTAATTCCCACGAACTTTTCAACTCGATTCTTCATGATCATGGATGGTGCCATCCAAGATTTCGTGGGAATAGGTGTTTCTTGTGGTAACTCGATTTCATTTGTAGCATTACACTCCTCTGGTAATCCATTCATCTCTTTAGTTTTGAATCTTCGTTTGTTAGAAAGAATGTCCTTCATGAATTTTGTATATGTTGGCATTCTCTTGAGAGCTTCTGCAAACGATATTTTAATCTCTAACTTGTTCACCATGTCAACGAATGGTGGTCCTTTGTGTGTTCTAAATAAATGCAATAAATAATCGAACCACAACCGCAAGTGTACGGTTGTCCCAAGTAGTGTAATTGATAAAACAGATTCGTTCCAAGGATGGGATGGTTGACTACAATGCTTATCTATTAATGATTGATGCACTTATGAAAGCAAATAAAAGTAATATGTTTGTTTGGTTTTGTATTAATGCTAAATAAATGAAAGACAACTATGAAAATGCAAATAAAAGTTAAGACGCAAGTAAATGAGAGTAAAACGCAATATGAGAAGTAGCACTTGCAAACGCAAGGATCCTCCCAATCCTATTTCCTAACTTATGTTGTTTAAGGGTTAAATTGGTCAATTACAATGGTCGGGATTCTAAATTCCTTATACCCCCGTCAGGGTGGACTACAAGGCGATCCTAGAGTGTCACTAGTCCCGTCAGCGTAAATATGATCCACTTTTGGATGTTTAAGTTTTATTACCTCATTGGCCCTAGGATTAGCTAAGTCCGTCAGAATCAATAACTTCTATCCTAGATTGAATAAATGGTTCTGTATTTAAACCCTCCGTCAGGATGATCAAATCGCCACTAATTGGAATAGCCTAAATACTAACACCTGTTCCTAGTTCATGACGCTAAAAACAGTAAATATTCTCAATTTATCGAAAAGAGTAAAAGCCTCAATCTAGTTTAATTTAACAGAAACCCAAATTCAACATTCGTTATTCAATACGATTGGGATTCACCCATTAATTGTTCTCAAGCACTATGAAAAGCTTAGTTCATATTAAAAAGAAAAACTAAATTCAATGTAAAGGAATTCATAATGATTAAAAAATTAAAAGATAAAAAGAACCTAATTTCCGGAATAGGAATGACTACGAACGGAGATATAGACCCTCTCCAGCTCTTGTAGCTTCTTCTTTCTTCCTTCTGTTGCTTCTCTATGGTGTTTTAATCTTGCAGAATGTGAATTGTATGACAAAAAGAAGTCCAGACCCCCTTTTATAAGTGCAAATTCGGAGTTGGACCTAGGCTTTTAATTAAATGAAATATAAAAGGCCCAAGTCCACTAACTTAGCCCAAAATCCCGTAACTGCTGATATGCCTTCACTAAAACGGCTTTTCTCGACTCGTTATGACTCCGATTGACCTCATTCCAGTTGCTAAAGTTCCGTAACTCGATAAGGAATGTTTTCTCTTCAAAGGTCAGCGGCTAAATAATCGCTTAAGCACCTCGAAATCAGCAATCTATGGCCTGGAAAATGGATTTTCAGCATCTAAAAATAATATCTTCGGGATTTATCTTTAAGTCTTGACTCTATCTCTTGATCTTTGACTTTCTCCTCGGATTCCTCTTCTAGCTAACATCTAAAACCTGTAAAATTTACACTAAAAATACCAATATTACGCGCAAAAGCTTAATAAACTAAAAATGCTAGAAATAAAAGAGGAAAATCATATTATTGCATATTTAGTCCAAAAGTCTATCAAATTGATTAACTAAACACCAAAAATGATGTCTCCTAAGGGTCGAAAATAAGAACAATTAGGGAGACATCAAGACCCCCAACTCAAACCTTTGTCGTCCCGACAAAGCAAAACAAAACAAAACAAAACAAGGGGTAGAAGTAAACGCAAGAACAAATAGAAGCTCGCAATAAACCTAAAGCAATTCTTAAGAAAAATCTCATATAGCAAAACTGTAAGAACTAACATATACATACACTAATCATGCAACATCAAATATAAATAATCTCAATCATAAAATTAAAGTCGCAATGCTTGAATGTTACACTTGTACTCATCTCTGTATGATGGCTATAGGGTGGTCATTAATCCTAACTCGCTTTGAACGCTCCACCTAATACATTCCCTATCAACAGAATTATAAATTCACTATGCACTTAGGAATCACGAGGTCTTTATGGTTTTAATATTGGCTTAAGGACGGTATGGATATATATTTGGTAAACTTGAAGTGAGCTTTTGGCTCTCTCCTCACTTACCATCAACAATGTCCTCGAGCTTGAGTTTACGCTCAAAAATGTTCTCACTCACCCATTTGACGCGCTAATGTTGCGTCCCCAATGTCAACCCAAATAAAACTAAGATGATTTCCAAAAATATTCCACTTTGCCGATTTATTTATTCTTTCTTTTTATTTTCTTTTTCATTTCTTTTCTCTTTTTTTTGTACAAGATACCCATGACCATCATATTGATGTGAAAAGTCATGTCTCTTATAATTTTCTTTTTCTTTATCATATTTTTTTTTTCTTTCAAATTTCGGCAAAGGGTTACAAATAATCATATCATCTTTCATTTTTGTGCCTCAATACAAGCACATATAATCCCTTCCCAATGTAAATTCCCAAATGTGGACCCTCCACCCCAAACTCAAGCTCGAGACAAGTCTCAGGGTTGTGATTCAAGTGCGGGTCATTTGGTCATGCCTAATAATCTAAAGGATAATGGGCTTATACCGTGGCTACAAAAGAAAAGGCTTAAGGCTCAAACTTGGGCTAAGACGGATAAAATTATAATAAGGGATATCAAGCTAAAAGGCTTCAAATGTCTAACAAAGAACTGCCCCTATCATTTTCCTAAGTACATAGCTTGTCTTTAGTTCATATCTAGGTGGGTTCTCTACTAATTAGGATTTCACGTTCTACACACCAAACATATTCCTTAAGTACAAGCTTACTTCATTTGCATTGTTCATTAATTTTTCCTATCAATTACCTATGTTCGCATGCAATTGTAATTGCGTTCTATGTTATTCCCTAAAGTCCACTATTTACTATCATAGATTCATCAAAAGTATGCTTAAAGGAACATTTAAAATCTTCTATAGTCAAACGCAACTCTGAAAATTATTTTATTGAAAGCAAATAAAACACATAAAACTGGGATGAGGCAACGAACCCCACCCCAAACTCAAAAATAAGTCGTGTCCCCACGACTCGAAAAGACTCAACGCAATAAAAATAAACTAAACTAACTAAAACGCGAAAGGGATAGAAAACGTCTCTTAACCAGCGCGAGGCTGGTTATCGGTGTTGCGTCCATGAACTTTCTCTTGCGTAAGTATACCATAGGTGGCGTGTTGAATTGTGCTCACCCCCATTAACATGTTTCGGAGAAGTTCTAACTCTTTTGTAACGTTTCCCAAAGACGCAATCATCTTCACTTGGTTCTCTTCTAACACCTTCACTTTCGCTTCCAACTCATTGGTTGTATGCATCTTCTTCTTTGGAGGAGCTCTAGGATTTCTTGTTGCTTTTAACACCTCGTCATGAATATTCTTGATCAAAGTTAAACCCATACTCTCACTCACTACAACACGATCAATTTCTGCGTCTTTACGCGGAACCTTTGCGTCTAAGCACAAAGTAGTGATGGTACAAGGAAATTTGAGATTTTGTTGCGAAGTAGGAATTCGAGAAAATTCCATGATGGTATCATATATCACACGAGCAACATCTATAGGTTTCTCCTCAATAATACAGTTGATGAACAAAAGATGCTCCTTCTTCACTTCTGATATGTGTTTAACTCCGAAGAAGGTAGGGATTATGAAGCGTGACCAAATCTTAGCACATGGTAGTAAGTTACTACTATACATCTGTCCAGGATATCTCTCTCCTTCGGGAATTGGGCGGGCCCCATCAACAAGCACTTTCCCCCAAAGGGATTCATAATCAAACGAAGGTTCTTTTAGAGACTCTTGAAATAGACATATTCCGGAAAATTCGGGTAATTTCAATGATTTACGAATAAGCTCAATGGAGAAAGGAACTACCTTTTTGCGAATAACAACTGCTTCTTTGGAGAAGGCGATTCCTTCATAAAAGTCTCGCACCAAGGTAGGAATATACTCAAGCTTCCTTTCACGCAACTCTTTCCAACCCAATTTATCACAAGTAATACCATAATCTTTATAAGCACTAGTCATAATACCCTTAGGAAGATTCATCTCCTCACCAAACTTCAAAAATTGAATTCTATCACGAACCTGAGTATCCCATGGAACGAAGACTCTTTTAGGCTTTTGAGCCCAAGATTTCCTACGCGGAGGTTTCTGTTGTTGGTCTGGTTCATCGGGAACTTCTTGTTCAGTTTCTTCCTCAATCTCTTCTTCAACTTCTTCCTCACTTTCTTCATCACTCTCATCAATTAACCTACTCTTTTTCGGATTAGCCTTACTTGGATTTTCTTTCCGTTTCAGAGCAATTGGGTTTTGGACAGTCTTTTTGGATCGCGAATCCGGAATCTTAATTGCTTGGTCTGGGCTAGCTCCAACATTGTTCCTGTTTCTTGGTATGTTTCTTCGATAGTTACACATGGAATCGGTTCTGTTAGTCATCTCTTTTCACCCCAAACTCAAAACTTCAAATAGAGAAAAAGCTAGAGAAAAGCTTTGAAATTTGATGTTTTGAGGCTTAAAACTCGAAGAATTAGGTGGAATATGAGATGGGTTAAGGTTATTTGAGAGGGATTGTGAGAGAATTGGTTTAATTTCAAGGTTGGGAAGAGGGAATTTATGAAGAAAAGATGAATTTTGGTGATGTTTTGGAGAAGCTATGAGTTGATTGTGTGTTTTTGTGATGAAAGAAGGCTTGATTTGATGATTTTATAGCTGTTTGTTGATGATTTTCGGAGTAGGTGGAGGCAAGGATTCGGAATATAAGGTTTGGCTTGGAAAAGAGGCAAAAAACTAGGTTTAATAAACTCGAAACCGCCTCTCGCAACAGGTCACCGGCTAGCCGGCGGATTCGCCGGCATGCCGGTCGCGAGGGCGGCGGAAAAAAAATACTAAATTCGATTTTTTTTACCTCAAAACGCAAGCTTCTTGCGTCGTCGCTGACGCAGTGATCAGAGACTTCACTTTCCTTCACCGGCATGCCGGCGTATGTCGATGGCGCAAATGATGACGCAGCAACCTTGCGTCGTCGCTGACGCAAGGACCAGAAACTTTTCCTCCAGTTGGCCGGCTAGCCGGTCAGTTGACCGACATGCCGGTGGATTTCCCGCTGGCGCGAATGGTGACGCAGCAACGCTGCGTCATCGCTGACGCAGTGGTCAGAGAGTTGGGGTCCTTCAGCTCGTTTGGCCGGTATGCCGGCCAGCTCGCCGGCTAGCCGGTCAAACCTGCTGTGGACTTCAAAATTTTCCGTTTTTCTCCTCGTTTTGACCCCAAACTCATGACCATTATACCCCTGAAATCATCAAAAACAAACACCCTTCCTCATTTCTTAAAAATAAACACTAAAATCAACGAAAAAATAACTAATTTACACTACGAAATTGAAATACTTAAACTAATATACAAGAAATTGGCTTTTGTTTAACGTCGTTAAGCTCGACGTGTTACCTCGTGCTTCTAAGGAGCTTCGAGGAGGTACATGACCTCTCCGGGATGTGGGTCTTTTGCACGATCGGTGTCTTCACCTCCATGATATATCTTTAAACGATGACCGTTCACCATGAATGTACGGTTTTCAAGTGGATGTTCTATCTCTATAGCTCCATGAGGTGTAACCTTGGTTACAGTGTAAGGACCCGACCACTTCGATCTTAATTTCCCCGGATAATTACTGAACTTTGAATTATATTTCAACACTCTTTGTCCCACTACAATGTTTTTCTCTCGAATCCGATTATCATGCCATCTCTTGGTATTTTCTTTATAAAGTTTAGCATTTTCATAAGCATGTAATCGGAATTCATCAAGCTCATTAAGTTTCATCATTCGATTCTGACCAGCTAGAGTAGGATCTAAATTTAACTTCGCAATAGCCCAATAGGCACCCATTTCAAGCTCAAGAGATAAGTGACAAGCCTTACCATATACCATTCGATACGGAGAAGCACCTACTGGATTTTTGAAAGCAGTAGGATAGGCCCATAGTGCATCATCTAATTTCATGGACCAATCTTTTCTAGTAGGCCCAACAGTTTTCTCTAGGATAGATTTTACCTCACGATTTGATACTTCGGCTTGACCATTGGCTTGTGGGTGATAAGCAGTAGATACACGATGTCTCACTCCATATTTCTCTAAGACTGTTTTCAAATACTTATTAACGAAATGAGTACCTCCATCGCTAATAATTACCCTTGGAGTGCCATGTCTAGTGAAAATATGTGATTTCAAGAACTTAATCACCACTCGTGAATCATTAGTTGGCAAAGCCACAGCTTCTACCCACTTAGACACGTAATCAACAACTAACAAGATGTAGAGGTTACCATTTGAAGGAACGAACGGACCCATAAAATCTATACCCCAAACATCGAATATTTCAACTTCTAACACATTGTTACGTGGCATCTCATCCCTCTTGGATATGTTTCCGGTAAATTGACATCTTGCACATCTTTTCGTATATTCATGACAATCTTTTATAATAGAGGGCCAATAGAAATCAGATTGTAATACCTTAGCTACAGTTCGATCTCCTTTGAAATGTCCACCATAAGGTGAATCGTGACACTTAGCTATAATCGCCTCAATTTCTTCCTTGGCTACACATCTTCTTACCATTTTATCAGCACACACCTTGTAGAGGAAAGGATCTTCCCAAAAGAATTGTCTTGCACGGTGAGCTAATCTTTTTCTCTCTTGATAAGTTGATCCTTCAGGAAAGGAACCACTCACCACTAAGTTTGCAATATCCGCATACCAAGGATCTTCATAATCACAAACAACAAATAAACTCTCATCAGGAAATTCTTCTCTAACTGCTTCAGTACCACTATTCAACACGAACCTTCTAACCGTGATAGATGATCCGCAACCTGATTCTCACACCCTTTTCTATCCTTGATCTCTAAATCGAACTCTTGAAGCAATAAAAGCCATCTGATTAACCTCGGTTTAGCATCCTTCTTCTCCATAAGATATCGAATCGCTGAATGATCTGTATAAACAATAACTTTCGCTCCAAGAAGATAAGAGCGAAATTTATCGAATGAATACACAATCGCTAGCAACTCTTTTTCTTTAACTGTATAGTTTACTTGAGCGCCATTAAAAGTTTTACTAGCATAATAAATCGAATGAAAAACTTTCTCTTTTCTTTGTCCTAATACGGCTCCCATGCACAAATCACTCGCATCACACATAACCTCAAACGGTAAATTCCAATCTGGAGGTAATACTATAGGAGCAGAAATAAGTTTTTCTTTGATTGCTTTGAAGGCCGCTAAACAAGCTTCATCAAAAAGGAATTTGGAGTCCTTTTCGAGTAAGTTGCATAACGGTTTAGCAATCTTAGAAAAGTCTTTGATAAATCGCCTATAAAAGCCAGCATGGCCAAGAAAACTTCTTACCCCTTTAACAGAAACAGGAGGGGGAAGAGTTTTAATTACCTCTATCTTTGCTCTATCGACCTCTAATTCAGCACTCGAAACCTTGTGACCCAGAACAATACCTTCTCGAACCATGAAATGACACTTCTCCCAGTTTAAAACCAAATCTGTTTCTTTGCACCTGATTAACACTTTATCCAAATTATCTAAATATTTATCAAAATCATCACCAAATACAGAGAAATCGTCCATAAATACTTCAAGGAAGTTATCGATCATATCCCAGAAGATAGCCATCATGCATATTTGAAAGGTAGCAGGAGCATTACACAACCCAAAGGGCATTCTGCGATATGCAAAAGTACCAAAAGGACATGTAAATGTTGTTTTATGTTGATCTTCCGGAGCCACGTAAATTTGATTATACCCAGAATAACCACAAGAAGCAATAGTACTCTCTTCCGGCTAATTTGTCTAACATTTGATCAATGAAGGGCAAAGGGAAATGATCTTTTCTGGTGGCATTGTTCAGCTTTCTGTAATCCATGCAAACTCTCCATCCAACTACCGTTCTTGAAGGAATTGCTTCATTTTTATCATTGAGCACTGTTGTCATTCCTCCTTTCTTCGGTACACACTGAACCGGACTCACCCATTCACTACTCGAAATGGGATAAATAATCCCCGCATCTAAAAGCTTGATCACCTCTTTCTTCACTACATCCTTCATAGCGGGCATTAATCTTCTTTGACCTTCAACTGAGCGTGCATTAACATCTTCAAGTATGATTTTGTGTTGACAATAGGATGGACTAATGCCTTTGATGTCAGCAATTGTCCAACCTATTGCTTCTTTGTTGGCTCTTAACACACGCAACAGTTTATCTTCTTGAGGACCTGTTAAATTAGCTGAAACAATAACAGGTAGAGTTTCATTAGTACCTAAATACGCATACCTCAAGTGTGCTGGCAATGGTTTTTCTTCTAATTCCGGAGGAGATTCAATTGAAGGCTTCTTTTTAGGAATAATCTCCCCCGGTTCTCTCACAGGTTCATAGGCAAGACGCCTATACTTCGGATTTTCAGAATTGAGAGCTGCCACTGTTTCGGCAAGCTCTTCCATCATCTCAGGTGAATCTAATGTCAAGGCAGCCTGCAAGATATCATCAAAATTTAAACAATTAAATACCTCTTGCGATGCTTGCTCTACTACATCCATTCTGAAACAATCTTCCTGAGAATCTGGGAATTTCATAGCTCGAAATACATTGAATTTAACTTCCTCGTCTTGTATCCTCATCGTTAATTCGCCATTCTCTACATCGATTAATGTACGCCCTGTAGCTAGGAATGGTCTACCCAAAATAATGGGGACATTTCTATCTGCATCGTACTCAAGTATTACGAAATCAACGGGAAATATAAGTGTACCTGCCGTAACTAGGACATCCTCAATTCGGCCTTCAGGATGAGCAAGAGACCTGTCCGCCATTTGCAAGACCATAGAAGTAGGCCTTGCTTCTCCAATTTTAAGCTTATCAAAGATTGACTTGGGCATCAAATTGATGCTCGCCCCCAAATCACATAGCGCTTTTCCTTTCCATTCTTCTCCAATCGATATCGGGATCGTGAAACTCCCCGGATCAACTAACTTTGGAGGTAATTTACTGTGACAAATCGCACTACACTCTTCAGGGAGACCAATCATCTCATTATCACAATAAGGCCTTTTGTTAGTGAGGGCCCTCTTCAAAAACTTCGTATACTTAGGAATATCTCGAATAGCCTCTAGTAGCGGAATATTAATACTCAGACCCTTCACTCTGTTAAAGAATTTCTGAAAATCACCCAAGTCACCCTTTTTCTGAACTCGCGATGGGAACGGTGGTGGAGGGCGATTAATCATAATATCATCTTTCTTCTTCGGAACTTCACTTGGCCTCACTATTTCTTCAACCTCACTATCTTTCTCATTCTCTTTTTCTTTCTCACCCACTTCCTTTTCTTTTCTTGGAACTTCTTTCTACTTCATAACGGGAAAAGGAGGTGGAGGAAGGTTCTTACCACTTCGTAATGTAACGGCTTTGCAATCTTCACGTTGTATTGGATTCTCAGTATCGGTAGGAAGTTGTCCTTGTGGACGTTGATTCAGTTGTTTATTAATTTGACTTATTTGATTCTGTAACAACTGCATGTTCGCGTCTGATGCTTGTAGGCGTTCCATAGCTTGTGTTTGAAGAGCAATTAAACTTTCAACTGTTTTCTGAAGGGTAACTACCCCTTCTTGTGGATGGGCAGGTAAGGCTTTTTGGTTCAATGTTTCATCGTATGTATTCTGAGGAGCTTGTCTTTGTACATAATTACCCTGATTATGTCCTCCTTGATAATTGTTGTGTGGTCTTGTATTGTAGTTGTTGCCTTGGGGCCGCGGCTGATACGCATATGTAGGATTGGCTGCCCCATTAGGATTTGAGTATTGAAACCCATGATGGTTTCTGTTAGGCTGATATCCATTACCACTTGAATTGAAGTTACCTCTGTTGGACACAAACATCACAGGCTCTTGGTTATTCGGACAATTTTCCTCATCATGATCATCTACTCTGCAAATCGAACACATATAAACCTCTTGCGCGGCTTGTACAACTACCTTCTTACCCGAAAATCCTTCTTTCACAGCTAAAGTAAGCTGTTTCAATTGTTGCTCTATAGTAGTCTGAATCTTATTCTCAAGCGTAGCAAATTTTTCTTCGATATTAACATTATTCACTCCTTTAACTGGTGTTCTTGCAGAAGTCCACCCCACTTCATTTTTTACTGTTCTTTCCAAAATAATTTTAGCATGAGCGGGTTGAACTTGAAGAAAACCTGCACCACATAACAAATCCAACTTCTCTCTCGAAGTCCCATCAAGGCCTCTGTAAAAGATTTTTAGCTGTTGTTGTTCTGAAAAGCCATGATTGGGGACTCAACGTAAACACATCTGGAATCTTGTCCAACTCTTACCCAAAGTTTCATCATATTCTTGACGGAAATGCGTTAATTCTAATTCAGCATCTAACCTCATGTTACTTGGGTAATATCTGTCAAAGAAAGCAGTCTCTAATTGGTCCCAGTTTGTTATCTTCGTAGGATCTTGTGTATCGTGCCATTCACTCGCTCCATCAATAACAAAAAATTTAAACGCAGCAAAATACATCTGTTCTCTTGAAACTCCTTGTGTGATATAAGAATCACATATCTGCTTAAATTTCTGTGTTGCTCTAAGAGGATCTTCTGCTGGTCTACCACGAAAATTCCCAAAATTTTGGAATTGAGCTAACATACCCGAATCTGGACGAAATCTTGGAACATCTATATCTGGAGCACCTACTCCTATAGCAGGAGCACGGAATGGAATTTCTGGTGGACCATTAGTAAACCATGGATCTTGATTCATCACTATCTGAACTTGATGATTAGGATTCAATGGTGGAATTGGAGGAATTAGGCCAGGTGGCGCTAAAGGTTGGCCATTTGCGCCTAGTTGACCTGGTTGATTATTTTGTTGATCTTGAAGATTTATCTCTTCCATTCTGTTAATTAATTTTTCTACCTCTAAAGCTTCTTGTTCTCTTCTTCTCTTGTTAGCAAGTCTGATCAACGATTCTGGATTATTAAGGATCGGAGGTGTTGGCTCTAGATCCTTGAATAGCCTTCTTCGCATACACCAAACCTAAAAACCTGAGAAAGATAAACAAGCAAAAAGCGTAAAACTGATAAAAATAAAATAAATGCACTATCACTAAAGGATAAACACCGTGGTCACACGCTACCGTCCCCGGCAGCGGCGCCAAAAACTTGGTGGTCCTTTGTGTGTTCTAAATAAATGCAATAAATAATCGAACCACAACCGCAAGTGTACGGTTTTCCCAAGTAGTATAACTGATAAAACAGATTCGTTCCAAGGACGGGATGGTTGACTACAATGCTTATCTATTAATGATTGATGCACTTATGAAAGCAAATAAAAGTAATATGTTTGTTTGGTTTTGTATTAATGCTAAATAAATGAAAGACAACTATGAAAATGCAAATAAAAGCTAAGACGCAAGTAAATGAGAGTAAAACGCAATATGAGAAGTAGCACTTGAGAACGCAAGGATCCTCCCAATTCTATTTCCTAACTTATGTTGTTTAAGGGCTAAATTGGTCAATTACAATGGTCGGGATTCTAAATTCCTTATACCCCCGTCAGGGTGGACTATAAGGCGATCCTAGAGTGTCACTAGTCCCGTCAGGGTAAATATGATCCACTTTTGGATGTTTAAGTTTTATTACCTCATTGGCCCTAGGATTAGCTAAGTTCGTCAGAATCAATAACTTCTATCCTAGATTGAATAAATGGTTCTGTATTTGAACCCTCCGTCAGGATGATCCAATCGCCACTAATTGGAATAGCCTAAATACTAACACCTGTTCCTAGTTCATGACGCTAAAAACAGTAAATATTCTCAATTTATCGAACAGAGTAAAAGCCCCAATCTAGTTTAATTTAACAGAAACCCAAATTCAACATTCGTTATTCAATACGATTGGGATTCACCCATTAATTGTTCTCAAGCACTATGAAAAGTTTAGCTCATATTAAAAAGAAAAACTAAATTAAATGTAAAGGAATTCATATTGATTACAAAATTAAAAGATAAAAAGAACCTAATTTCCGGAATAGGAATGACTACGAACGGAGATATAGACCCTCTCCAGCTCTTGTAGCTTCTTCTTTCTTCCTTCTGTTTCTTCTCTCTGGTGTTTTAATCTTGCAGAATGTGAATTGTATGAAAAATAGAAGTCCAGACCTCCTTTTATAAGTGCAAATTCGGAGTTGGACCTAGGCTTTTAATTAAATGAAATATAAAAGGCCCAAGTCCACTAACTTAGCCCAAAATCCCGTAACTGCTGATATGCCTTCACTAAAACGGCTTTTCCCGACTCGTTATGACTCCGATTGACCTCATTCTAGTAGCTAAAGTTCCGTAACTCGATAAGGAATGTTTTCTCTTCAAAGGTCAGCGGCTAAATCATCGCTTAAGCACCTCGAAATCAGTAATCTATGGCCTGGAAAATGGATTTTCAGCATCTAAAAATAATATCTTCGGGATTTATCTTTAAGTCTTGACTCTATCTCTTGATCTTTGAATTTCTCCTCGGATTCCTCTTCTAGCTAACATCTAAAACCTGTAAACTTTACACTAAAAATACAAATATTACGCGCAAAAGCTTAATAAACTAAAAATGCTAGAAATAAAAGAGGAAAATCATATTATTGCATATTTAGTCCAAAAGTCTATCAAATTGATTAACTAAACACCAAAAATGATGTCTCCTAAGGGTAGAAAATAAGAACAATTAGGGAGACATCAAGAACTTCTTGAATTCCAGGTCATTGTCCTTTCTGACACGTGAAGGGAATGGTGGAGGAGGACATGTGTTGGTTACCACTGGGCTCTCTTTCTTTTCTGGTGTCTTCTCTTGGACACTTTTTTGTTCAACTACCTCTTCGACTGTATCTTCTGTTGTTTCTTCTCCCCCCGTTTTTGTAATAGGGACTGGCTCTGGTTCTTGTCTTGGTGGAGGTAGTTGTTTTCCACTTCGTAATTCAACTGCATGACAAACTTTGTTTTCTGGAGCACTAGTATCACTTCGGAGTTGCCCTTCTGCAAAGGTTTGAAGTTTATTCACCATTTGTGACACTGCCCCAGCTTCTCAAGCGCATTCTGTGAGTCTCGGAATTCTTGCTGGCTAATCTCTATATCTTCAATTAGGTTCATTATTTTAGCCATGGTTGAATTCGAACTCGACGGTTGTTCTTGTACGGTTTGCTGCATTAAATAATGAGGTGGTTCTTGATAAGCTTCATTATAAATCGGCGCTTCTTGATAGATAGGTTGTGGAGGATAGTAAGATTGTGGTCGTGGTTGATAATAATCATCATAATAATGGTTATTATGATAATAAGTCTGTTGATCTCCGACCCAATTGTAATTTTGTGGGGGCTGATAATCAGCGTAATTTCCTTGGGATTGATAATAACCCTCATAATAATGGTCTCTTTGATAAGGCATGAAGGAAATTGAGGCCGAATTATTCATGCAATATTCCCACGAGTGATCTCTTGCTCCACAACTAGGACATGAAGGTAAGGTATGTACTAGATTCCTCTGAGCTAGTTTTCGCGATTGTTCTCGTAATTCCTCAAGTTGTTGGTTTAACTCCTTGAGCTTTAGAGATTCCATCATAGTATTAGCTTCTTCAGGATCTAATAACACGAAACCTTTATCTCCTAATAAATCTTCTTTTGCCTAAAAAAAATCTGTAGAACAAAAACTAAAAAGAAAAGCGTAAAATAGAACTAACTAAAATAAAAGCACAAGATAATTGCACAAGGACTAGCGATGTAGTCCCCGGCAGCGGCGCCAAAAACTTGGTGTGGCCTAAGGTGTGATAAAAAGATGTATAATATAAGTGCAAATAAACACCCTAAGCTAACACGGTTCTGCAAGTATACAGATCGTGTGCAAGTTTTAATGAATAAGTAAGATTCGTTCCTCAGGGATTACGAAGGTTAAGAAGAACTTATGCAAATTATTCAAGTGCAAATATTAAAGATAGAAAAGATAATACGCAAGAGAAAGAAAGAAAAATAGATTTTTATTTTGTTTTTAAATAAAGAAAACTAAACTAATAATTTAAAAAAACAGAAAATTAAATAACAGAAAAGAAAAGAAGATAGTATGAAAGTTAGCTTGAGTAAATAGCATGCAATCCCCACTAGTTTTGCCATTCTAAACATGTAAGGGTGAATTATGTAGTATTTCCCTAATCGGTCCCAATTCGCTATCGGTAGTTTCAAATAGGATTTACCTGTGTCAATAAGGCTTCCTAAGCAAACTTTTCCTGTTATTGGTAAATAGTCACAAGAACTAAACCATAGTGATTATCTAGCTAGGTTGGGATGTCAGATCAGACCTAATACTAGACGTTATGTGCTAAACATGCAATTAAACACCGTTGTCAATGGTGACCTAATTAATAGATGGTAGTTCTATATGGGTGCACTTCCACAAGAACACATAATATAAATCCAAACCCATAAACAGAGAATAAAAACTATAATTCAATTTAAAACATTAAGTTCCCAAATTAGATAGATGTCAATCAAAACTAGGGTTCATACATATATGCTAAAAACTCAAGCTAAAAAGAATTAATTCATACTAAGAAGAGAAGAGAAAAGAATTACAAAATTAGAGGTTGAAGGAGACATATGGTGTTCTGCTCCTTCCAGACTTCTTCTCTTGTGTTGCAGCTTCCTCTTGGCCTTAAGGTCTGGCCAAGGATGATTTTCTAATGTTAAGAGGCTGTATTTATAGGGTATAGGTTGACCTAATTCGTTTTCTTGAAGGAGAAGTAAGTGGTGGACTCCAAGCCCAACTCAAATTTGTAAGGAAATAAAGATAAACACTGCTGGACCGTTTTGGGCATATCTTCTTCGTTATTGGTCGGTTTGAGCTCCATAATATACCAAAAGAATCGTCACAGAATTATCTATGTCTCGATGAAAGGAATTTACCAAAATCGGCTTCCTTGTAGGAGTAATTTCCACTTCTTTAGGCGTGTGCTGCAGAAATTCAGAGTTAGGCAGCTTTTCCTTTTCCTAATTGAACTCTGTTTCCTTCTATCTCCAATTACCATGCATACTCTTTCCATATCTTGTAGTCTTTGACTTGGACTCTAATTAATTTCCATAATTATCTTTAAAGCTTCACACTAAATAAACCGTTAAACCCAATATGCTCTAAAAATATTATCTTACTAAATCAAGACCCAAAATAGGAAAGTGCACTAAACTAAGCTCAATTCAACCTATAAACTAATAAATAAGCCTAAAATGATGTCTCAGAATTATATTATATTATCACAAATGAGGAGACATCACTATTATTCTAATAGTTATACTTATCCTCAAGAAAGCTACGCTAATTATCAACAACCTTCACAACAAAGAAGTTGGGTCAGAAATCAAGAGACGTATCATCAACCCCGACCTCAATCCTATAATCCACCACAACCTATTCAGAAAAAGGCACCCATTGTTAAGAAAGCTTGTCAAGAAACAAAGAAAGATCCACCTAAACAATCAATGCAACTGGCAAAACAAGAACAAATCCAAAGCTTGAATTCGAGTATGGCTAAATTAATGCAAGCAGTTGAAACCAATATGAGTCGTAGCCAACAGAAGATTCACTTTCTACACTATGCAATTTTGTTATTTTCTTACCTTTAGCACTTTCATCAAATGGGCTTTTAACTAGCTTGGATCTCACGGCCTACACACTTCTCAAGGTTCCCTGAGATCGAACATACTTTCTATCGCATTGCTCACTAATCTTTTCTTTACTATCAACGTGTGTTTTCCTGCGAATACTCAAAGCATACAAATAACATAGCTCATAAACATACTACTTACTATCATCAATTCACTGAGCTTATGCTTTCAAGCTATTAAACACACTCTACATCTAATTCCCATGTATCAAAAATTTTAATTTCTACCTAAAAACAGAAAAATGGAGATGAGAGACAATGAATCCCCACACCCCCAACTCAAAAATGAGCCGTGTCCCCACGACTCGAAAAAGACTCGAAACAGAAATCAAAATTAGCAGATAAACATATTTACAGAAATGGTAAGGAAGAAAGAGAACATACTCTCGAGGCTTATTGCCTCGCATCATTGACATCCAAGGTAGGATTTGCTGGACCTTTAGTTAATTGCTCAAGGAGTTTCATGATGTGCACCTGATTAGCGTTTATTTGTGCCACATCTTTGACTAAGGAAGTTTGAGTTGCTTCGAATTTCGTTAAACGCTCCTCCATCTTCTCTTGCCAATTTTGTTCCTTTTCTTCCTTCGAGACTTGCGTAGAACCCGCTCTTCGAAAGATATCCTTGATCCAAGCATTATTAATGTAACTCGTTTTAAATTCGAGTTTCTCTTCTTCACCCAATGCTACATTTTCTTTTCGCACAAGAAACGTGATCATAGTAGGAAATTTAACATTATAAACTGATTTAGGAGAGACCGAAAATGGTATCACCTCCTCATAGATCAACTGTGCCACATCTACTTATTCTCCTCTCAAAATACAGTCCATCAGTATAGCGTACTTTATAGTCACATCCAAAGTTCGTGTGTTTCAAAAGACATTAGGAATAAGGAAATTGTTCCAAATTCTCGCATCCGATTGAAGATATTTGTAAGGCCAAGGTGCCTTAAATTCTCCCTTATGTGATTGCACTTTCTCCTTGTCTAATACATGCTCAAAAAGTAATTCCTCATCAAATATTTTTCGTTTAGCAACCGCTTCTTCAAATTTGCAATAACCTTTCAATTTCTTAAACTTGAAGTGGTTTCTAATCTCCTCAACTGTGAAAGGAACTATCTTTCCTCTAATCGGAACACAACCTTTACTATCTCGGCTAAAGAGGCCTAAATAGAATTCCAAATCTAACTCATGACATAATTCAGAACGTCTTACCATGAACGTAGACCAACCCAATTTCTCGCCAAGCTCTAAGAATCTCGCGTATTCTCCTGTACCAACTTCCTCCTTGAATACTTTCTCATCAGCAAAAGGTAGTTCTTTTAACTATTTCTCTGCAGAAGCTTTTAAGGTTTTTAAAGCTTCCTCTTTCTCTTTGGGAGTAGGACCTTGTGGAAGTTGTGTTTTCTCCTCTGCATAAAAGTAAAGCTTTTTACCATTAAGATCACACAAAGTTATACCTCCATCTTCAACATTGTCTTTACCCTTTGATTTAGAACTAGAACCTTTGTCGATTGATTTATTCTTGATTAAATCCAATCCCTTGCTCTTCTTCACCTCCCTCTTGTTAGCTAATATTGTTGTTCTATTAGTCATCCTCAATTAACCCCCAACTCAAAGCTTTAGCAACCCTTGAAATTTGAACTTGTGAATTTTTGGTTGAACAAGCTTGATTTGGCTTAGGATAGGTGTATTGATGATGAATCTCTATGTGGGTGAGGTGGATTTATAATGGGTTGGCTTGGATTTAAGGAATTGTAGGATGAATTGTGAAAATTTTAAGCTCTTGATTCTTCAATGATGGATTTGGTGAGGATTGGGTGCTTGAATCTCTCTTGTAATGATGTGGAGAGACGGTTTGATTAGTTTTTCTTGATGATTGGGTAGTGTTTTGATGTTTGGTGAAGGTTTTTATGAGCTTCAATGGAGTTGGGGGAGTTTTGGAGAAGAGAAAGAGGCTTGAGGTTTATGAAATTCGGATTAATGAGCATTATACCTCTTTATAACCTTGATTACCATAACTTTCTCTCTCCAGCTGTGCGGCGCGGACCATGGCTGCGGTACATGGGTACCCCGCGGGGTACACCGTAGCTTCTGTTGATTTAAGAATTTTCGCCTCAGCAATATACCCGTGGTACCTACCCTGTGGCACGGGTTTTGGGCTCGCAGACCATGGTGCGGTATAGGGGGTACACCGCAGGGGTGTACCGCGGCTTCTGTAGCTTCCTTCGTCAAAATACCCGTTGGAGCACCCCGTGGCACGTGCTTTATGCGTGCGGTGTAGGGGTGCGGTGCAAGGGGTAGTCCGCAGGGGTCAATTTTTTGGCTCGGTATAAAACCCGCGGCTCCCACCCGTGGTGCGTGTTTTGGGCTTGCGGACCACAGGTGCGGTGTAGGGGGTACTCCGCATAGGTTTTTCCTCTGTCCGAAAAAATTATGTTTCTTCCCTAACTCGAGTTCTCCAGTACCTAATCATCAAAAACACTAATACCTTTCTCAAATATGCAATATTAACTAAAAATAACTAAACTTAAACATAAATTAAAAACGTAAAAGACATAAAAGCATAAAAAAAACTACGGGTTGTCTCCCGTACAGCAATTTTGTTTAACGTCTTTCAAAGTTAGACGCGTTACCTCTATCATGATTTGCGAATATAGCCTCCCCAACAACGAGTTAGGCTATGAACGTCAACTAATCTGCGCTTGACCCCAGTTTTGGGTCGAATTTCTATCACCTTGGCTGAAACAAACTTGGTGACAATGAATTGTCCCATCCACGAGTCTTTGAAACTTCGTGGCCTATTCTCGCGTTTGTGAGCTTTCCATAGAACTTCATGACCAACCCCAAACTCAATGTTTGGCTCAGTATCCACAGGCTTTAAGTGGATATTCTCAGGAGGGACTTTGTGATGTGAAAGGCTGTGGATGACAGGAACGGTGGGATCTAACTTCCTTGGTATCTTACCCAAGACATAGAAGGTCTCGGATACATTCTTTGCATGAAGGGTGATGGTCCCTTCCTGGAAGTTGATCACACTTTGACTTGTGGCCATGAAAGGTCGTCCAAGTATGATTGGAACCTGCTTATCTGCATCAAACTCAAGAATAATAAAGTCAGTAGGGATGGCGATATTACCTGCACGGACTAAGACGTCCTCCACTATTCCCCATGTCCTTTTAATTGAGTTGTCAGCGAACTGCAACTTCACTGGAGTTTTCTCTGATTTCCGAAGTTCAAGTCTCTCGAACAGGGACTTAGGCATAAGATTCACACCATAACCCAAATCGTACATAGCTTTCACCTTGAGCATACCATGTAATTGAATAGGAAGGTTAAAACTTCCCGGATCTTTAAGCTTTGTTGGTAGCTCTCGCTCACTTCTTCTCGAAACCCTCAGGTTTTGTCTTGGGATCTCTACACTCGCCTCTTTCTCAGGAATAACTTGCGTAAAAACTTGTTGCGGTGTAAGTCCTTTCTTTGCTATCTCAAGCATTTGGGCGTTGATATTTTTAGGTTTGTACGCCTCTACAAATGTCTTGAGCACGGTGTCATCCTTTGGATTTGTATCAGGAATAGTTGATGACACTGGTTGAACAACAGGTGGCGATTCCACTTCTCTTCTTCTTTCTCTTCATGCACAGCAGGTGCAACTTCATCTTCTTTCTCTTTTGAATTTAGCTCAGCTTGATAATCCATAACCGATCGAATTTCCTCTTGCATCTTCCTCAGTAGCTGTATAAATTCGGCTTTCTCTTGATCGTCCTCCACATAAACCTCAGAACAGTCAGATTCCACGGGGCTAGACTTGGTTGGTTTGTCTTCGGTACTCGGAACTTCCACGGCACTAACGGCAGCATGTGGTACTTCCTCTTCTTTTTCTTTAATTTCAAGGCAAATAGCCTTGCAAGCTTCGAACCCAACATTGTTTTCACCTCCTTCGATTGCCTTTACTTCTTTCTGTTCCATTAAATTTGTTAAAACTTTGTTTAACTGTTCTACTTGAGTACCTAAAATCTGAAGTACGGCATCTTGTCCTCGGACTTTCTCTTCCTGAGCGTTCATACTAGTGGTCAAAAGATTTAAGGCTTGCATTACTTGCTGATTATCCATAGATCCTTCTTGAGGATATTGAGGTAAAGCTTTTTGATCTAACGAGTCGGTATATGCATCTTGAACAGGTTGTTGAGGGGGAGCAGGTCTATTCTGATATTGATTTTGGTACTGACCTCTCTGTTGGAAAGAATTGTTCTGGGGTCGCGGTTGATAATGACCAGGATTAGCGGCCCCTTGTGGATTTGAATACTGCATACCTGGATGGTTTCGGTTATCCCATTGATAACCTCCGCGGTTGGATATAAAGTAAACAGATTGTGGATTTGATTCGCACTCTTCCCATGTATGATTATTAACCCCACATTGTTGACAACCTTGTGCTTCTTGTACTACGTTTGCAGCGGCTAAATTCTTTTGCATCTCTAACTTCATCTCTTTGATTTGATTTTCTAACGCGGATATTTGAGCTGAGTTCGCAGTTTCTGCATTTAAACGAAGCGTTCCTCGGGTCTTTGCTACAGAAGCTCGCGTTGAAGGCCAACTTCTTTCTTGTTCCATAATATTTTCTAAAACCTCGGAAGCTTCATTATGATTCATGGACACAAAATTACCCTTTCCAATGTTATCCACCTTCTCTCTACCTTTATCATTAAGACCTTCATAGAATATCGCAAGTTGTAGAGCGGGTGTATAACCATGGAGAGGACATCTAGTTAATTTTTGTTGAAACCTTGTCCATGATTCTCCTACTGTTTCTCCATCTTCTTGACAAAATCTTGCAAGCTCGGTTAGATCTTTAAGTCTCATGCTCTTCGAATAAAAACGGTTAAAGAACGCGGTTTGAAGTTCTCTCCAAGAATTAATTGTTCCAGGTGGTTGTCTTTCTAGCCAATCGCTAGCTCTACCGGTCAAGAAGAACGAAAACATATGACAATACAGTTGCTCGCGTGTAATGCCAGGAGTAATATAGGCATCACAAATCTGAATGAACTTCTGAATCGATCTCACCGGATCTTGAATTGTTGTACCATTGTAGAGTCCAAAACTTTGAAATTGACTAAGCATACCCGGATCAGGTCTAAATTTGATATTCTGGATCTCTGGAGGGCGGTAACCGATTGGTTGAACATGAAACGGTACATGAAGACCAGGGAGGTCTTGCTGTATTTGATTCTGTTGATTAACGTTATTCTGCCCATTACCTCCTCCTGCTGGTATTTGTACACCGTGTACACCAGGAGGATCCTGTTGTTGTACACCAGGTGGATCTTGTTGTTGGATCCCATGTGGATCTTGTTGACCTTGAACGCCTGCCATAGCTCTTCTTAAGGATTTTTCCTCACGAACACGTTTGTTATAAACTCTAAAGATCCTCTCAGGCTCCGGTAACGGAGGCCAAGAATTAAACACTGTGAATCCTGAAAAAGACTAAAGCAAACCACAAGCGTAAATCTGGAAAAATAAAAACTAAAAACTGAAAAATAAAACTAATTAAAAACTACTACTTGAAATAGATAACCCACACGCTAACGAGACACAAGTCCCCGGCAGCGGCGCCAAAAACTTGGTGTCGCCTAGGGTGTGATAAAATTAATACAAATAAAGGTCAAGAAAACTACGCACTCTCACCCTAGACAGGCACAGTACTGCAAGTATTACAGGACGTATGCAAGTTTTAGTTGATAAGTTGAGTTCGTTCTCAGGGACTTAAGTGTGTTATACGAGTGTATAGCAATAACGAGTAGAAGTAAATAATTAAAAGACAGAAAATAAAAGCAAATAGATTTTCAAAATTAATAACTAAAACTAGGAAAATAAAGACAATAAAATAAATAACTAAGAATATGAGATGAGAGATATAGCTTAGGTTTTGCTAGTATGCACTAATCCTTCTAATTCTATCTATAGATCTAGTTTGTAAGGGAGAATATTAGCTCTTGGTATACTAAGTCAGGATTCTAAATTCCCATACCTTAGATCTTGAGAGCGACTAAGGGGGCTACGGCACAACCAAGACGTGGTTTAGAATAGGGTTATCAAGCGCTACCAAGGCCCTAAGCAAACACAACAATCAATTGGTGATATGGTGATTAAAACAAACCCTAATGACTATCTAGTTAGAATCATGTTTTGTCAGAACTAATATCGACACTAGACGTTATGTGTTGGTTCAATAATTAGACACCCAGCTAAGGTGATCATCTAACTACTATTAAGGTAATCCTAAACGTTGCGCACCGCAAGGAAAACAAACATTAAATCAAAACACATAATCAAATATAAAGGTAAGTAGCTAATATCAAATTAAAACATATAATTCCCAAAGAAACTTAGATAGAATTAGAATTCATAGATTATACATTATGCAAAACCCAAGCTATGGGAAGTTTAGTTCATACCTGATGGAAATAAACTAAAAGAAATTACAAAAGACATCATCTTGCTCTCTACAATAAACTGGAAGAATAAAACCTTAAGAACTAATTACTATGAGACAAGGATGATTTACAAGTGATATAAGGGTGTATTTATAGGTGTTTAGAAGACCTAATTCGTTTTCTTGAGGAAGAGATAAAGTATTGGACTCCTAGCCCAACTCAAATTCGTATGGAAATAAAGATAAACACTGCTGGACTGTTTTAAGCATATCTTCTTCGTTATTGGTCGGTTTTTGCTCCATAAGATACCAAAAGAATCCTCACAGAATTATCTTCTCCCTATGAGAGGAAATTACCAAAATCAGCTTCCTTCTAGGAGTAATCGCCACTTCTTTAGGCGTGTGCTGCAGAATCTCAGATTTAGGCAGCTTTTCCTTTTCCATCTTTTTAGCTTTTGTTTCCTTATCTCCAATTACCATGCAAATCTCTTTCCATATGTTGTTGTCTTTGACTTGGACTCTAATTAATTTACATAATTATATTTAAAGCTACACACTAAATTAAAAATTAAACCCAATATGCTCTAAAAATATTATTTCACTAAATCAAGACTCAAAATAGGAAAGTGCACTATTTCTCAAGAAAATCGACTATTATGACTTCTAAATCACTAAAAATGATGTCTCGTCCTAACATAAATCTATCACAAATGAGGAGACATCAAATATATATATATGAAAATTAGCGTGATATCTCGAACATCAAAAAGGGAATCATAGCTATACAAAAGAAAAAAATTGATTTGAAAATAAAATATATATTCGGACAGGCAAAGTGGATTTTATATCATCAAAGGTTTTATTATGAGATTATTGGGGATGCACATCAAAAGCATCAATAAATTGGGTTGAGTGAGAACATCTTCGAGTGGAAACTCAAACTCTAGGGCGATTCGTTGATGGCTAGTAAGGACAGAGCCAAAAGCTCACTTTTCATTATCCAAATATACCACACCCGTCCTTAAGCCAAGTTATAACCTAAGACCTTAGGATTTCTAACTACTAGAGGGAGAAACAATTGAGCTATTAGGTAATAGGTAAGTGGACCATTGGATGCTGTATTTAGGACCTATGAACAACCTATAGCCATTAACCTAAACTAAGTTATCATCCTCTCATTCTGGCATTGCGAAATTAATCTTGACTTGAATTTATGGATTGTTGATTACATGTATATTAAGCATATTTGTGCATTATTTCTTGAGCATTACTACATGGGACTTTTTAGATATTTTGCTCTAGGATCATTCATTGTGTTATGTTCTTATTCTCCTCCGACTTCTTCTTCTTGTTTATTTGACTACCCTTCTGTTCTTTACTTTTATTGTATCGGGACGATACAACTTTGAGTTGGGGGTCTTGATGTCTCCTAATTTGTGATAATAAAATATACTTCTGAGACATCATTTTAGGCTTATTTATTAGTTTATAGGTTGAATTTAGCTTAATTTAGTGCACTTTCCTATTTTGAGTCTTGATTGAGTAACATAATATTTTTAGAGCATATTGGGTTTAATTGTTTATTTAGTGTTAAGCTTTAAAGATAATTATGGAGATTAATTAGAGTACAAATCAAAGAGTACAACTTATGGAAAGAGATTTACATGGAAATTAGAGATAAAGGTAACAAAGGCTAAAAACATGGAAAAGGAAAAACTGCCTAAATCTGAATTTCTGCAGCAACGTCTAAAGAAGTGGTGATAAATCCAAAAGGAAACCGATTTTGGAAGATTCCTTTCATAGGGACGTAGATAATTCACTGAGGATTCTTTTGGTATATTATGGAGCAAAAACCGACCAATAACGAAGAAGATATACTCAAAACAATTCGGCAGTAATTATCCATATGAATTTGAGTTGGGCTTGGAGTCCATTACTTAGCCTCTCCTTCAAGAAACGAATTAGGTCAACCTATACACTATAAATATAGCCTCTTAACACTCTTAAATGATCCTTGATGAAATCTTAAACCAAGAGGAAGCTTACAACACAAGAGAGAAGTCTGGAAGGAGCTGCTCATCAACAATGTCTTCTTCTACCTTTAAATTTGTAATTTCTTTCTTTTCTTTCATGAACTAAATTTCTTTAGCTTGAGTTTTAGCATATATGTATGAACCCTAGTTTTGATTGACATCTATCTAATTTGGGAACTTAATGTTTTAAATTGAATTATAGTTTTTATTCTCTGTTTATGTGTTTGGATTTATATTCTGTGTTCTTGTGGACGGCCGCCATATAGAATTACCATCTAGTAGTTAGGTCACCATTGAGAACGGTGTTTAATTACATGTTTAGCACATAACTTCTAGAATTCAGGTTTAGATCTGACAAATCAACCTAACGAGAATAATCACTATGGTTTAGTACATGTAACCGCTGTTATTTTACTTACATTATGGAATATATGGAAAGCAAGATTGCAAGGCTTATTTGAAAAAAAAATGGGTAATTCAGGATATCATAGAAAAGACAAAGTTTACAATGAAATACTTATTTGGCGAAAAGAAGGAAAATGATTATGTTGACAAAGATAGGTACAAAGAGAAGTTCAATGAAGAAAATAATTGCAATCCAGTTCTTGAAGACAATGCTGATTGGTTATGGCTTTGTGACTCATCACATAATAAGAAGTGGGAACCTACTAGTATGGTTTCAATTGCGATAAATAAATATGGTGAGGTTAAAGAGATAACTAAGAAAAGAGCAAGAGTGAATAGTAGTTCAGAAGGGGAAATGTGGGCGGTCTTGTTAGCAATGAGATCGGCTACAAATAATGGTATGAGGAGTAGCTCTTTCTACTCATATAACCTTGAGGTGGTTCAAGGTATTAATAAAATAAAAGGAATCGATTGGAGGATCCGTCCCATGATTTCAGAGGCATGGAGATGGATAGGAAGATTCCCCGACTGGAAAGTTGTCCATATAAGAAGGAAATTCGATGGGGGTAGCAGACGTTTTAGCTAAATGCACGAGACTCAATCTTGATTTCTTGGCATGTCCTACTAAGTCTTTAGTTGAATTTTATGAACATATTAGTTATGTATATTTGGCCTGTAACAGACATCTATGAGTAATTTTATTGACCAAAAAAAAAAGAACAGGTAAATCTTATTTAAAACTACCTAGCATAATTGGAACCGATTATTGAAATACTACATAATTCACCCTTACATGTTTAGAACGGCAAAATTAGTGAGATTACATGCTAATGACTCAAGCTATATTCTCATACTACTTCTCTTTCGTATTTATTTTCTGTCTTTTAAATTCTTAGTTTTAATTTAGTTAATTAGAAAACCAAATAAATATCTATTTGTCTTTACTTTTATTGCATTTTATTTGTTATAGCTTTAATTAATTGAACCTGATTATTGCATAAGATTCCCCTAACCTTCGTAGTCTCTGCGGAACGAATCTTACTTATTTTCTAAAACTTGCATACGATCTGTATACTTGCAGAACCGTGCTCAGTCTAGGGTGATTATTTGCCATTTATTTATATCTTACTTTATCACACCCTAGGCCCCACCACAAGCTAAAGTCAAAATGGGTAAAACCAAATTTTTTTACTATTTTTCATTAGTGTAGTGTACAATATTTCATTAGTTTAAGATTAACTTAGTATATATTACGCATAAAGAGAAGGGTGGTGCAGTTGATGGGATACGTAGGTCAAATTCGTAGAAGTTCAAGATCAGAATAGGGGACAAGCTGGAGAAACAGTGAAATTGTTATAGTTTAGAACCTCTATTAAAAATACGAGAGCACAAATTTGTTGGGAGCACGATTTTTACTCCGGGGGGAGGGGGAACCTAATTTTTCGGATAAGTTTCAGGATTTATTCAAATAGAAAAATGGAGAAACGATGAATTTCAGGAAATTGGGAACCTCTATTGGAAAATTTGAGAGCACCAGGTGTTGGAGAAAATATTTCGAGTCATGAGATTTTCTGTTTGGTGAATTTTGATATTTTGTTACAAAATTATCGAAGAAATAAGAAATAAAAAGAAAGAAAATTTATTTTGGCCAAATAAAAAAGTATAGATGGAATAGAAGAAAAAAGATTAAAGAAATTACAAAAGAATATTGTGAGGTTATGTTATGGTTATGTTTCAAGACTAATTTTGAAGCTTTGAATAAAATTTCATCTATTACATATAGAACCGGCTAGAACGTCTCGAGTACCTAAAGCGAGAAAAAAATATAGGGTCTTCTACGGTTTGATAAAAAAAATCAACTAATCATATATAAATGATATTATGCTAATATTTATTAGAAAATATCAAAATAAACCAATGTATCTAAAGCACCTCTACAAAAATATTTTAAAAACAATTCAATCAAAAATTTACGAAATTCACTTTAAAAATATCAAATATAAATATTTATAGACAAAAATAGAAAAATAATCACTTAGTTATGTTGCCGATGGAGTGATACTAAAAAGCTAGCTTTCAGCCCTTTTATATGGGTTCATGTGAGTGATTTTTATAACAGATTCATGGGGTGACCATAAAAAATGTAGCTAAGCAGTTTTAAACCTATGACTAACTAAAATAATGCTTTCTAACTTTCCATATTAGGCTTGCTATAATTTTAAGTTAACTTGTAACCGAACGATACATATATCTAATTATATATATATATATTTTTTTTTTGGGGCCCACAAAATTCTAGGGCTCAAAGCGGCAACCTTGACTGTTTTGGACCCAGGACGACTCTGATTTCATGTTACTCGTTTGAAAGTTATGATTGATGAAATGCGTTTCCACAAGTTTCTTGAATATTCTCAATGTGTTTCTCCTACCGCCTAAAAGTTTTCACCTCAATTTCCTTCAATCCACCATAAATTCTCCAATAATACACATAATACATCATAATCTATGACCTAAAGCACATTAAAGCATAATAAAATCACACATAATCAAGTCATAAATTAGACATAGGACAGTAGGTGTTTCAATTCATTTCAGTAAGTTCTTTCAAAAACCTTACAATTTAACTCTTTGTTACGAGTTGAGATGCAGAAATATAGTGTAAAGAAAGATGATAACCTAAATAATAAGAACAACTTCACTATTCTAAAAATTCAATTTCGAGTACGTAATGGTATACTAAATATCTGATGTTAGTTATGGGTGAGTTTGTTAACAACAGATGCAAGTGTAATCAAATGTGCATTATAGATAAAATAAGAGTCGATTTAGTCGTTATGTGTTTTAATATTAATTATAAATAACAAAAAGAACAACTCTTAGTAGATGATGATCTGAATAAGACTACTCCTAAGTATATTACTATCAATGTTTATGGTTTTTACATAGTCAGTTTGTTTTGTGAACCAAGTTTTAAATTTCCGATAGTTATGTGTTTCTCTAGTCTAATGGTTTAGTCCATACTTATATTAAACCTAGTTAGTTTATATATAATGTTTACATGACCCAAATGGTGAGTACGCAGTCTTGAGAGTAATTCCCTCCATCCTATCCTTTGTATTTACTTTTTAGTCATTTAACTTATAGTTAGTAGTTAATTATATAAAAAACCAAATATTTTTTACTTCTTAGTTTTTCATCAACAAATATCTTGAATCAAGTTGAAATTACATGTTAACTTCTTATTCCTTGTGGAAAATGAACTTTACTTACCCATTTTATTACTTGTGACGACTTGTACACTTGCGATTTATAATACTCCGAGTGTTGAATTTATATTACACCTCGGGAGCCAACAAATTTTTGGCATCGTTGTCCAGGAATAGTTAGTTAATTATAAATTTATTTTACTTTTAGATTTCTCATTGTTGGATTTGATGTTTGTTCTTTTTTTTGTTTAGTTTTTCACATATACTATATTTAGATAAACGGATCAAGGTAACCGATTCTTTTGAATATGTATGGAGGATATTATTCGACCCCTGCATCATTCAATTATGTGAAACACTTCGGGATATCAGCAATGGGGTGGGAACTAGTACTAAACACCTTATCAACACTCGCAAGAACAGGGATGGAACAGTCAGTGGGTCGGGAATATTCACAAGCTCCAAGAAGATCTCAAGCCTCCTAAAAAATTGAACGAAAAACTTGAAAAATTCATACAAATATCCAAAGAATCAAATTCAAGAGAGTCCATTACATTACCACAAACACCACAAGAAGAGTGTGTTTCCCAATAACTGAAAAAATCTTCAGCAAAATTTATACGAATCTGCGAAGAATAAAATGCAAGAAACGAGGCGAGAAAGTCCAAATTATGAGGCCACATCGGAATTAATACAAAGGAATATGATGCAAGATTAAAACTACATGATTGCCCTAAACTAAGATTATAGAATCGCCAAGAATCATAACAAAACCTATCATTATTCTACTCTTTCGAGGGATGGTATTCCTCTTGAATCGGTACATTGAAAAGATCAACCAAAAAAATAATTAAGGAAGAATTAGTAATTGAAGAAACTCTAATAGGTGATGCAAATTATTGTTGAATGCGGTTGAAGACCGATATGTGGGTGCGTCTCTTGTTAACATGGTGGATAAAAGGATAGTTGAGCTTATACAAACTGATGAAGAATCAAATGATATCCCCATGGAGTTTATATATAAACAAGTGATGGAAGTGGGTAGAAAGATCTTACTAAGCCAAATTCGGAGGATGTGATAGTGGAACACCGCGTTGACAAATAAGTGGAAGATGAAGTGGTCGAGACGCCAGTTAAAGCACCAAAGATGCAACAAGAACTGAAATTTGAACCTATGCCACAAGATTTTCGCCCATCACCATTCTCATTGTAATTCATGAAGGAATTTAGAGCAAAAGTCGTTCAAAATAGACGAGTATTAAAAGAACCTAAACCACCTACATAATAAAAAATGATCAACAAATACCTTGGGAGAAAGGCGTTACACCGAGAAAACAAGGCGTCGAAGAGGGGAAAATACCTACCTCCTTACTGGTAGGTCCTGCGGTGTTATACAATAATGCTATAAAAGTAAAGGATCTATAGACCGCAAGTGCACGGTTGTCCGAGTAATACTCCGATGAATCTGGTTTCGTTCGCAGGGACGGATAGTTATAACACGAGTATTAATCAACTAGTAGAAGTGATTGTAAAACGAAAAGTAAAATGACATGATTTTTGTTTGGTTTTAATTAAGAATTAATGACGTAATAAAATAAAATGCTAAAATGATTAAATAAAATTAAATAATGCAAGTAAATAAGATTGGATGCAAGAATGAGAAGGGTACTTGAGTCTCGCAACGGTTTCACTTAAATCTCTATAATCAATGCTTTTGTTTAAGGCTAAATGGTATTGTTGTGTTAGTCTGGACTCTTATATCTCCTAACCCCTGTAAGGGTGGACCTAGGAGCTATCCTACGGTACTATAAACCCCGTCAGGGCGATTATATCTACTTTCAAATGGTTAAGTCTTTTACCTCATTGGTTGCAAGGTTAGTCAAGCCCGCCAGGGTCATTGACAAATACTACGTGTCTATTACCTATGTCCTTAATTAAACCCCCCCCTCATCAAGGTGATCACTTCGCCACTAAAGTGAATAGCATAATTACTATAACATATGTTTGATTCATAACTTCAAAAATAGTAAATAAGATTGAGATAATAGTCAACACAAAATACCGAATTTAAATTAAATAATTAAATCCCAAATTCAGAAAACATAAATTAAATAGATTAGAGCTTAACCCATAATGCGATTCTCAAGTACTTAATGATTTAGCTCATGTTCGAATTAAAAACTAAAATAAATTTGAAATAAGACATTAACCTAGATTACGAAAATAAAATATGAAACCTAATTGAGGCGTTGGATTGGGTTGTTGATGGAAGAACAAGAATTCTCCAACTCTAGTTTCCTCTTCTGCCTTCTGCTCTGGCTTATAATTTAGCGTTGAATGTAATTCTATAAAGTATTGTCTAACAAGAAGGTCTAGAGGTCTATTTATACTAAAGAATTAGGAATGGGCTTTTTACTTAAGAATTATAATTTAAATAATAAAACACCCAAGTCTGTCTTTAAAATCCCGTAATTGTTGTACAATTGTTAGTAAAATGGTTGTAACGTTTGCGTCTCAACTCCAAATCACCTGATTCCAGTCTCAAAATCTTCCTCATTCAAAGACACAACTTTCTTATTTCAGGGCTCCAAGGCTGAATCAGTGGTTAAGTGGTTCAAAATCAGCAATTAGTAACACACTTCTAGATTTTCAATTCTTTTAGTCAACTCTTCGGGAAATTTTTTCTTTCTCTTGACTCCTCTGGTCGATATAAGACTTTAAGTCTCACTTCTCCTCCTTGTCTTGGTGCTCCATAGCATCCATGGACCTAAGAACTTTGCACTAAAAAAACAAATTAACGCACAAAAGCTCTAAAAATGAAATATCATAATTCCAAGGGGAGAAAATGCAATATAACAAAATAAGTACAAAAGTCTATCAAATAAGTCTAATAATCACCTAAAATGATGTCTCCTAAGGGCTTATATTTTGAACAAAACGGGAGTCATCAAGACCCCAAACTCAAACCCTTGTCATCCCGACAAAGTAAAATAAAAACAAAGGCCTTAGGTGAACGCAAAAATGCAGAGTCTAGTGAATAACTCCCAAAGCACAACTTAAAACAAATCTCATTTAGTATGACCTAGGAATTAATATACACATACACATTTCATGCAAAATCAAACACAAATAATATCAATCCAAAATTAATTTCCGTATCGCATGGTTTATGGTAAGGCTTGACCAATCTCTGCCCACAACGCATCATCTAATTTTACTGACCAATCTCTGCGTGTGAGTCCAACAATATTCTCGAATATGGATTTGATCTCTCGATTAGAGACTTCAGCTTGACCATTGGTTTGTGGATGATAACCAGTAGATACACGATGCCTTACCCCATACTTCTCTTAAACCGCCTTCAAGTATCTGCTTACAAAATGAGAACCTCCATCACTGATAATAACTCTAGGCGTACCATGTCTAGTGAAGATTTGTGACTTTAAGAACTTTATCACCACTCGTGAATCACTCGTTGGTAGCTACATCCTCTAGCCACTTAGACACGTAATCAACAACTAGTAGGATGTATTGATTTCCATTAGACGGTACAAAGGGACCCATGAAATCAATACCCCATACATTGAATATCTCAAATTCAAGAACATTATTACGTGGCATTTCATCTCTCTTAGATATGTTACTGGTAAATTGGCATCTGTGACAACTTTTGACATATTCATGACAGTGTTTATGTAAAGTGGGCCAATAGAAACCGGACTGAAGTACCTTTGTAGCCGTACAATCAACTTTGGAGTGTCCCCCATAGGGTGAATCATGACAACTAGAAACCACTGACTGTATATCACTCCCAAGTATGAATCTTCTCACCATCTGATCACCACATGTTTTGTAGAGGAAAGGATCCTCCCAAAAGAATTGTTTTGCATGGGGAATTAGTCTCTTCATCTATTGTGAGGTAGCTCCTTCAGGAAAAGAAACACTCACAATAAGATTTGCTATGTTTGCACACCAAGGAGTACCAATTACGTGTATAGAAGATAGACTCTCATCGGGAAACTCTTCCTTGACCAGCTCTGGTCCACTACTAAACTCAAAACCATCAAGATGCGATAAATGATATGCAACCTGATTATCACAACCCTTTCGATCTCAAATCTCTAAGTCAAACTCTTGTAACAACAATACCCATCTTAATAAACACGGCTTTGCATCTTTCTTCTCCATAAGGTATTTGATTGCAGAATGATCACTATACAAAACAATTTTCGCCCCAAGGAGGTAGGAACGAAACTTGTCAAATGCATACACAACGGCTAGTAGTTCATTCTCCGTTATGGCATAGTTAATTCGAGCACTCGTGAAAGTCTTACTAGCATAGTAAATATAATGAAATACCTTATCTTTTCTCTGACCAATATAGCACCCATGGCAAAATCACTAGTATCACACATAACTTCAAACATAATCTTCAAATCAGGAGGTAATACAATGGGTGCAGATATAAGTTTCTACTTGATATCTTTGAATGCCACCATGCAAGCTTCATCAAAAAGGAATTTTGCGTCCTTCTCGAGTAAGTTACACAATGTCTTAGCGATCCTTGACATATCTTTAATGAAACGGCGATAAAACCCAGCATGACCCGAGAAACTTCTCACCCCTTTAACAAAAATAGGAGGGGAAGAGTTTTGATTACCTCAATCTTTGCACGGTCAACCTCTAAACCTGAACATGAAACCTTGTGTCCCAACACTATTCCTTCACGAACCATGAAATGACATTTCTCCCAGTTCAAAACCAAATCAGTTCCCTTACATCTAATTAACACCTTCTCCAGATTATGTAAACACTCATCAAAGTTATCACCAAACACAGAAACGTCATCCATAAATACCTCAAGGAAATTATTGATCATGTCTCAGATGATTGCCATCATGCATCTCTGGAAAGTAGCAGGTGCATTACATAATCTAAATGGAATCCTTCAGAAAGTAAAGTTACCAAAAGGACATGTAAAGGTTGTGTTATGTTGGTCTTTCGAATCTACATATATCTGGTTATATCTTGAATACCCATCCAAGAAACTATAATATTCTCTCCTAGCTAACTTATCTAACATTTGATCTATGAACAGAAGAGGAAAGTGATCTTTTCTGGTAGCCTTGTTCATGTTACGATAATCCATACACACTCTCCAACCAACAACGATTCTCGAGGGAATGACTCCATTCGGAGCATTCAAGATGGTAGTGATACCACCCTTCTTTGGTACGCATTGAACCAGACTCACCCATTTAATACTAGCTATCGGAAAGATGATTCCCACATCTAGTAGCTTAATTACTTCTTTCTTCACCACCTCTTTCATAGCTATAATTAATCTTCTTTGTCCTTCAACTGAGCATGCACTATCATCATCCATGATAATTTTGTGTTGGAAAACGGAAGGACTATTACCTTTGATGTCAGCAGTAGTCCATCCAATTGCCTCTTTGTTGGCTCTTAGCACATGCAACATTTTTATCTTCTTTAGGACCTGTTAAAGTAGCTGAAACAATAACAGGTAAAGTGTTGTTAGTACCTAAATACGCATACCTCAAGTGTGTCAGAAGGGGCTTCTCTTCTAATTACGAAGGAGATTCAATAGATGGTTTCATTTTAGATGTAATGTCCCCCGGTTCTCTCACGGGTTCATAGGCTAGACGCCTATACTTTAGATTCTCAGAATTTAGAGCTTCCACTGTTTCGGCAAGCTCTTCCATCATCTCAGGTAAATCAAGTGTTAGGTCAACCTGCAAGACATCATCAAAATTCATTTCATCAAATACCTATAGCATGGCATGCTCAATTGCATCTACTTGGAAACCATCCTCCTGGGAATCTGGAAACTTCATTACCCAAAACACGTTGAACTTTACCTCCTCGTCTTGAATTCGCATCGTTAATTCTACGTTTTCAACATCAATAAGAGTACGCCACATGGCTAGGAATGGTCTTTCCAAAATAGTGGGGTCATTCCTATCTGCGTCATATTTAAGTATAACAAAATCAACAGGAAAAAATAAAGTACTTGCCTTGACGAGGACATCTTCTATTCGTCCCTCTGGATGTGTGAGGGATCTGTCAGCCATTTGCAAGACCACAGAGGTCGGTCTTGCGTTCCCTATTTTCAACTTCTCAAAGATCGATTTGGGGATGAGATTAATACTCGCACCCAAATCACATTAAGCTTTCCCTTGTCGCTCATTACCAATAGAAATATGAATTGTGAAACTCCTAGGATCAAGTAGTTTATGTGGAAAATTACTCTAGCATATTGCACTACACTCTTCTCGCAAACCTATCATTTCAATCTAGAGATATGGTCTTTTGTTGGTGATATACCTCTTCAGGAATTTTACATATTTCGGTACATCTTTAATGGAATCTAAAAATGGTATATTAATGTTAAGAGTTTTTACAACCTTCATGAATCTCTGATAATCAGCCATATCTCCTTTCTTCTGGACTCTTGAGGGAAAAGGTGGAGGAGGACAATTCTCTATAACATCTTTCTTCTTTGGTGTTTGGTGTCGCCTAGGGTGTGATAAAAATAAGATCAAATTAAGTATGGAAAACTATGCACTCTCACCCTAGACAGGCACAGTACTGCAAGTATTACAGGACGTATGCAAGTTTTAATGATAAGTAGAGTTCGTTCTCAGGGACTTAAGTGTGTTAATCGCGTAGGAACAGATAACGAGTAAAAGTAAATAACTAGAAGATAGTAAATAAATATTTGGTTTTCGAATTTTATGAATTAAAACTAAATTAAAGCTAAGAAAATAAAGACAATAAAGTAAAAGATTAAGAATATGAGATGAGAAATATAGCTTAGGTTTTACTAGTATGCACTAATCCTTCTAATTCTATCTATAAATCTAGTTCATAAGGGAGAATATTAGCTCTTGGTAATACTTAGTCAGGATTCTAAATTCCACTACCTTAGACCTTGAGAGCGACTAAGGGGGCTACGTCACAACCAAGAAGTGATTTAAAATAGGGTTATCAAACGCCACTAAGGCCCTAAGCAAATACTGCAAGTCTTGGTGATACTGTGGTTAAAACAAACCTTAATGACTATCTAGTTAGAAGTATGTTTTGTCAGAACTGCTATCGACACTAGACATTATGTGGTAGTTCAATAGTTAAACACCCTTACAAGGTGACCATCTAACTACTCTTAAAACAATCCTAAAGTGATCAGTTCTAGGAAAGACATTAAATCAAAACACATAAGCAAATATAAAGTAAGAAGCTAATATCAGATTAAAACATATAATTCCCAAAGAAACTTAGATAGAAGAATTAGAATTCATAGATTATACATATGCAAAACCCAAGCTATGGGAAGTTTAGTTCATACCTGAAGGAAATAAACTAAAAGAAATAATAAAAGACATCATCTTGCTCTCTACAATAAACTGGAAGAATAAAACCTTAAGAACTAATTACTATGAGGCAAGGATGATTTACAAGTGATATAAGGGTGTATTTATAGGTGTTTAGAAGACCTAATTCGTTTTCTTGAGGAAGAGTTAAGGTAATGGACTTCTAGCCCAACTCAAATTCGTATGGAAATAAAGATAAACACTGCTGCGTTGTTTTGGTCATAACTTCTTTATTATTGGTCCGTTTTTGCTCCACAAGATACCAAAAGAATCGCAACAGAATTATCTAGGCACTTTAGGAGTAATCTACCAAATTCGGCCTCTTTATTAGGTAAAAACGCCTATCTTTGCAGAATCCCAGATTTAGGCAGCTTTTCCTTTTCCATCTTTTTAGCAGTTCTTTCCTTATCTCCAATTACCATGCATATCTCCTTCCATAAGTTGTTGTCTTTGACTTGGACTCTAATTAATCTCCATAATTATCTTTAAAGCTACACACTAAATAAACAATTAAACCCAATATGCTCTAAAAACAATAATTCTACAAATCAAGACACAAAATAGGAAAGTGCACTAAAACTCAAGAAAATCGACATTATTGACTTCTAAAACACTAAAAATGATGTCTCATATTAACATAAATCTATCACAAATGAGGAGACATCAAGACCCCCAACTCAAAGTTGTATCGTCCCGATACAATAAGAGATAAAAACAAAGGGAAGTCTAGAAATACACTCTTATAAAATTCTCAACACAAGGGAAAAACATAGCAGAATATATAGAATAAACTTAAAGCACATAACTCAGAAAATTTCATGCAATAATTTTCATAAACTACATACCTGTGCACTTCTCATATCCACAGTCAACACGGCTTGATTTCAAGATCAGATTAGTTTCGCAATGTAAGAAGGATTGGGACTTTACTCAGTTCCCCTTGAGAGCTATAGATTGTTCATCGAACCTCGCTAGTTTCCAATGATCCACTTAACTAATCTCTAATGGCTCAATCACTTCTCAATTACATAGCAAAGAATCACAAGGTCTTTAAGGTTGTAATGTAGGCTTAGGGACGGTATTATAGTATATTTGGATAATTTGGAGTGAGCTTTTGGCTCTCTCCTCACTAGCCATCAACGAATCGCCCTAGAGCTTGAGTTACTCTCATAAATGTTTCTCACTCAACCCAATGAATTCCTTGATGCACAATTTAGCATCCCCAATAACCCAATAAAAATCCACTTTGCCGGTCCGAATATATATATTTTCTTTTCTTTTCAAATCAATTCTCTTTTCTCTAGCTATGATTCTCTTTTAATGTTGAGATCTCACGCTAATTTTCTCATATATATATTTTTTTCTTTTAATGCCCTTGTTGGCAAAATTAGCTCGAAGCTTCTTTTTCATTCACTATTACCCCGGCAAAGGGTTACAATACAATTCTGTGAATCATCACAAAGCACAAAGCACAATTTATAAGCTCAAAATTCCCAACATAATAATTCCCATAATGGTGGACCCACCACCCCAAACTCAAGCTCTAAAACAACTGTCTAAGCATCGCGATTCGAGTGCGGGTCATATGGAAAAGTCCTAAAATCTAAAGGATATGGCTTATAATGTGTTTCAATAAAAAGGCTTTAGAAAGGCTAGAAGGGGCTAAGAAGGATATAACTTTTAAACTCAAAAATCACAAGGTGAGAAGGTATAAAAAGGCTTCAAAGGCTTAAAAATATGAAAGAACCGCCTTGATCACTTTCTACACTATGTAATTCAGAAAATTTCTTACCTTTAGCACTTTCATCAAATGGTTTTTCAACTAGCTTGGATCTCACGGCCTACACACTTTCAAGGTTCCCTGAGATCGAACATACTTTCTATCGCATTGCTTACTAATCTTTTCTTTACTATCAACGTGTATTTTCCTGCAAATACTCAAAGCATACACATACATAGCTCATAAACATATCACTTACTATCATTAATCTACTGAGCTCATGCTTTCAAGCTATTAAACACACTCTACATCTAATTCCCATGCATCAAAAAATTTTAATTTCACTCAGAAAACAGAAAAATGGAGATGAGAGACAACGAATCCCCACACCCCCAACTCAAAAATGAGCCGTGTCCCCACGACTCGAAAAAAAGACTCGAAAACAGAAATTAAAATTAGCAGATAGGCATATTTACAGAAATGGTAAGGAAGAAAGAGAACATACTCTCGAGGCTATTGCCTCGCATCATTGACATCCAAGATTGGACTTGCTGGACCTTTCGTTAATTGCTCAAGGAGTTTCATGATGTGCACTTGATTAGCATTGATTTGTGCCATATCATTGACTAAAGAAGTTTGAGCTGCTTCAAATTTCGTTAAACGCTCCTCTATCTTCTCTTGCCAAGATTGCTCCTTTTCTGCCTTCGAGATTTGAGTAGAACCCGCTCTTCGAAGGCTTTCTTTAATCCAAGCATTATCAATATAACTCGTCTTAAACTCGAGTTTCTCTTCTTCACCCAATACTACATTCGCTTTTCGCACAAGACACGTGATCATAGTTGGAAATTTAACATTATAAACCGATTTAGGAGAGACCGAGAATCGTATCACCTCCTCATAGATCAACTGTGCCACATCAACTTCTTCTCCTCTCAAAATACAGTCCAACAGTAGCGCGTTCTTCATGGTCACCTCCAAAGTTCGTGTGTTTCCAAAGACATTAGGGATAAGGAAATTGTGCCAAATTCTAGCATCTGCTTGAAGATATTTGTACGGCCAAGGTGCCTTCAATTCTCCCGTATGTAATTGCACTTTCTCCTTGTCTAAAACATGCTCAAAAAGTAATTCCTTATCAAAGATTTTTCGTTTAGCAACTGCTTCCTCAAATTTGCAAAAACCTTTCAGATTCTGAAACTTGAAGTGGTTCCTAATCTCCTCAACTGTGAAAGGAACTAACTTTCCTCTAATCGGAACACAATCACTATCTCGGCTAAAGAGGCCTAGATAGAACTCCAAAACTAATTCAGGACATAATTCATAACGGCTTACCATGAACGTAGACCAACCCAACTTCTCACCAAGCTCAAAGAATCTCTTGTATTCTCCATCTCTAATTTCCTCCTTGAATACTTTCTCATAGGCAAAAGGTAGTTCTTCTAATTGTTTCTCCGCAGAAATTTTCAAGGCCTTTGAAGTATCCACTTTCTCTATAGGTATGGGATTTTGTTGAGGTAGTGTTCTCTCCTTTGCATAAAAATAAAGCTTTTTACCATTACTATCATACGAAGGTTTCCCACTCTTCAATTTATCTTTACCCTTTGATTTAGAACTAGCTCCTTTGTCAATTGATTTCTTCTTGTTTAAATCCAATCCCTTGTTACTCTTCACCTCCCTCTTGCTAGATAAGATTGTTGTTCTATTAGTCATCTTCAATTAACCCCCAACTCAAAGCTTTAGCAACCCTTGAAAATTAAACTCTTGAATTAATGGATGAACAAGCTTGATTTGTCCTAGGATGGGTGAATTGGTGATGAATCTCTATGTGGGTGAGGATGATTTGTAATGGGTAGGCTTGGATTTTAGAAATTGTGTGATGAATATTTGAAATTTGGCTCTTTGATTCTTCAATTTGAATGAATTTGGTGATGATTGGTAGCTTGATTCTCTCTTGTAATGATGTGGAGAGAAGGTTTGATGTGTTATTCTTGATGATTGGGTAGTGTTTTGGTGATTGGTGAAGGTTTTGATGAGCTTCAATGGAGTTAGGAGAGTTGTGGAGAAGAAAGAGAGGGTTAAGGTTTAATAAATTTGGAATAATAGGCTCAATACCTCCTTTATAACTCAATCCCGTAACTTTCTCTCTCCTCTGGCGGCGCTGCGGACTACCCCTGCGGACCATGGGGTGCACCGCAGGGTAGTCCGCGACATCTGATGCTCGAAAATTTTTGCTCACTGACCTAAACCCGTGGTAGGACCCCGTGGTACGGGTTTTTGGCTCGCGGACTAGGGTCCGGTGTACCGGAGGGTACACCGCAGCTTCTGTTGTCAACTCCGTCAAAATACCCGTGGTACTCACCCCATGGTACGGGTTTTTGGGGAGCGGACCATGGCGCGGTGCACCGCGGGGTAGTCCGTGGAATTTTTTCTTGTTTCTGGATCAAACCCGCGGTAGCAACCCGTGGTACGGGTTTTGACCTCGCGGACCATCCCTGCGGACCATGGGGTAGTCCGTGAGGGTAGTCGCGGGGTGCTTTCTTGCGCTCCAAAAATTTTCCTCGCGTTCCCTAACTTGATTTCTCCGATTCCTACACACCAAAAACACTAATACCTTTCTCAAATACGCATTATCAACTAAAAACAACTAAAATAAACTTAAACTAAGAATGTAAAAGACATGAAAACATAAAAAAAAACTTCGGGTTGTCTCCCGAACAGCACTTTTGTTTAACGTCTTTCAAAGTTAGACGTGTTACCTCTGTCAAGATTTGCGAATATAGCCTCCCCAACAACGAGTAAGGCTATTAACGTCAACTAATCTGCGCTTGACCCCAGTTTTGGGGCGAATTTCTATCACCTTGGCTGAAACAACCTTCGTGACAATGAATGGTCCCATCCACGAGTCTTTGAAACTTCGTGGCCTGTTCTCGCATTTGTGGGCTTTCCATAGGACTTCATGGCCAACCCCAAACTCAATGTTTGGCTCAGTGTCCACAGGTTTTAAGTGGATCTCCTCAGGAGGGACTTTGTGATGTGAAAGGCTGTGGATGATAGGCACGGTGGGATCCAACTTCCTTGGTTTTTTACCCAAGACATAGAAGGTCTCGGATACATTCTTTGCATGAAGGGTGATGGTCCCATCTTGGAAGTTGATCACACTTTGACTTGTGGCCATGAAGGGCCGTCCAAGTATGATCGGAACCTGCTTATCTGCATCAAACTCAAGAATAACAAAGTCAGTAGGGATGGCGATATTACCTGCACGGACTAAGACGTCCTCCACTGTTCCCCATGTCCTCTTCACTGAGTTGTCAGCAAACTGCAACTTCACTGGAGTTTTCTCTGATTTTTGAAGTCCAAGCCTCTCGAACACGGACTTAGGCATAAGATTCACACCAGAACCCACATCGTACATTGCTTTCACTTTGAGCCTTCCATGTAATTGAATAGGAAGGTTGAAACTTCCCGGATCTTTAAGCTTAGTAGGTAGCTCTTTCTCACTTCTTCTTGAAACCCTCAGGTTCTCTCTTGGGATCTCTACACTCGCCTCTTTTTCAGGAATAACTTGCGTAAAAACTTGTTGCGGTGTAAGTCCTCTCTTCGCAATCTCAAGCATTTGGGCGTTGATATTTTCAGGTTGGTACGCCTCTACAAATGTCTTGAGAGCAGTGTCATCTTTAGGATTTGTATCAGGAATAGTTGATGACACTGGTTGAACACTAGGTGGCGATTCCACCTTCTCTTCTTCTTTCTCCTCTAGCACAGCAAGTGCCACTTCATCTTCTTTCGATTCTTCTTTTGAGGCTTCTTCCTCTTTCTCTCTCGCTAACTCCGCTGCATACTCTACCATCGATCGCATCTCCTCTTGCACCTTTCTCAGTAGCTCTATGAACTCGTCTCTTTCTTCATCGCTTTCCAGATGATAAACTTCTAGACAGTCGGACTCCTCGGGGTTAGACTCGGTTGGCTCTTCTTCAATACTGGGAACTTCCACGGCACTAATGGCAGCATGTGGTGCTTCCTCCTTTTCTTTTTCGATTTCAAGGCATATAGCCTTGCAAGCTTCGAACCCAACATTGTTTTCACCTCCTTCGATTGCCTTTACTTCCTTTTGTTCTATTAGATGCTTGTTTATTTGGGCTAATTGAGTACTTAGCATCTGAAGTATGGCATCGTGTCCTCGGACTTTTTCCTCTTGAGCGTTTACAGTTGTGTTCAAACGTTCTAGAGCTTGTACTATCTGTGTATTGTCCATAGATCCTTCTTGCGGATACTGAGGTAAAGCTTTTTGATCTAAAGTATCGGTATAGGCGTCTTGAGCGGGTTGTTGTGGAGGAGTAGGTCGATTCTGATATTGGTTTTGGTACTGACCTCTCTGTTGGTAAGAGTTGTTCTGGGGTCGCGATTGATATTGACCAGGATTAGCGGCCCCTTGTGGATTTGAATACTGCATACCCGGATGGTTGCGGTTGCCCCATCGGTTGGATATGAAGTAAACAGATTGCGGATTTGTTTCGCACTCTTCCCATGAATGATCGTTAACTCCACATTGTTGACAACCTTGTGCCTCTTGAATTACCTTTGTAGCAGCTAAATTCTTATCCATCGCGATTCTCAGCTCCTTGATTTGATTTTCTAAAGAGGATATTTGAGCTGAATTCGCCGTTTCTGCATCTAAACGAAGCGTTCCTCGGGTTTTTGTAATAGAAGCTCGCGTTGAAGGCCAACTTCTTTCTTGTTCCATAATATTTTCTAACACCTCGGAAGCTTCATTGTGATTCATGGACACAAAATTACCCTTTCCAATGTTATCCACCTTGTTTCTACCCTTGTCATCAAGATCTTCATAGAATATAGCAAGTTGTAGAGCAGGTGTATAACCATGGAGCGGGCATCTAGCTAATTTTTGTTGAAACCTTGTCCATGCTTCTCCCACTGTTTCTCCATCTTCTTGAGAAAATCTTGCAAGCTCGGTTTGATCTTTAAGTCTCATGCTCTTTGGATAAAATCGGTTAAAGAACGCGGCTTGAAGCTCTCTCCAAGAGTGAATGGTTCCATGTGGTTGTCTTTCTAGCCAATCGCTAGCTCTTCCGGTCAAGAAAAACGAAAACATATGACAATACAGTTGCTCGCGTGTAATGCCAGGAGTAATGTAGGCATCACAAATCTGCATAAACTTCTGAATCGCTTTTACCGGATCTTGAATTGCAGTACCAGTATAGAGTCCAAAACTTTGAAATTGACTAAGCATACCCGGATCGGGTCTAAATTTGATATTCGGAATCTCAGGAGGGCGGTAACCGATGGGTTGAACATGGAATGGTATATTAAGGCCAGGTAGATCTTGTTCAACTCGGTTCTGTTGATTATTGAGATTATTCTGCCCATTACCTTCTCCTACTGGTAATTGTACACCAGGTGGAATGTATGCTGGAGGTCCTCCTGGTGCAAAGTAAACTAACTCCGGATCATTATCATGTATGTCTGCCATAGCTCTTTTCAAGGCTCTTTCCTCACGAATTCGTTTGTTATAAGCTCTGAAGCTCCTCTCAGGCTCCAGTAAGGGAGGCCAAGAATTAAACACTGTGAAACCTGAAAAAGACTAAAGCAAACCACAAGCGTAAATCTGGAAAAATAAAGAATAAAACTAAACTAAAAACTGAAAAGTAAAAACTAATTAAAAACTAAAACTCGAAATAGATAACCCACACGCTAACGAGACACAAGTCCCCGGCAGCGGCGCCAAAAACTTGGTGTCGCCTAGGGTGTGATAAAAATAAGATCAAATTAAGTATGGAAAACTATGCACTCTCACCCTAGACAGGCACAGTACTGCAAGTATTACAGGACGTATGCAAGTTTTAATGATAAGTAGAGTTCGTTCTCAGGGACTTAAGTGTGTTAATCGCGTAGGAACAGATAACGAGTAAAAGTAAATAACTAGAAGATAGTAAATAAATATTTGGTTTTCGAATTTTATGAATTAAAACTAAATTAAATCTAAGAAAATAAAGACAATAAAGTAAAAGATTAAGAATATGAGATGAGAAATATAGCTTAGGTTTTACTAGTATGCATTAATCCTTCTAATTCTATCTATAAATCTAGTTCATAAGGGAGAATATTAGCTCTTGGTAATACTTAGTCAGGATTCTAAATTCCACTACCTTAGACCTTGAGAGCGACTAAGGGGGCTACGTCACAACCAAGAAGTGATTTAAAATAGGGTTATCAAACGCCACTAAGGCCCTAAGCAAATACTGCAAGTCTTGGTGATACTGTGGTTAAAACAAACCTTAATGACTATCTAGTTAGAAGTATGTTTTGTCAGAACTGCTATCGACACTAGACATTATGTGGTGGTTCAATAGTTAAACACCCTTACAAGGTGACCATCTAACTACTCTTAAAACAATCCTAAAGTGATCAGTTCTAGGAAAGACATTAAATCAAAACACATAAGCAAATATAAAGTAAGAAGCTAATATCAGATTAAAACATATAATTCCCAAAGAAACTTAGATAGAAGAATTAGAATTCATAGATTATACATATGCAAAACCCAAGCTATGGGAAGTTTAGTTCATACCTGAAGGAAATAAACTAAAAGAAGTAATAAAAGACATCATCTTGCTCTCTACAATAAACTGGAAGAATAAAACCTTAAGAACTAATTACTATGAGGCAAGGATGATTTACAAGTGATATAAGGGTGTATTTATAGGTGTTTAGAAGACCTAATTCGTTTTCTTGAGGAAGAGTTAAGGTAATGGACTTCTAGCCCAACTCAAATTCGTATGGAAATAAAGATAAACACTGCTGCGTTATTTTGGTCATAACTTCTTTATTATTGGTCCGTTTTTGCTCCACAAGATACCAAAAGAATCGCAACAGAATTATCTAGGCCCTTTAGGAGTAATCTACCAAATTCGGCCTCTTTATTAGGTAAAAACGCCTATCTTTGCAGAATCCCAGATTTAGGCAGCTTTTCCTTTTCCATCTTTTTAGCAGTTCTTTCCTTATCTCCAATTACCATGCATATCTCCTTCCATAAGTTGTTGTCTTTGACTTGGACTCTAATTAATCTCCATAATTATCTTTAAAGCTACACACTAAATAAACAATTAAACCCAATATGCTCTAAAAACAATAATTCTACAAATCAAGACACAAAATAGGAAAGTGCACTAAAACTCAAGAAAATCGACATTATTGACTTCTAAAACATTAAAAATGATGTCTCATCTTAACATAAATCTATCACAAATGAGGAGACATCAGTGTTTCCGAAATTTTCTCAACTTCCACCTCTTCTACTTCTAGTTCACCTTCTTTCTCCACCACATCTTTTACCGTTTTTTCTCTCACCGTCGTTTCTTTTTCTTTCATAACGGAAAAAAAGGTGTTGGAAGCTCTTACCACTTCTGAGTGGTATAGCATTACAATCTTCTCTTTGCTTCGGATCTTCAGTGTCACTTGGGAGTTGTCCTTGTGGACGCTGATTTAACTATTTTTCCATTTGAGCTATTTGATTTTCTAGCATTTGAATGTTGCGATAGATGCTTGCTGATCTTGTTGCGTTTTTGCTTGCATAGTAATTATTTCCTGTAAAGTTTGTTGAACATCTAGCACACGTTCTTGAGGTTGAGCAGGTAAAGTTTTCTGATTCATAGCATTGGTATAGGTGTCTTGAGGAGGTTGTCTCTGAGCTTGTTTTCCGTAATTCTGTCCCCCTTGGTAGTTATTCTGTGGTCTTGGTTGATAGTTATTACCTTGGGGATGCGGTTGATATGCTTAAGTCAGATTCGCGGCCCCACTTGGATCCGAATATTGGAAACCTGGATGGTTTATTTTTGGTTGATAACCTTGACCACTTGAATTATAGTTCCCTCGGTTGGAAACAAACATCACGGATTCTGGATTACTTTGACAATGCTCCCAATCATGATCTTGTACACCACATTTAGAACACCCATATATTTATTGTGTAACATTAAGCTCTCCTATTTGAAAAACCTTCTCTAACAGCTAAAGTAAGCTGTTTTAATTTTTGCTCCAATGTGTTCTTCAATTTATTCTCTAATGAAGAAAATTTCTCATCAATTCTAGCACTACTCTCTTTATAACCTGTACCTCAGATAGGTGCTCTCACAGTGTTCCAACCCAACTCATTCTTCATTGTTCTATTCAAAATCATTTTAGCATTAACTGGAGTTACATGTAAGAATTCCCCACCACAAAGTAAGTCTAAATCTTTCCTTGAACGTCCTTCAAGACCCTTGTAAAATATCGACATTTGTTTCTCTTCAGAAAGGCAATGATCAGGAACTCTTCTCAAACATAGTTGGAATCTTGTCCAACAATTACCTACGGATTCGCCTTGTTCTTACTCGAAGGATGTCATCTCAATTTGTACAATCAGTTTCATGTTTCTCGAATAATAACGATCAAAGAACGATGTTTGAAGCTCATCCTAATTAGTGGTTGATCCTGGTTCTTGTGAATCATGCCATATACTTGTTGCGTCTATCACAAAAAATCTAAAATCTGCATAATACATCCGTTCTCTTGTTACGCCTTGTGTTATATACGCATCACATATTTGCATAAATTTCTGTACTGCCCGAATCGGGTCTTCTCCAACTACTCCACGAAAATTTCCAAAGTTTTGGAATTGAGCTAACATACCCGGATCTGGTCTGTATCTTGGGACATTAATATCTGGAGGACCAACGCCAAGGGTAGGAGCGCGGTATAGAATTCGTTCAAGATCTTGCACGAACCATGGATCATACAAGACTTGAGGTTGAGCTTGTCCTTCAGGTGGAGGAGGAACGCCTTGATTCTGATTGTTGACATTTCGAATAATAGGATTTCCATTTGCATCCACCTGAGGATCATTGATACTGTCATTCACATGAGCAATGTCTTCTCTAGCTAATCCTTCTTCTTCTTCTTCTTCTTCTTCTTCTTCTTCTTCTTCTTCTTCTTCTTCTTCTTCTTCTTCTTCTTCTTCTTTTTCTCTTGCTTCTTTTTCTTCATTCTTTCTTTTGTTTTGAAATCTAAATAATCTCTCAGGGTTTGAGAGCATACACCAAACCTGTAAAACCTAAGAAGGAAAGAACAAACAAAAGCGTAAAACTAAAAAATAAAAATAAAAATTAAACTACTAAATGATTAACACCGGGGCCACACACTACCTACCCCGGCAGCGGCCCCAGATGTTACAAAATAATGCAATAAAAGTAAATGATCCATAGACTGCAAGTGCACGGTTGTCTAAGTAATACTCCGATAAATCGGGTTTCGTTCGCAAGGGCGGATAGTTATAACACGTGTATTAATCAACTAGTAGAAGTAATTGTAAAACGAAAAAGTAAAATGACAAGATTTTTGTTTGGTTTTGATTAAGAACTAATGACGTAATAAAATAAAATGCTAAAATGATTAGCTGAAACAAAATAATGCAAGTAAATAAGACTGGACGCAAGAATGAGAAGGGTACTTGAGTCTCGCAAGGGTTTCAACTAAATCTCTAAAATCAATGCTTCAGTTTAAGGGCTAAACTGGTATTATTGTGTTAGTCGGGACTCTAATATCTCCTAACCCCTGTCAGGGCGGACTTAGGAACTATCCTACAGTACTATAAACCCCGTCAGGGCGATTGTATCTACTTTCGAATGGTCAAGTCTTTTACATCATTGGCTGCATGTTTAGTTAAGCCCGTCAAGGTCATTAACGAATACTACGCGTCAATTACATAGGTTTGTAATTAAACCCCCCGTTAAGGTGATAACTTCGCCACTAAAGTGAATAGCCTAATTAGTATAACCTATGTTTTATTCATGACTTCAAAAATAGTATATAAGATTGAGATAAAATACCGAATAAAAAATAAATAGTTAAACCTTACATTTAGAAAACATAAATTAAACAGATTAGGGCTTAACTCATAATACGATTCTCAAGTACTTAATGATTTAGCTCATGTTCGAATTAAAAACTGAAATATAATTGAAATAATACATTATCCTAGATTGCAGAAATAAAATATGAAACCTAATTGAGGCGTAAGATTGGAATGTTGATGGAAGAATAAGAATTCTCCAACTCTAGCTTCCTCTTCTGCCTTCTGCTCTGACTTGTAATTTAGTGTGGAATGTAATTCTCTGAAGTGTTGTCTAAAAATGAGGTCTAGAGGTCTATTTATACTAAAAAGTTAGGAATGGGATTTTTACTTAACAATAATAATTTAAATAATAAATAGCCCAAGTCCATATTCAAAATCCCATAACTGTTGTACAGTTGTTGGTAAAACGACCGTAACTTTTGCGTCTCAACTCCAAATCACCTGCTTCCAGTCCCCAAACTTTTCTAACTCAAAGGCGCAACTTTCTTATTTTTGGGCTCCAAGGCTAAATCAGTGGCTAAGTTGCTCAAAATCAGCAATTAGTAACAGCCTTCCAGATTTTCAGCTCTTTTAGTCAACTCTTTGGGTAATCTTTTCTTGCTCTTGACTCTTCCGCTCAATCTAAGACTTTAATTATCACTTCTCCTCCTTGTATTGGTGCTCTATAGCATCCATGGAACTAAGAACTTTGCACTAAAACCAAACAAATTAACACACAAAAGTTTTAAAAATGAAATATCATAAATCCAAGGGTAGAAAATGCAATATAACGAAATAAACAAAAAAGTCTATCAAATAAGTCTAATAATCACCTAAAATAATGTCTCCTAGGGATTATATTTAGAATAAAACAGGAGACATCACTTACAAATATGAATGTGTGATTAAAGATAAGAAAGAGAATATATTCTCCAAGACGGTCATAAGAAATTACCGTGTGGGGAATTTTTTTGTCCTAAGGCGGCGAAACGAGGAAGCTACCCAACCCTATACAAAGATCAATCAAGAAAAATCAAGGGTGAGCAAATTCCTTAAGTTACTATTACGAGGAGGATGCAAGATTAAGCAGAGGAGTAACGCGAGGGCCTCAATATAGTTTTGGGGAAGCTTTCATGTCGTGTTTAACGACGTGATAAAAAAAGCGCTTATTGGGTGGCAACCTAAAGTCAAAATGCGTAAAACCCAACTATTTTTTTACTATTTTTCATTAGTTTAGTGTACAATATTTCAGTAATTTAAGGTTAGCTTAGTATATATTACGTATAGAGAGAAGGGTAGTGCATTTGATATGATGCGTAGGTCAAATTCGTTAAAGTTTGGGATAAAAACAGAGGACAAGCTGGAGAAACAGTGAAATTATTGAAGTTTAGAACCTTTGTTAAGGAGCACAATTTTCAGTCGGGGGGGGGGGGGGGGACTTACTAATTTTTTTGATAAATTTCAGGATATATTCAAACAACAAAATAGAGAAACGACGAATTTAAAGAAATTCAGAGCATGTATTGGAAAATCTGAGAGTACCGGGCGTAGGAAAAGTATTCCAAGATATGAGATATTTTTTTGGGGTAAATTTTGATATTTTATAAAAAAGTCATTGATGAAATAAGAAAACAAAAAACAAAATAAATTATGTTGGCCAAAAAAAGTGTGGTTGGAAAAGAAGAAGATAAAGAATTAAAGAAATTAGAAAAACATTACCTCAGGAGGTTATGCTAGAAAGGAATCCATATTAATGCATTCATAAACTTTACTAACTGTAACTCTTTAGCGGAAATTGATTCTAATGGTTGTTTCTTTACGTGGTCCAACAGGATTGAAGGGGAGAAGAATGTTAAAACGAGAATAGATCGGGGACTCGCAACCTACGAATGGATGGAAAGATATCCAAGATCTCAAATTCATATTCCTCTGGCTATTGGGTCGGATCACTCACCCTTAATCCTTCACTTTGATATTAATATGAAAATAGGAAATAAACATTTCAAATTTGAAATTAGGTGGCTAGATAATGATAATTGTAAGAGAGTCATCGAGGACAATTGGAAAATTCCCCATGATAGGATCCCTATTCCTAATTACATAAAGAAAAGGGAGTATACTAAGAAAAAACTTAGTAAATGGAGTTCCGAGAATTTTAAGAATCATGAAAAAACAATTAAAAAGTTACAAGACAAATTAATAGAACTTAACCGAGCTAAAAACGATAATGATACTATAAATGAAGAACATGAAATCAAAGAAAGGATTAAAAAAGAATATGAAAAAGAAGAAAAATATTGGAGCGATAGAGCAAGACAAAATTGGCTTATTTATGGAGATAAAAATACTAAATTTTTCCATTTAGCTACTATAAAAAGGAGGAAATTAAATAGAATTACCAGAATAAAAAATAACGAAGGAATTTGGACAGATGACTCGGAAAATATCAAAACATGCTTTCAAGATTACTATAAAAAGCTTTTTAAAGAAAATGGAGGTAATGAAGATTTGACACAAAAAGCTATCGAATTCATTAGACCCCGGGTTACGGATAATATGAATGAAGAATTAATAAAAAAACCTAGCATTGATGAAATAGAAAAGGCAGTCAACGAATTATCAGCATCTAAAGCCCCCGTACCTGATGGATTAAATGGAAAGTTTTATAAAGAATTTTGGGATATAATTAAAGACGATGTGATACAGGTTATTATGGATTTTTTTGAAAATAATTGCTCACTTGAAACAATTAATGATACTTTGATAACACTTATACCGAAAGGCACGATACAAGAAGATCTAGGTGACTTTAGACCTATATCATGCGTGAATTTCATATACAAAATTATTACGAAAATTCTATCGAACTGACTTAGAGAGATCATGAATGAAATAATATCTCCAACACAATCCGCATTTATCAAAGGGCGAGCGATACAGGATAACATCATCATAGCTCAAGAAATTTCCTTCTTCATGAGTAGAAAAAGAAAAAAAGATAAATATTTGGCTGCTATAAAAATTGATATGGCAAAGGCATACGATCAGGTAAGATGGTCTTTTATTTTAAAGGTTTTAAAAAAACTAGGGTTTTGCGATACTTGGATAAATTGGATAGAAAACTGTATTACCTCTACATCATTCTATATCAAAATCAACGGGGAGAGACTCGAGAACTTTAAACCTAATAGAGGGCTTAGACAAGGTTACCCATTATCTCCTTTCCTTTTTTCTATTATGACTGAATCTCTTATTTGTTTGATTGATCATTTTATTGAAAATAATTTGATTAGTGGTACAAAGATTAATAGGAATTGTCCGACGATATCTCACCTTTTATTTGCAGATGATTCTCTATTTTTTATTGATATAGAAAAGACAGACATAAATCAGTTTAAAGAATGCTTGGACATTTACTGTAATATTTCCGGACAGAGAATAAATTTCCATAAATCAGCAATGATCTTTAGTAAAGAGACCCCGATTGATATAAAAAATGATATAGTAAGGAGGATGGACATCAAAGAAACAAACGATTTGGGTTACTACTTAGGAATTCCCATCTATCACAAGAGATCAAAGGTTGAATCACTTGAATGGATAGTTAAGAAAGTCTTTAAAAACACTGAAGGATGGAAAGCGAAGCTCCTTTCGGAAGGGGGAAAAGAAGTACTCATCAAAGCAATTCTCCAGGCTATACCTAACTATTATATGTCTATTTTCTCTTTTCTGATTAACTTTTGTAATAAACTCATTTCAGCCATTGCTAACTTTTGGGGGAACTCAGGCGAAAGAAACAGGATACACTGGGTGGCTTGGGAAAAAATCACGGTAAGTAAACTTATTGGCGGACTAGGTTTTAAGGACTTCAAGAAAATGAATACTGTCTTACTTGCGGCTCAAGCTTGGAGGCTTATGCACAACCCGAATAATTTAGCGACAAAACTACTTAAAGGTATTTATTTCAATAACTCAAATTTATTATATTGTAAATTAAAACAAAGCAGGACTTGGAGCTGGACAAGCATAATAGAAGGTAGAGATTTTATTAAAAAACATGGAATAAAAATAATTGGAGATGGAAAAGATACTAACATATGGAACAATAGATGGATTGACACAAGTTGGGAAGTAGAGAGGCCTAAAGGATCAAGGATTAATATGGTAAGTGAACTAATGAAGAAAGATAAAGATGAATGGGATCTGGAAATTCTAGATGATCTTTTTCCAGAACCGATTATCCAACTCATCAAAAGAACAAAGATTGGAGGCCGAGGTAATAAAGATAAGTTCATTTGGCCGTTTTCTAAAGATGGGAGATACAATACAAAAACAGGATACAAGGTTCTGATAAACGAACAATTGAACAATAAAGCAACAACAACGGATACAAAGGATATAAAGGATTCAGAATTATGGAAAACTATATGGAATTCTAACATACCTAAGAAAATAAAGATGTTCATGTGGTGAATAGTTAATAATGCGATCCCAACGAGACAAAATCTATATAATAGAAAATGCTCAGACGCAACCAATTGTTTATGGTGTAACCATGAAAAAGAAGATATCGAACACCTACTCCTTCATTGTAATATGTGCAAGGATATGTGGGCGGGATCTTTCTTACAAATTAGGATACAAGAAGGAAACAGAGATAGGTTAGAAGATTGGTTTCTTAAAGTTATTAAAACGTTCAAAGAAGGAGGATGGGAAGAGAGTGTCATACGGGATTTCTTAATGATAAATTTATGGAATATTTGGAAAGCAAAAATGAAAGCAATTCATGAGGGAACCGTAATTGATGGAGAGGGAATAAATTATGCATCAAAAAAATTAATGGAGGAGATACATGGAATAAACTAGACCAAGATAACCAACAAAGGACCAAATAGGAATTCTGAATCGGATAATGATACATATCAAGATCCCCAGGATCAGGATATTATGTTATTCTGAGACGCATTTTTCTCGAACAAAACAGATTCTACAGGAATAGCAGTCGTCGGTAAACAAAGGGGACAAACCAGAACCTTCAACAAAAGCTCCCACCTTTATTGCCATTCATCTCTGGACGGAGAGGCAAGGGCAGTTAGCGAGGCAATTAAAGTTTGAGCCCTTTTCCCGGGGAAAAGGATTACAATTACCTCGGATAACCTTGAGATTATTCAAGGTATAAAGCAAGTGTCAGCAGCGCGTTGGAATATCCAACCCATACTTCAAAAAGTTATCCACAAGTCTGAAGAGCTAGGACAAATTTCATTTAAACATATCAACAGGAAGCTCAACGGAGAAGCGGATAAGCTGGCGAAGAAAGCTAGGCACGAGGCGACTCTTATCAATCGGAATACGTCTAGTATTTTCGATCTATCTTCTCTCTTTTGTAAATTAGTAATAGGCTAATTTTTTATGTATGTTTTGGGTGCTTTTGCACCCTCCTTTCGTCCAAAAAAAAAATCCATTTTAGCCATTGGAAATCACTTTCAACCTCTAAAAAATTTGAAGGATAAACGGAATTCAAATATTCATACTTAATGGACCTTGCTTTACTGTGAAAACAACATTGGAACATGCTTAATACCCTTTTTGATATATTTTTACAAGAAAATACTTCCCTCACAAAAAATCCTATAGACAAAATTGGGCACTCATCTTCTAGGGATTGGAGAAGCCATCTTAAGGAATTTTTTTTTTCATTAGTAATATTAATTAGATTGATAATCTAAAAACCATCAATATTCATAAGGATAAATGGATCACTAATGTCAAAAGGTGGAAAAGCCAAAAAATACTAACTTGAACATGGTTAACATGTGAAAGCCAAGAGTTTCTCACTTGAATAGAAGGTTCAATACTACCGCGGATGCATTAGCTAAATGCACTAGACGAAATTTAGATACATCCGGATAGAATGACTTTTCACTTATTTCCTTTAATTCCTTCTTAAGGACTTTGTCTTGTATTACCTCATTGATGTACTTTATTCGACAAAAAAAAATTTACGATAGTAGATCTTGGAAAATATATTTATTTAAAATTTTTTATCACCCTAATATGACATAAAAATATCTTCTCATAACACTCCACAATTTTGAGTGTCATGATTTTGGGACAAATCTACAGAGGGGAATTTCGCTTTCAAGTTTGCATACTACCAATTAATAAACAAAAAAAATGAGGCAAAGGTTGCTCCTAGAAATTTTAATCCCTCTTCTTCTCATAACTTTGAACCAGGTATTTGGAAACTTATTTCGGGCATGAAATACAATTCAAAAATTTGAAATTTTATATGGAACATTTATAACAATAATTTTCCTAAAGAGGTTAACTTGTATCATAGAAAATGCACTAAGAGTAAAATATGCAAAGTTTGTATTGAAGAAGAAGAAGAGAGTATTGAGCATCTTTTCTATGCCTACCCTTGGGCAAAAATTGTTTGATTCTCTACTCCCTATACTCTTACTACTAAAATCCTTCTACCTTTAGATTTGATATTTGGTTCATGAATATTATCAAAAACAATTAATAATTGGTTTGTGAGTAAAGTTTATACAACAACAATTACTAGAACTTTGGTATGGACTATATTGGAAGGCATATATAATTTCTATCTTTAATAACATTGTCCCTGATCCTATACATTCTGTGTTCACTATGCTTATTGATACTGGCATAAACAATATAAAACTCTTAGCTCTGATGATCAAAATAATTTGAAACTAAGACTAACATTACTGTAAATATTAACCTAGAAGAACTTGAAAAGTCTGTTACTCAAAGAAGTAAATGTAATAAAGGTAAAAATGTTAAATGGATTCTTCCATTTGCAAAAAGGAAATCTAATGGAAATATTATTAAAGGAAGATTAAATAAAATTGAAGCCAATCCGTTGAAGTTGAAGCACAAGGAATGTTGCTTGGTTTGTAGTTACTACATAATTTCTTACCAGTTCTATTATTATGGAGAATGATTGCGCATCCTTGATAGAATCACTAGCTACACAAACTATTGTTAAATAATTTTAATGTTATAATGATTATTCTATTTAAGGAGTAAGAGAATATTGTAGTTTAACTCCATTTCTGTGATAGGATAATCTAGTTATGAGACATCATTTTAGGGTTATCTAGTACTTAATTTTTGGATTTTTTCCTATTTATTTATACTTTGCACTTTCTTGTCTAGTTTTAGGTGATTTGCTATTTTATGAGCTTTTGTGCGTAATTTGTGTAGAAATAAGGTAATTAAGCTATTACACCTTGGGATAATGATAAGAAGTGAAAAAAAGTACAGAAAACCCCTTAGTCATAATTAAAAAGGAAAAGTTTGGATATATTTGGAAAGTAAAGAATCTGTCATGCTTGAAAAATGTTCACTGATGGTAAAGCTTCATTAAATCGGTCATGAATTTGGAGGACCCCTTTATATGAGCATATAGATATTTGAATTTCGGTCATTTACATATAAAGTACATTACATTCTGAAAAGTAACGAAGGAGATATGACCAAATCAATCTGCAAAAGTTTATCCTATCCTAGAATTTAGGAATACAAGTTTTGTTAAGATTTGGACTCCTTAATTTGGGGACTACTCCATATTTAGACCAAGGTCCTATATATATCTATTCCTACCTTATAATAATGATCATTGCTCAGTACTTGATCAATATTACACCAAGAAATCAGCAGGTGTAAGTGATGAGAAGAGAAGAAGGAGTTGGAAGTTGTTCATGTCATTCCAATCCTTCCCGGTTGTAATTTATTTTCTTTCTTTCTTTACTATGAACTGAATCTATTTAGCTTGATATTAGCATATGGGTATGAACTCTAGACGTGTTTTATATATATATATTAATTTGGGATGTTCTTTTACATTTAATTGAAATTATGTGTTTTGATTTTAAAGTCTGTAGTTCTTATGTTGTAAAATGTATAGAATTACCCTAGTAGTTGGATGGACACCCGGAAGGGGTGTTCAACTATTGAAACACCACATAAACGTCTAGTGTGCGGTAGTAATCCTAACAGACTTGCATAACTAGATAGTCACTAGGGTTTGAGATTAACCACAGATCATTGCGCAGGGTCCCCTTACCCAAGTCCCTAGTAATTGTTAGGTTGTCTCCTAAGTCCACCCGGAAAGGGGTTAGGAGGAACATAGAATTCTGGCTATTGGATATCACACAATTCTCACTTAGGTAATAATTATAAAACAAGTCAAGTGGGGGTTACTTGATAATTCTCGAGCTAAACTCTCATACATCTTCTCTGTTCTTTTATTTATTTTCCTATATTTAGTTTAATTAGTTAATCATTAGAGTCTTGAAAAATATTAGAGTCTTTGAGCGCATTACTCCTTAACTTATTGTATTACACTTTATAATTGCATTAGTCATAGCTAACTTTTGTAGTCCCTGAGATCGATATCTGTTTTACTTATACATTACTTGCAAGCGACCCGTACACTTACGATGAGTTCATCGTAGTAGGCTAGGGTGTTAGTTCTCTTATTTTATATCATTATTTTATCACACCTTATCCACCACCAGTAGTCTTATTTTCTCCCACATTGATTGAAGGCGTAACCATGTAGCGGATTAGATTGCCAGCCAAAGAAATAGTTCTTGACACATTGTTTGACACTTAGATCTTGTCTTTTCCTTCCCATCTTGCTAGTATTTTGGAACTTGCTAATACTCTTAATGATTTTGGGTTATGACTTGATTTTTTTTTTTAATTTTTATATTATGACATGTTTGACGAAAAAGAAACAATACTACGTAAGGGCAATGCGTAAATAATAATAAGTAGAATAACTTATTGTCTATTTACCTACAATTAGGGTTGCATACGAACCGAACCGAGCCGAACTTTAGCTTTCTTGAGTTTGTTTGCTAATATTTTAGTGAGTTTGAGCTTGATTTGAGTTTGAAACGAACCGAGCCGAACCAAACTTTAGCTTTCTTGAGCTTGGTTCGTTAACTAATGAGCCGAACTCAAACAAACTCGTAGCAAACTCAAACTCGTTCCCTTGGTGAGAGTATGGTTCATTTACAACCCTAGATAGTAGTAGTATATTTATTAGATATAAAAAATATATACTTATTAGATATAAAATATTTTAGTTATGATTAACTACATATACAAAAGTTTTACGTAGTCTTGACTTTATATATATATATATATAAAATTTTGAATTGAGTATATCTACCAAGCCTATTAACGAGCTCTTAATTAACCATTACCAAACTGTTCACGAGCTTAACGAGTCGAACTTATATAGGTTTGAGTTTGTCTCGTTTAGTAAACGAGCCTAAATTTAAAGGTTGAGCTTGGCTTGTTTAACTAACGAGCTAAACTCAAAGTAATCCTTAGCAAACTCAAACTCGAACCGTTGGTAAGAGTATCGGTTCATTTGCAGCCCTACCTACAATTACAAAAATAATACCTAATTAAAACAAAATCATATCTAATTACTAAAATATCCGTCAACTTAGTAATTCTTGTTTTACCTATATATACCATTACTCTATACCATTTAATTCTTATAACATTCACCATTTGATTATATAATATTTTATTTATTTTAAAATCCGACCACCGCCATCAACTACCACCACCACCACCTCATGCATTCATCATCGACTACCACCACCACCCTCATGCATTCTTCACAGAGCACCACCACCTTCACCCACAGCCATCAACGACTAGTTTCACTACCGTCGTTTTCACCAATCACCACCAACTAATTTCACGACACACGCACGGTTATTAATTTTTTTTAAATCATATTTAATTCTAAAAATATCAGAAAAAAATCATTTTTAACGCAAAAATTAATATCTACATCTATGAATTTTTTCGATTTCTTCTGATTTTTTATTTCGGTATTTCGTTTTATCTAATGTTATAATAAACATAAATAGAACTATCAATTAAATCACACGGTCGCATCGTTAAATCTATTTAAAATTCATTATTAATTAAAAAAACACAAAAATAAAAAAGTTACATTTTTGGACAAGGCAAGTCATATCTATATTTGTGAATTTTTTATATTTTTTTGATTTTGATTTTAAAATTTCAATACTCAGCTTTATGTGTTCCTATAATACATAAATATGTGTGTGTGTGTGTGTGAGTGTCTGTGTGTGTGTCTGTGTGTATACGTGTGGGTGTGGGTGTATGTGTGTGTATGTGTTTCTATAATACACAAAATTATAGAATCAATCTATAAAATGTACTTTTTATAAAATTATTTTTTCTCTTTATTAATCTATTTTTGTCAATTTCTCTTTATTAATCACATAAACTTTATTTTTACTTGTTTTTAACTATCTTGATGTGTTCTCTTTTCGTCCAACCTTTTTATGATATTTTATGTGTTGATTTAATACACAAAATAAAAATTCGTATATGACAGAAATACACTTATAGTCCTAGAGGGGGGGTGAGGTGAATAGGATACTAATACAAATAATGCCTACTTAAAATATTTTGGACAATTATAAGTTGGAATAAAAACTTCTAAGCCAATATATCAAACACTTAGGGGATCATGCAAGGGATGACTAGAGGTTTATAATAAAAGCAAGACGAGTAATCAAAATACAATAAGTAAAGAGATATGGGAAATAAAGTACACAATCACGTATAATGTTTCGGTTTCCCTTCTCCACTATCTAAGGTAGTCACCTTTGGATTTCCAAACTTCTTTAACTAAGTTTTATGTCTCTTTTAACCGTGGCGAAAACACAATACCCTTTACAATCACTTCGAAACAACAAAGCAAACTTTTGTGTTATCTCAACATAAGGAATCCCTGAGTATACTTCCTATACTCACACACTCTTGATGTCTCCCATTTTGTCTGTTCTAAATATATGACCTTAGGAGACATCATTTTAGGTAGAAAGTAGGCTTATTAGATAGACTTTCGTGCTTATTTCATTATATTACACTTTCTCCCATTGGAATAAGACTATTTGCATTTTTAGAGCTTTTGTCAATTTGTTTGTTTTTAGTATAAAGTTGGAGCACCAAGATAAGGAGGAGAAGTGAGAAATAAAGTCTTAGATCAAGCTGAGAGGTCAAAAGCAAGAAAAAATTACCCGAAGAGTTGACTAAAAGAGATGAAAATCAAGAAAGTTGTTACTAATTACTTATTTCGAGCCACTTCGGCACTGATTCAGGTCTGGGGGATTCAACTGAAAAAGTTGGGCCTTTGAGTTAGCAAGAATTGAGAATTGGAATCAGGTGATTTGGATATGATACACAAAAGTTACAGCCGTTTTACTACAGGCTGGACAACAGTTACGGGATTCTTAAAGATGGACTTGGGCTTTTTATCTTTTGACCTATTATTCTTAACTAAAAGCACAATTTGAATAAGAGCTTTATAAATAGGCTTTTAGACCTCTTTTTTACGGACGCTTCATTATTTTTTAAAAGTCAGAGCAGAGCAAAGAGTAGAAGGCAGAGGAAGAGCTAGAGAAGTCATTCTTCTTCAACAACAGCTCAACTCATTCCTTTTATTAGGTTTTTATCCTATTTTTGTTTTAGGAATTATGAATGCTTTTAGTTTCTTTTCTGTATTTTATTTCAGTATGAGCTAAACTAAATTATACTTGATAATCTCATAATGGTCCAAGCCCTAGTTTATTTAATTTAGTATTTTCAGATTTGGGATTATCTAAATTTAATTCAAGTTAGGTTTTCCATATTAGTTATTACTTTATGCTTATTTACTAATTTTAATTGACCCGTGAATTAGAATTAGGTTTGAGTAATTGGGTTATTCACTTTAGCGGCGAAGTCATCATCTGATAGGGGGGGTTAATTACAGGCTTAGGTAATAAACTTGTGGTATCCGTTATTTACCGACAGGCTTGACTAACCACATAGCCAATTGGGTAAGGAACTTCACATCCGTAAGTAAATTTACTACCTTAGAGGGGTTTATCTTACCGTAGGACAGCTCCTAAATCCACCCGACATGGGATTAGGAGATTGTAGAGTCCCAACTAATATAGAATGACCAACCTGTTCCTTAAACGAAAACACTAAATGTATGAACTTAGTTGGATCCCTAGCGAGACTCAAGTATAGCTCCCATATCTGCGTCTACTCTTTATTTATTTCCATTCTGTTAATTTTAGTTAATTTATTTAATTGTGTCCTTTAGTTTAATAACTCAAAACCAAACAAATATCTTTTATATTTTTTTTTGTATTAGCAATTACTACTACTTATCTATTGAACACATGGGTTGTACCAGTCCAATCCTTGAGAACAAAATCCCGATGATCGGTTTATTATTTGAACGACCCGTACACTTGCGGTCTGTGGATCCTTTATTTTATCACTTAATTTTATAACACCCCAGGAACCACAAATTTTATGGCGCCGCTGCCGGGGATTACGACGTGTGACCCCGGTGTTTAGTCCCTAAGTAGTTTTAATTGTTTATTTTTTAGTTTTAAGCTTTTCTTTTATTGTTGTCTCGTTCAAGTTCTTTAGGTACCAGAGAAAGATATGGAAAATAATCAAATTCTAGTCAATCAAAATCAAGGAATTCTTCCTCCACCTGAAGGACAATCCCAACTTCAATTAGGATATGATCCGTGGTTCGTGCAAGGTCCTGAAAAAATACCATTCCACACTCCTGCTACAGGTGTTGGCCCTCCAGATATTAATTTCGCTAAAGTTAGACCTGATCTGGGTAATGCTAAATCGATTCCGAGACTTCGGATACTTTCAAGGAGTGCCTGGAGAAGATGCAATACGCGTAGTACATAAATTTATGCAAATTTGTGATGCTTATATTACGCAAGGTGTGAGTAGAAAACAAATGTACTTCTCGCACATCGAGTGAGTGGCATGATCAACAACCACCAGGTCGAATCAATAATTGGGATGAATTACAAATAGCGTTTTTTGACAAATACTATCAGAGAAATATGAGATTGTATGCATAACTCTAATTAAAATCATTTGAGCAAGAACAATGTGAATCCCTAGGTACATGTTGGACAAGATTTCAAAATTGCCTCAGAAGAGTACCAGCTCATGGTTTTTTTTGAAGAACAACAGATGACCGTCATTTATAAAGGCCTTGAGGGAGAAGCTAGAAGGAATTTAGATTTGTCATGCAGAGGAGGATTCTTACAGGAAATGCCAAACCACGCTAAAATTATATTAGACAGAACTATGAGAAACGAGATGGGATGGAATATTGTAAGAACACCTAATCGAGGTGCAACATGTCGAGACAATAGTGTCAGAATTGATGAAAAGTTCTCTGTATTAGAAAACAAGCTTAAGAACACATTAGAGCAAAAATTAAAACAACTTACTTTTGATGTTAAAGAAGGTTTTATGGGTAGAATAGCATATGTTAATGTTACGCAAGAAATTTATGAGTGCTCGCATTGTGGATTACAGGATCATGAATGGGGAAATTGTCAAAGTAATCCGGAATCCGTAAGGTTTGTTGCCAACCGAGGGAACTATAATCCAGGTGGTCAAGGTTACCAGCAAAACAAAAACCATCCTGGTTTCCAATCCTAAAATCCAAATGGGGCCACAAATCATAGGCATGCGTATCAACAACGACCCCAGGGAAACAACTACCAACCTAGACCACAGAATCACTACCAAGGGGGACAAAATTATGGAAATTATCCATCGCAACAACCTGTACAAGACGCTTACACAGAAAGCATGAATCAGAAAGCTTTACTTGCCAATCCTCAAGAAGGTGCATTGGATGTTCAACAAGCTTTACAAACACTTATCTATGTTCCACAAAAAACGCATCCAGAAAAACAATCCTTAGAAGCCCAGTTAGACAAGCAGTGTGCCGCGTTTAAGATGTTATATAATCAAGTTTTCCAGATTGCAAACAACTAAATCAGTGTCCACAAGGACAACTACCCAATGATACATAAATTCCTTGCCAGTATGAAGATTGTAAGGCGTTTTCTCTTAGAAGTGTGAAACAATTACAACCACCTACCTTCCCGATTATGAAAGAAAAATATGTAAATGTTAAACCAAAGGAAGTAGAGGATGTAGTTGAGAAAGAAGAGAAACTTGTAGTAGTTGAGGATATAGTTTACGACGTGGTTGATGATGTGACTGAAGATCATGTTAAGGCTACAAAGGCAAATGTGAATAAAGATGTAATCATGAAAGAGATCCGGCATCCCCCTCCCTTTCCATCACGTATCCAGAAGGAGAAGATGACAAAGAATACAAAAAGTTCATAGACATGGTGAGGAAATTACAGATTAATATACCGTTTATGGATTCCATCCGATGAATGCCGAAGTATGAAATTTTTGAAGGATGACCTGTCCAAAAAACAAAGATATTATGAAGGTGAGATAATTGGTTTACCGGAGCAATGTAGTGCAATATGTCAAAGTAAGTTACCTCCTAAGTTAGAAGATACGGGGAGTTTCAATATTCATATATTTATTGGTAAAGAATGGACCGGGAGAGCATTGTGTGATCTAGGTGCGGGTATTAATTTCATGCCTAGATCAGTTTTTGAGAAATTAAGGATTGGGGATGCAAAGCCTACTAACATGGTTTACAAATGGCGAATAGATCCCTGTCTCATCCTGAAGGAAAGATCGAAAATGTCCTTGTCAAAGTAGGTAACTTTATATTTCTGTGTGATTTCATTATACTTGATTACGACGCGAATAGGAATGTTCCCATCATTTTGGGAAGACTATTCCTAGCCAAGGGCGTACCTTGATTGATGTAGAGAGTGGTGAAATAATCATATGAGTGCAAGATGAGGAGGAAAAATTCAAGGTGTTCAGGGCGATAAAGTTCCCCATTTCCCCGGGGGATTGCTTTATCTTGGATGCCATTGAACAAGGGGAGAAAGAACCAACCAAGGAAGTGGCAACTTTAGGACTGGAGGAGGAAAAGATAAGAAATAAACCATCTAATAAAGCCCCTCTAGATCCTAAGAAAAATACACACCTTTCTCACGCAAAGAAGAAGGACGAGAAATGTGTTGTGAAGGTTCCAAAAGAACCTAAGAAGGAGAGAAAGAAGGAGAAGATCGGAGTGGGAGAAGCAGCTTCATTGAAAAATCCTGATCCTCCACAAAAAGCACATAAATCCAAAGGATCTTGTCTAGGACCATTCATGGTCACACATATTATCTTTGAGAAACTAGTCGATATCAAAGACAAAGGATGTAAATCCAATAGTAAATGTTGATAACCTCACTCACTGCTGGGGAGGTTATGTTAAGAAATGATTACAGAGGTAACCCGTCGAGCTTAACGATGTTAAACAAAAGCCATTTCAATTGTATATTAGTTTATTGGTTTCATTTATTTTAAATTCTTAGTGTGAATTAGAGTAATGGTTATTTATTTAGTTTTTAATTTTTAAGAAATGAGAAAGGGTGGTTGTTTTTGATGATTTCAGGAGTATTAAGGTCATGAGTTTGGGGTAGTTAGGTGGAAAAAAAATTGGTTGCAAAACAGGTGCTAACTGGGAACCCGGTTATCGCTAACCGAGAACCCGGTGAGCAACTGTTTGACCAACCATATAGATGCAAGACGTGGCGTATGAACTTGCGAAAATCGACACTAATCGGGAACCTGTTTGTCAACTGACCGGAAACCCGGTGGCTGCGCTGTAGCTCCCCAACTCTCTAACTAGTGCGTAAAGTTAGACGCAAGGAGCTGCGTCTAAGGCTGCGTTTGGATTTGCGCTCGTCGACGCCAACCGAGAACTCAGTTGCTAGCTGACCGGGAACCCGGTCACGAAGACCAACTCTCTGACTAGTGCGTCACCCAAGACGCCAGAAGGCTGCGTCCAGGTAAAAAAAATCTGGACAAATCGAAAAATCGCACGACACAGCAACGCAGACTGGGAACCCGGTTTTCGTCTGTAAGAGGGGGTTTTGGAGCCCTAAACCCTATATTTTTTACTTCTTTCTCAAGTTAGCCTCCAATTTCGTTTCTTAGCCTCACACCACTCCGAAAATCATCAACAAAACACTTTATAATCATCAAATCCCACCCTCTTACACCACACAAACACATAATCAACTCATAATCCTTCCAAAACACCATCAAAATCCAATTATTCTCCAAGAATTTTCCTCATCCAAGCCTTAAATTGATCCATTAAACCTCTACAAACACATCAAATAACCTTTACCCATCTCATAACTCACCTTAATCTTCTTTCTTCTATCCTCAAAACATCAAATTTCAAACTTTTCTCTAGTTTTTGAATTTTTGAATTTTTGAAGTTTTGAGTTTGGGGTGAGTTGAGATGACTAACCGGACAGATTCATTCAGCTATTCTCGAAGAAACAATCCAAGAACAAGAAAAATCTATTGAGATTCTGGATTCAGCTCCTAAACGCAAGATTGGAGAAGTTCAAACTGCTATGAAAAGGAAAGAAAGCCCAAGTAAGGCTACTCATACAAAGCCTACTTTGGTAGATGAAGAAGAAGAAGAGGTTGAAGATGAAATTCGCAGTGAACCCATGCCAGAACAGAGAGCTACACGAAGAAAGACAATAGCAAAGAAACCAAAGAGTGTTGTAGTTAGTTGGGCTGAGCAGGTTCATGACATAATTGATTACTTGAAGTTTGGTGTTGAGAAAGGATTCCCTCCAGGTATTATGAATAGTGAGTTTAAGGGCTACACTATTACTTGTGATAAGTTTGGGTGGACCGAATTGTGGCAGAGAAACATCACATATATTCCTACTTTGGTGCGTGACTTCTACGAAGGGTTATCTTTTTGAAATGAACAGTCAATTATCGTACGCAAAAAGGTATTACCTTTCTCGGTTGAGCTTATTCGCAAAAACTTTGAAATTGCCAAACTTTACTAGTCCTTTCCCATATCAAGAAACACTTAATGATCCATCTTTTAATTGGGAGTCTCTTTGGGATAAAGTTTTGATTTGTGGGAAATGCTCTATTCCAAAAGGTGAGAGATATTCTGGGCAAGTTTATAGTAGATGTTTATTACCTTGTGCTAAGGTATGGTCCCGTTTCGTAATCCCCACCTTCTTTGGCATTACTCACATTTCCGAATTGAAAAAGGAGCATGTTATCTTTATAAAGTGTATTATTGAGAAACAATAAATTGATGTTGCTCGTATGATTTATTACACCATTATTGAGTTCGAGAAAATCCCAACTGCTCAGCAAAACCTTAAGTTTCCATGTACCATCATTGCTTTGTGTGTAGATGCAAAAATACCACGTAGGCGCGAAAAGGTTGACCCGTCAGAAAAAGGGGAAGTTATGACATTGAATTCGATTGAGAACGCTCATAATGAAACAACAAAAGAAATGAAGAGTCCTAGAGCTCCTCCACCAAAGAAGAAGGTACATTCCGATAATGAGATAGAGAATAAAATTAGAGTGTTGGAAGAGAAGCAAGACATGATGGTTGCCACTTTAGGAAACGTTACAAAAGAGTTAGACCTTCTTAGAAATATGCTACTTGGGGAGAGCACAATACAACACGCAACCTATTCATTACTCACGAAGGAATCTCTAATTGGACGCAACACCGAAAACCAGCCTCGCGCTGGTTAATATATGTTTTCTATCCCTTCTCATTTAGTGTATATTAGTTCAATTGCTTTGAGTCTTTTCGAGTCGTGGGGACACGACTCATTTTTTAGTTTGGCGTGGGGTTCATTGCCGCATCCCAATTTTACGTGTTATTTGTTTTATTTGCTTTCAATAAAATTAATTAGGGGTTGCGTTTGACTGTATAAGATCTTAAATGTCCCCATTAAGCATATTTTTGATAAATCTTTTATATTAAATAGTGGACTTCAGGGGTTAGTATAAAATGCACTTTAATTGCATGCAAACATAGGTAATTGATATGAAGAATTAACGAACAATGCAAAAGAAGTAAACTTGTACTTAAGGAAAATGTTTGATGTGTAGAACGTGAGATCCAAATTAGTAGAAAACCCACTTAGGTATGAACTAGAGGCAAGCTATGTAACTAGGAAAATGATAGGGGCAGTTCTTTGGTAGCAATTTGAGACCTTTTTAGCCTTCTATCCCTTGAATTAATTATATCCGTCTTAGCCCAATTTTGAGCCTTAAGCCTTTCTTTTGTCTCCACGATTTAAGCCCATATCCCCTTAGTTTATTAGGCATTTCCATATGACCCGCACTTGAATCACGATCCTGAGACTTGTCTCGAGCTTGAGTTTGGGGTGGTGGGTCCATCTATGTGGAATTACATTGGGAGGGAATGATATGTGTTTGTATTGAGGCACAATTTCAAATGATACTATTATTTGTAACCCTTTACCGGGACTGAAAAAAAATAGAAAATCAATACAGTAGAAACCGGGAACCCGGTTGTAACCTGTACAAAGAAAAAGAGAAAAAGAAAAGAAATGAAAAAGAAAAATAAAGAAAGAATAAAATAACCGGCAAAGTGGAATTTTCAGAAAATCATCTTAGTATGTATTGGGTTAACATGGGGACGCTAAATTAGTGCGTCAAATGGGTTGAGTGAGAACATTATTCGAGTGTAAACTCTGGCTCATGGACAGTTGTTGATGGTAAGTGAGAAGAGAGCCAAAAGCTCACTTCAAATTTACCAAATATACATACCACACCGTCCATAAGCCTAGGCTAAATCTGTAAAGTCCTCCTGATTCTTAGGTGCATAGTGAGTTTATAATTCAGCTAATAGGGAGTATTCTAAGAGGAGCGTTCAAAGCGAGTGAGGATCAATGAAAACCCGATGGCCATCATATTGAGATAAGTACAGCATTGTGAATTTAAATTTAAGATTGATATTATTTGTGTTTGATTTTGATTTTGCATGATATGTGTATGTGTATATTAATTCCTAATGTTTGCTATATGAGATTTATTTCAAGTTTTGCTTTTGGTGTATTTACTAGTTTCTGCATTTCTGCATTCACCTTAGACCTTTTTTTTTAGTTTTACTTTGTAGGGACGACAAATGTTTGAGTTTGGGTCTTGATGTCTTTCTTTTTGTTCTAATTATATGCCCTTAAGAAACATTATTTTGGATGATTATTTGACTAATTTGATAGACTTTTAGTATTAATTTGTTATATTTCATTTTCCCTCGTTAGATTTTAGTATTTTTCATTTATTATGCTTTTGCACGTTAAATGGGTTGTTTTAGTGCAAAGTTTGTAGGTTTTTTATGCTAGCAAGCTGAGGAGCCAAGAATTAAAGTCTTAGGTCGTGGAAAGAAGTCAAAGGCGAGAAAAGATATTCCGAAGAATTGATTCGGTAAGCTGCAAATCCGGAAGACTGATGTTAATTGCTGATTTTGAGCCACTTAGACTTGGATTATGCCTTGACTCGTGAGACAAGCTTTTATTCCTTATTTAGTTACGAAGATTTGGCAACTTGAATGGGTCAATTTGGAGTTGATTTGAGGAATTTACAGCTGTTTTAGTGAAGGCTGCACACCAGTTACAGAATTCTAATTAAGAGATCGGACTTGGGCTATGTAATATTTCACTAATTTACTTAAGTAATGCCCAAGTTTGATTTTAGGCTTAAAAATAGACCCTTTGACTCTTATTTTACACACAAATCAATTTACACAAGGACCCACCAACGTTCTCCATTTTTGACATTATGATGTATGAATTGAAACACCAACTGTCTAATCTTTAATATCTGCTTCCATATCCATGTATTTGATTGTTTGGTGTCAAGACACCAAAACACAATTGCTATTGATTATATTCTTATGCACCCATTCACTCCAAAGATTATTGCTCCTGGAGTACATTCTCCAAAAAGAATATAGCATATAAACCTTTTTTAATTCTACAGTATTAGGTATATTTAGTCCCCCAGTATCTTTACTAGAGCAAACATCAAGCAATCTTAGCCCCCTGAGAACCACTTAAATCACACTTTCATAGGAAGCTTGACATCTTCCTGTTAAGTTTATAAATCACCTGCTTTGGAAGCCTAAACACCCTGCACCAGAATAAAATTTTGCTGACAAGAACAGTTTTAATTAGCTCTATTTTCCCAACATAAGATTGTAGTTTTGAGCTCTATTGATTAAAGGGTTGACAAATCTTCTCAACAAGTAATTCACCATCTGAGACACTTAATTTCTTCGAATTGAGGGGCACCCCGAGGTATCTTACTGGAATTTTGCCCATCTTAATATTCAGTATACTAGAAAAAGAGACTTGACTACCATAACTTGTACCTCCGAAATATACCTCACTTTTGTTAAAATTTATATTCAACCTTGATATTCTAGTAAATAGGCTAAGAGCTTCCCTCACTTTTTATGTTCATTCTCATCTACCTTAAGAAAAATAAGCAAGTCGTCAGCAAAGATGACATGATTGAGCATCAAATCTCTGCATTTAGGATGATAACTAAACTTATTAATTTTAGCCACATAATGAAATAAGCTAGTAAAAATTTCCTTGCATATAGCAAATAGGTAGGGAGAGAGAGGATCTCCTTGCCTGAGTCCTCTCTTTCCCTTAAAATATCCACAATCTTGGCCATTAACACAGATAGAGTATCTCGTGGAGCACACAACATTTTAATCCATTTGATAAACCTGTTAGAAATGCCAAAGGCATATAGTGTGTTAATTAAAGATACACAACTGACACTATCATATGCCTTCTGTAAGTCTAAGTTGATGGTATCTGGGTGAAATAGACTTCTTATCATAACCTAAGACAACATCCTAAGCAACCAAGATGTTATCACTAATGAATCTGCCATGTATATAAGCTGCCTGGTTGTTGGGTATGATATGAGTGAGGATTTACTTGACTCTATTATAGTAATATGCGACTAATAAAGAGAAAAAGTGATTTTGTTAAAGAAGCAAATGTTTTAGATTGATTTTATGCTTTTGTGTATTATAGGAATAAATAAATCTATGTTTGTGTGTTAAAGGAACACATTAAACATAATATCTGAATAAAAAAAATCAAAAAACTTCACAAATGTAGATATGTACTTGTCCCATCCAAACATGATTTTTTTTCAGATTATTTTTTGAATTAGTTATGGATTTTCAAATAATTTGATGAACGCGGTCGTGTGGTGGAATTGACAAATATATTTTTGTGTATCATAACAATACATGCAACAGAATATCAAAATTTTAAAAAACTGAAAAAACTCATAGACAAAAATATCAATTTGCCTAAACCAAAAAATACAAATTTCTGATTTTTCTAAAATTAATTATGAATATTTTTAAAAAAATTACGACACTTGCGTGTGGTGGATTTAGTTGTGGTGATTGGTTGCGATGACCGTGGCAGAACTAGTCGGTGGTAGTTGTGGACGAAAAAGGGGGTGTTCGGCGAATGATAATGGAGATACTAGTGGAGAATAGATGAGGTGATGGTGGTAGTCGGTAGTAAATGCATAAGGTGATGGTGGTGGTGGTGGAGATGGTCGGGTTTTAAAGTAAAGAAAAAATTTAATAAATAAATAAATATCATGAATATTATATAAATAAAAGATAAATAATTAAAGATAATATTAAAGATAATATTGGTTTTTAATTTATAATTAAGAAGGAAGATAAAATCTTATTTCCACTAATTAAAAAGGAAATATATAAATTTATTATTAAATGTACATTCTTTTTATAAAATAATCTTCTTTCTGTTATGAAATATTATAATGTGGGTATTATTCTAAAGTAGTGGAGAGCCTTTGTAACCTTCACAATTATCCCTTGTAACATCCTACTTATTATGTAATTAGTAAGGTAGTTGGATAGTCTCATAAGTCTTTATATAAAGGCTTGTCCATTCCCTCAAAGTAAGATAGAAATCCATATATAATAATATAATCTTCTTATCTCCACATAGCCTCTCATCAACTAGTTTCTTTTACATATTGTTTCAATACGTTATCAGCACGACTTTACCAACCGAGCTAATATGATTTGATACTCTTCATAATTTTTTTTTGTTATATAGAGGTAAGTAATTCTTGAGGTAAGATATATTTTTTTTTAATTTTTTATGTTATATTATAATATAATAAATTACTTCATCTCTATTTGAAAATATATTATAATAGAGAGTAAAGATTAATCGAAATTCATATACCTCTTCTAATATATGATTTTGAAAGAGAAGATTCAACTTGAAATCGTACAAGTTTGCGTCAAGAAAAGAATTACAATCCTTGAAAAAAATGACGAGAATAAGCAACTGAATGTTTGCTTCAATTTATAAATTATGATTGTTTAAAAGCAATGTGAAACTCGTCTTGTTTATGAAAAAAATAACTTTCGAGTTGTTTATAAAGAAAAAAAAAATATTTTAATGAACTTATCAAGAAAAAATTTGAATATTGAGAAACAATTGATGAGACCATTATGAAATGTCCAACTTGATAATGATTCATGGATGAAATTATTCAAGCCCACTTTCTACAAAAGTATGATTCATGAAAATAACTCTAACGAAATAAAATCTCGTTGGTATATTGAGCAATATAATTGCCATACATGTAAAGAAAATATTGAATTCATGGGAACAAATTTTACGAAATAAAATTTATTTTTATATTGAAATGACCTTGAAAATCATATGAATGACATAAATGATAGTGAAAAATAATCATTTGAGAAGAAAGTAACACATCTAAGAATGATTGTGTAGAAAAAAAATGATATTTCTTCAAAATTATCTCAAACGAGGCTTAAAGCCTAATCCCATGATTTATATAGTTATCATGAATTAAAAATTCGTTTGATATAATGAACAATTATACATTATATTAGTCACTGACTTTAAAAATCATACGGGGTTGGAGAAATAATTACGTATTCCTGAAAAAAACACGTTATCATAAAAAAAATCGTAAACTTGAAATTGCGAAAGATTATTTGACATGATTATTGAATCATGAAAACAAAAAGAAAGATAAATTCTGAAATGAATCCTTATAGGATCAAAATTGACATTTTAATAACAAAATAATTTAATGTTAGAAGTGGGATTTGAAACACCACCCTCTTGCAAATAAGGTAACTTGAATATGGTGTGTTAGACCAGTTGGTCATCATATCATAATTGTACAATATTATTGGACAACATTATTTGACATAACTATTTTATGATGAATGTCATTTGGATAAATCCAATGTTAAATCAATACTGTTTAAATCCTAAAATAAATATTACTAGATATCTCCTTTTTGTTTGTACTATTTGAAGTCAATAGTCAAATTCAGGGGGAGAAATATATGATCTAGCAGAATATATATTTTCTTAAAATAGAAATTGCTAGACAATTGGTTGTGAATTGGTCTAATATGACTTATCGACATACAACTTTATACATATATACGGTCATATTGAAAAAAAAGTCCAACTAAAAATCATGAATACCCTCATTGGTCAAAGACCTAAAGTATCCATCTATATACTGTTACTTGTGCAACATAAAATATAAATGTTCTACCATTATGCACAAAGATGAGATCACGAACAAATATAAGAATTTATTTCAATCTACAATGATTGATATGTATCTTGAGTTTGCCACATGAAAAATATGTATACTGGAATACATGCATAAAGCAAGATTCTCATGATAAGAGGGGGAACTGAAAAATATTTTATAAGATGCAACTTCATCCTCGCAAATAAGTCATGAGCTTAGTGTAATAATAAGATGCATTCATAAGTGACTAAGTCACGTATCCAGCTTGAAAAGATCATGCTCGAATTAATTTCCTTTGAAAAAAATACCTTGCAACGCGTAAAGCATGGTCGACCTGTCGGTTCCAAAATATCATAAATTGAGCAGTATGAGCAAGTTGGAACTTCTAACATTATCATGAGATAATGTGGAAAATATAACTAAAAAATAGTACTCTAAAAAGAGTACCAGGTACCTGAATATTTTCTCAGTATTGAGAAATTGAGATAAAAGAATCTCATTTAATTATATTACTACAGAAATATATGGAATCGAAAAAATACTTGATCATGATTGAATAATATGTGTAAATGATCATGTAAAAGTTACTAAATGAAAACGAGGATCTTGAATTGAAGTCCATTCTATGATGTCGTCTAGAAAAATTAATTGGTCAAAAATAATAAGACGCGGTCAGGCATAATCATACTCACACAGTCAATGTGAATATATGAAGTACTTTTTTGGTGGAAAATATTTGCCTGAAAGTTTCATATAAGACTTCATGTGCGTCTTATGATAAAATAAATTTACCAATATGTATCGTGTGATACGAAAAATTACATGAAAGTCTTTAGAAGACTAAAAACGCATATACATAAATCCCAGGATATATTAGAATGATATTTGTATTACTTTTGTTGTCTTTAACAATCTTTAATTATCTTATATATTGTCATGTAATCTGCCATATATTTGTTTTATATTTCATAAGTAGAATATGTGTTTATTTATGATTACGTGCATGAATATTTATTACTCTAAATTGGACATGATTGTATTTGTGGATCAATCCTGTGTTATATGACGATATGACTTCATATATTGTTTAATTTGAAATTATAGTTACTATTATGAAAATGTGTAAGATACTGAATATCGAGATTATATTCGAAATTGAAGATCATCACATATACGTTTACATGAGGGGGGGGGGGGGAACAACATGTATTGCACTCTTTATTCCTTCATCAAGGTTTTTTCCCACAGGGTTTTCCTGACAATGTTTTTAACGAGGAAAATTAATAGTGTATTGATAACGATTATGTACTCTTTTTCCTTCACTCGGTTTTTGTCGCACAGGGTTTTTCTAGTAAGGTTTTAACAAGGCATATCAATAAAAATTTGGTGGATATTCAACTCGACTTGGTCAAAATTAAGTTCACAAGAAAATCCCAAGATGTAAAGTTCAAGATGAAAATCATGTCATATAATTTATGGCTTCACTTGATAATTTTATGCAAAGATACTTCCATTTCATGAGACAAGTCGATAATACTAATGATCAAGGTAATTTATCCACACATTCAGAGGGAGATTTATACGCGTTGCACTCTTTTTCCCTTGACTAGTTTTTTTCCCATTGGTTTTTACTAGCGAGGTTTTTAACGAGGCAACATCATATGCGTATTTGAAATAATACCCAAGAGGGAGTGTATGAAATATTATAATGTGGGTATAATTGTAGAGTAGTGGAGAGCATTTCTAACCTTCACATTTATCCCTTGTAACATCCTACTTATTATGTAATTAGTAGGGTAGTTGGATAGTCTCATAAGTCTCTATATAAAGGCTTGTCCATTCCCTCAAAGTAAGATGGAAATCCATATATAATAATATACTCTTCTTATCTCCATATAGCCTCTCATCAACTAGTTTCTTTTACATATTGTTTCAACACTTTCCTATTTTTTATAATATTTCTTCTTTTTTTTTTCTTTATTAAAGAATTCCTTTCAATCGAAACAAATCCCAAATACTCTTTATGAAAAATGTTCTCAGTAAAACATCTACTGTTCACATCAAAAACCTAATCCCTTCAATTTTTTAGCTATTCTTACTGCTCCTAAAAATGAAATTTTGCTTTCCTCCCTTAAATTAAATCTCGTTCAATAGTACCCTTATTAGTCTTCTTTATCCTATTAGGAAAATTACTGTAATATTTTGTCTTGACCTTTTCATGAAGTTATTGTCCCTTTTTATTTTGATTTTCGAAATTACTAAAATAAATACCATGCAAGGTGTGATTTGGGTTTATCTTCTCTTGGGTTTGCAAGTATTTGTTAAACAACACTTTGATTTTGATCTGTTATGTCGCTTTGCATACATGCAATGGGTTATAATACCTTTGAGTGAACTAAGGTGGGAGGAGCCTTCATTGTATGTACTGTCAATTGGGGTTTATTACGCTGAGCCCATTTTCGAGGATAGACACCTTCCAAGGAGTGACCCTTGGCCTTCTTTGTTTTATTTTAATAAACAGATTACATCCTCCCTCGAAATCTGCAAAACTTCATCTACAATATCACACTTTGATGGTTTCAAGAAAACTTATGCTATGGAAGATTCAAAGTTTAGGCTTTATCAGGTGATTAAAACAGAAACTCTTTGTTTCCTTTACCTTATCAATTATATCTCCTATTGATATTTTTCCAATATTCTACACGCATTCTCTCTCTCTTTTCTATGTAAAAATTAAACACTTGGCATTATTCGTCTGTCTCACATGCAAAATCGCCATAAGGCGCTGTGATAAAGAACCTCATCAAATCTTCTAATTTAATCTACATTCTTTGCAACTCAATTCAGAAAAATGTTATCCAAATCAACTCTCTCATAAATTCTCTCCTTAAATTTTCTTCCAAAATCAATCATTCACTTATTCCATAATCAGTGACAGTAACCTGGAGATATTTGTGGTGCGTTCACTTTCATCCAAAGATGTTGCAGTAAGAACAATCCCGCTAGAATACAACTTTGCTGCCAAAGTGATCTCTGTTTGAGTTATCCCACTACCATTGTTTAGGAAAACTGTCCTAGACAACTGGAATATCAGGTGTCACATCATATTCGAAGAAGTCTCCCCAAATGTGTTCAAACTCACTCTTGACTCTGACGAAGAAGCAAACCGACTTTATTTCATTAGACCATGCATAGTTCAATCTATGCATGTCATCATAGTGTGGTGGAATGAAGGTGGGAAGCTCGTTGACCTTGATTTGATTAACTCAGTTGCATGGATTCGAGTATATGGTCTTGCTGGTTCGCAATGTACTATAGACACTATTGAAACTCTGGGTAACTTTATTAGTGAGATGATTAAGATTGATCACCCAATTATCGACAAGGATGATCAAGAATTTATTTGTTTTCGAGTTAAATTTGACACTAAGAAAGGCGCTGAAGACTTGTGTATACATTTAGCAGTTCGAAGGACTTGCCTGGTTTACGTTTGTGTATGAAATACTTGGGATGTAGTTTCAATTGTGGTGTTTTGGGTCACAACAAAAATGCATGTTCAACATGCATTATCAGGCCGCGGTGGAATGATAATTCTTTTCGCTATTTCAACTGGAGTAGAGAACTTACAATGAAGAGTGAGAATAGAGCAGCTCATGTCATTCAAAAGAGGGATATATGGGGAGTATTTGATATTCAGAAGACAAGACGGAGATGATGATGAACACGAAAAAGACTTGAACAATGGTGGTATTGGAGGTAACCAAGCTAGTTTAATTGTTGGTTCAATAAGGGTTAATTTTAACCCTACTGTTGAGAGAAAAAACAAAGAAAACAAAAATAAAGGGGCTGAATCAACAAAAGGAAAAGAGAAAACACTGGATTACTTAATGACATTGTAGGTGGGGTGGAATTTCCTTCAAAACCATTTGAAATTTCTTCTACAAATTTTCCTTGGGTTGTATAACTTTTTACAAAAAGAATGGGTTGATGTTAGAAAAGTTTGGTGGTTAATATCCAAGCTGTTAATGAGGTCTTAGCTACTAGTAATGTGGAGATTGATGATTTGTATAAGAAATTTACAACTGAGGGAGAATATCAAACTCTACCTTACTCAGATAATGGTGGTGACTTCAACTACAAAAGAAAGGAATTAGAAATCAAAACCAGTATGGATAGGGAGAGAAAATCAAAATTCAGATACGATGAACATTTCAGGGTTGCAGGAAAGTCTCGTCTTGGAGAATCTTTTACTCAGGTGGAGGACTCGCTTAATTCCCAATCAGTTCATCCCAGTCAGCATCCAAGACCTGATGATGAAAACAATCAAGGTTGGAAACATACAACTAGGATGAGAGTGCAAGGACTTGATGAAGACTTCTCATGGTCTAATGACCTCAAAAAGGATAGCTTACCTGACAACGGATAATGACTTACTTGCTAGTAAGCGTAGGTTACAGGAGGAATTCGAGATGATGGGCAAGAAGGTTGGTGAGATACAACTCTTTATGGATGACATTTATGAATGTCTATGTGATGTTAAACATCAGTTCATGATCAAGGAAGGTTTATACCCATGAAATTATGTGATTACTAACGCTGGGATTCAAGATGGTTGAAAGCTGTATTATTGTAAAGGTATAGAGTGTGATGGGCATTTTGAGCGTGGTAACAAGAGTGATGGTGACTCTGAAGATGTAGTTGATTCCCAGGCTCCTCCTTTGAGGAATGACTACATCAAATTTTTGAAGTATGGGGCCAATCCTCCAAGACGGTGAACCATGGTGAATAGTATTATGGTGTGGAATTGCCAAGGAGCGAGGGCATCCTTGACATAGAAGAGTTTGAAGTCCATACCGTTTAAGTTTAATTAATCAATTGTTTGTATGTTATAAACTAAGTTGAAAAGGTCAGAGTGGGTAGCTATAAACCACTAAAGTCCTTCAATAATGTCCATGTAGTTGACCCTAGGGGAAGTGCTTCTAGGTCTGGGGGGTATTAGTGTCGTGGAAGGACTCTATATGTCTTAAGGTTGTTTTGTCGTGTGTTGGCTTTGTAATTTGCAAAATTAGTGAATCTATTAACTTGAAGTGGTACTTGATCTTTGTATATGCTCCTAATAATGAGGAGGAGAAAAGTGCACTATGGCTTGAACTAACATAATGGATGACAAAAAATGACGAACCAATTCTAATCATGGGTGAATTTAATAAAGTGGCTAGGTCTTCTAAACAACAAGGTAAAACCCACCTAACTCTGAGAGAATTTAGAAACTCAATAGCTTTATCAACGATAATTCTTTATCGGAAATCAAGACTAAGGGTTGTTTTTTCACGTGGAATAATAATAGAGAAGGTAATGAAATTATAATGAAAAAATTAGATAGGGGGTTTGGTAATATTAGTCTTTTTAACTTATTGCCAAATGCCATTACTAAAGTACCACTAGCAATAGGGTTGGACCATTTGCCCCATATTTTTCAAAAAGATTTTACAAACACTAATAATAAGAGGTATTTTATATTTGACTCAAGATGGCTTGAGGATTTAAACTGTAAAGAGGTGATTGAGAAATCTTGGACATCAAATCATTGAGAATCAGCTATTAGGAATTTCAATAGGAAAAAAGAGGTGACTTGTATTGCTCTCACTCGATGGAGTAGAGAAGTTCTTTTCAACAATCGAAAAAAAATAAATGAGTTACAGAAATATCTACCGAACTTCAAGACACAGGGACGGGACCCACAACGCAAGAGCAAATCAAACATACTAAAATGGAAATTGAAAGATTATGGACCTTAGAAGAAATATATTGGGTGGACAGAGCAAGAGACCAACAAATTAAATGCGGAGACAAAAATACTGCTTATTTTCATAATATGACTAAAAAATAAGAAATATCAATAGAATTTGTGCAATTAAAAATAATGAATATGAATGGACAGACAATATTGATGACATCAAAAAAATTCATAATTACTACGTGGAACTCTTTCAAGAATATAAAATTGAGGATATCGAAGACATCACTAATCATATACCTTGTAAAATAACAGACGAAATGAATGATAGTCTAATAAGAGGCTCCTGATATCGAGGAAGTAAAAAATATGGTTTTCAGCATGTCCTGATCCAAAGCAACGGGCCTGGACGGATTAATTGGTAAATTTTACCATGAATTCTGGAACGTTATCAATGAAAATATCTATAAAAAAGTTACAGATTTTTTTGATTCCAAATGTGATTTAGACAAAATTAACAATGCAATTATCACACTCATTCTGAAAGGGAACACTCAGGAAACACCAGCGGATTATAGACCGATAGCTTGTATTAACTTTATCTATAAGATTATAGCGAAAATTCTGGCACTCAGACTTCAACCTTTTATGGATGCTATTATTTCACCAACCTAATCGGCTTTCATTAAAGGAAGAAGTATTCAAGATAACATCATTATTGCGCAAGAAATATCTTATTTTCTCTAAACAAAAACAAATTCAAAGAAACATCTTGTGACTATAAAAGTTGACATGGCAAAGGCTTACGATAGAGTAAATTGGTCTTTTCTCATGAAGGCCCTTACACAACTTGGTTTCTGAGAAAAATGAGGAAACTTAATATACATATGCATTTCAACAGTTTCGATGCAGATTAAAATAAACGGGGATCGGTTAGAAGAATTCAAACCTCAACAAGGTATCAAACAAGGTGAATCCCCTGTTTCCACTCTTATTTACTTTGATGACGGAAGCGCTTTTATGGTTTATTAATTATCATATCCGAGAGGAAGAAATTAAAGGATTATCAATCACTAGAAACTGCCCTAGACTCACTCATCTTCTATTCGCGGATGATGCCATGTTCTTCATGTTAGCTGATACTAACGAGCTTGAGAAATTCAAAAATATTATTGAAAAATATTGTAAAGCTTCAGGACAAATGATAAATTACAGCAAATCTTCAGTTTCGTTTAGTAACGGGATCTCTGAGAACACAAAAAAGATCTTAGCTGATGTTCTTAACATCCCATCTTTAAACTCCTTCGGAAAATACTTGGGTATACCACTCACCCTTAAAAGGTCGAAGAACGAAAATCTTAGTTATATAAAAGACAGAATGGTCAATAGATCTTCTAGTTGGGTTGTATACCTTTTATCAGATGGAGGGAAGGAGGAATTAATTAAATCAGTATTTCATGATATACAAATTATGCGATGTCAATCTTTGAATTTCCCAAAGAGCTATGTAAAAAAATGTCGGCTATTATTTCAAATTTCTATTGGGATGCAGCGGGTAAGAGGAAAATCCACTGGGTTTCCTGGAGAAAAATCGCAAGGTCTTGGTTTTAGATACCTTGAAAAAATGAATATGGTAATGTTAGCCAATCAAGTTTGGAGAATCCTTAAAAATCCTGATTTGTTTGTGGAAAGAGTTATTAAAGGAATTTATCATCCAAATTCGGACCTATGGAACGCACAATTGCTGGAAAAATGTCATGGAGTTGGTTTAGCCTTTTCAAGGGATTACAATTCCATAAAAAGGAGTAATGTTGGCAAATAGGAAACGGGTTGAAAGAAAATATTTGGGAGTATTCCTGGGTAGGACCAGGAATGAAAATTGATAAGAAGGAAGGGATACCGATTAATAATGTGGCTGAATTATTTAACAATGATTGTACAAGATGGAATATGGACCTAATTGAAGAAATATGTAACAAGAGAGAAATAGCCGAAATTAAAAAATCCCAATTACGTGCCTAGATAAGGAGGATAAAATTATATGGCCCTTTACAAAAGGGAGGGGGATATTCAACCAAAATAGGGTACCACTATTTGGTTAAAAATGAAATTAATAAAGAAATTCAGACATCCGAGAATGGCGGAAAGAATGGTGATAAGCTTATGTGGTCAACAATTTGGAAATCTAACGTGCCAACCAAGATTACGAATTTTGTCTGGAAGATTTGCAATGAAGTCATCCCAACAAAAGTCACATTGAAGAAAAAGAAGTGTTATAAGACGACTAGTTGATAATGGTGTGAACAAGATAACGAGACAATTGAACATCTTTTCCTTAAATGTCCACTCAGCTTGGCGGTGTGGGCCGAATCTCCTTTACAAATTAAAATATGCTGAGAATCGAGAATGACGATTAGACAATGGATCATTCAGACTATCAAACATACTCAAATAATGGATGGGAAAAAAATCTTATCACTGCAAACATTTTATCCATCCTTTGGAATATTTGGAAAGCGAGAATGGAAGGTTTTTCTTAAAAGAAAAAAAAGAATATTTCTGAGATTGTGAAACAAATCTAACATACTAATCAACGATCTATTTTCTGTCAAATTCAAATATAATAAGGATGTTTGCATTGAAAAGGACAAATCTGATAGAGATGTCCATGACAACAAAATTCTACACGACACGGCTAAAGAGACCAGGCTTAATGATGCATCGTTTACTAAAGAATGGGAGCCAGGAGGCATTGCATCGATTGCAATAAACAAGGAAGGGATGATAATCGATAAAGAAACTAGGAGGGATTTCATCAGGGGTACTAAAGAAGGAGAATGTTGGGATATTATTCAAGAAATGAGAAAGGCGGCAAAATTTAACCTTGAATCTGCTTCTTTTTATTAGGACAACCTTAAAATTGTTCAAGGTATTAAAAAACTAGGGAAATTGATTGAAAAATCCGCCCATTGATAGAGGTGATCTAAAACTGGATTTCAAATTTCCCAACTAGAAGATCTCCGATATCGGAAGATGGTGTCGCCTAAGGTGTGATAAAAAGATGTATAAAATAAGTGCAAATAAACACCCTAAGCTGAGCACGGTTCTGCAAGTATACAGATCGTATGCAAGTTTTAATGAATAAGTAGAATTCGTTCCTAAGAGACTACGAAGGTTAAGAAGAACTTATGCAAATATTCAAGTGCAAATATGAGAGTTAGAAAAGATAATACGCAAGTAGAAAGAAGAGATAGATAGATATTTATTTGATTTTCAATAAAAGAAACTTAAACTAATAAACTAAAAGACAGAAAATAAATAAAAGAAAAGAAAAGAAGATAGTATGAAAGTTTAGCTTGAGTAAATAGCATGTAATCCCCACTAGTTTTGCCGTTCTAAACATGTAAGGGTGGATTATGTAGTATTTCAATAATCGGTTCCAATTGCGCTAGGTAGTCTTAAATAGGGTTTACCTGTGTCAATAAGGAGTCCTAAGCAAACTGTTCATTCAATTGGCTAAATAGAAATACACTAAACCATGGCTAGTTAGGTTGATTTTTCAGATCTAATCCTTATTCTAGACGTTATGTGCTAATCCTATAGTTAAACACCGTTTTCAATGATGACCTATCTATTATGATGGTAATTCTATATGGCTGCAGTCCACAAGAACACAGAATATAAATCCAAACACATAAACAGAGAATAAAAACAATAATTCAATTTAAAACATAGAATTCCCAAATTAGATAGATATCAATCAAACCTAGGGTTCATACATATATGCTAAAACTAAAGTTAAATAGAATTTAGTTCATACTAAGAAAAGAAAAGAAAAGAATTACAGAATTGAAGGTTAAAGAAGACATGATTGATGCACAGCTCCTTCCAGACTTCTCTTCTTGTGTTATAGCTTCTTCCTGAATTTAAGGTTTGGTCAATGATGATTTTCTAATGTTAAGAGGCTGTATTTATAGTGTATAGGTTGACCTAATCGTTTTCTTGAAGGAAATGGTAAATATTGGACTCCTAGCCCAACTCAAATTCGTAGCCCAAAAACATGGAATAAGCCCCGTTTTGTTTTTGGTCCTAGCAGCTTCAATACTCATCCGTTTGACGCGTATGAGTAGTCGAAATTTATCGTGTCGGAAAGATCTACAACTTTGCTCTTGACTGTTCTTCCAAATTCCTCACCGATTTTGAGATATAAGCTGATTTGTGGTCTTAGGTGCTGGAATTCAGATTTATGGCAGTTTTCCTTTTCCATATTTTTAGCTTTTACTTCCTTATCTTCAATTTCCATGTTTATCTTCTTTCATTTAGCTCTTGGAACCAATTTGGACTCTAATTAATTACCATATATCTCTAAAGCTTCACACTAAATAAATAATTAAACCCAATATGCTCTAAAAATAATAAATAATTAATTCAAGACCCAAAATAGGAAAGTGTACTAAATCATGTGAAAATCGACCTATACTCTAATAAATACAACTAAAATGATGTCTACAACTACTAATAAAGCATCACAAATGGGGAGACATCAGAAGAGAATTTAACGGAGTAGATGGTATGGCGGCCAAATGCACTAAAGTGGGAAAGGACCTCTCATGGTGGAACACTCTTAAGCTCTTAGAAAGGTTTAGTCTTTTAAATAATCTTTATTGTAATAAAGGCATTGGATAGTACCTCTCTTTCTGTGTTTTTGTTTTTGTATTTGTGTTTCTGAAAGAAAAAATAAACAATTCCCAAATATTTAGTGAAAACGTGTTAATTTAACTTTGGAGGTGAAAGGTTATTTGGTGGTAGATATTATTCTATCGAAAGCTTATAATATAAATAGATAATATAAAAAATTACAATTTTACCAATTTTGTATAGCTTATTGTCAAAAGATAGGATACTTGTTAATTGGGTAGGAACAAACGATTTTTTAGTTGTCAAATATTGTGCTAAAAAACTTCTGTTTGGCAACTCATTCGACATTTGTATTTATTTTCTTAGGAATAGGGAAAAATATAAGGTTTGTTTACTCAGTAAATCCATAAATATTACAAAAAACATTTTAGATACTATTACACAAAATAATTAGATTAATCGCTAAAAGTTGCATAAAACTTTTCGCATCGTTCTCGATAATGACTTTTCCTTAAGTGTAGTTATTAGTTATCTCGATTGTCTTTAAAATATCCAAACCCTCTACCTCAAATAAAAACTTTGCGGTAATTTTCCAACTAATTTCTATTAATAAAATATCTTTGAAGTTTCTAGTCATATAAAACTATTACACTACTCTTATAAGCTGCATTGTTTATTTTGATAGAAATAGTGGGAGGTTGGATCCATTTTCCTTACTATTTGGTACGTATGTACTAGAGATGCAAATCGGAAGGAACGAGTCAGAAAAAGGGCCTTTCAGAAAATTTTCTATTTTTTTAGAAAAGAATCTTCCATTCCAATTCCGATCCAAATTTTCGGAACTAGAAAAAAAATTCATATTCAGAATTTCAAAAATTTGGAAATTGTGGAACGGAAATTTTTGGAATTTTCAGTTTACAAATTTTTGAACTTTTGTTTTGAAGTTTGCGGAAGAAAACATGACCTTTTTTTTTATGTTAGATTATATCTAGCAGTTGCGCCAAATGGATATTTTACTACAAAATAATTCAAAAAATACAGTATAACACAAAATTTTGAGAGTTCATTTTTTAACTATTTGGGGTAAGTATACGACCAAGTCAGGATACCACCGCTTAATTCAGATAGAGGATGAAAATAAAGGGCCTTCTTCAAAAGAAGGAGAATTGATGAACAAGAATCTTTACAATCTTCTTTGAAAGTCTAATTTTCCGTCAAAAGTTAAAAAATTTGTGTGGAAAATACACAATAACGCTATTCCAACAAAAAGTAATTTCATGAAGAGGAAATGTACAGAAAACGATACGTGTGAATGGTACGAAGCCGGAAAAGAAAATATTGAACATATATTCGTGGAGTGTCAATTTAGCAGAGGTGTATGGGCAAGCTGTCAATTGCAGATTAATATTGAGGAAAAGGTTGAAGGTAAAATAGGTGATTGGATAATTCAAATTATTGAAAGCTACTCGAAAAATGGTTGGGACCAAAGGTACGTAACGGAAATTATATTAATTACATTATGGAATATCTGGAAGGCGACCCAACAAGTATGGTTTCTATTGCAGTAAACAAGGAGGGAGAAGTTAAGAAGATTAATACGAAAAGAGCAAGACTTAACAGTAATCTGGAAGGAGAAATGTGGTCGATGTTACTTGCTATGAGGTCGGCCGCGGATCTTGGAATAAAGAGTAGCTCGTTCTACTCAGATAACCTTGAAGTAGTTCAAGGTATTAAGCGAGACATAGGGATCGACTTGAGGATTCGCCCCATGATTTCCGAAGCATGGAGGTGGATAGGAAGATTCCCAGAATGGAAAGTAAATCATGTCAAAAGGAAATTTAATAATATTGCGGACACACTCGCCAAGTGCGTTAAGAAGAACATTGAGATTTCTAATTGTCCTCGTAGGACGTTAGTAGAGTTTTATTCTAGTATTAGTAATCTATATAGGGGATGTACCAGACACCGATGTTAGTTATTTTTACGTGACAAAAAAATATCAATATAAGTAAGGAACTTTATTTGAAATACTCAAATTACCCTTAAAAATTATTAATTTTCTACCATAATTAGTTAAATTGATTAAAAAGGAGAATTATGGGTAATGTATAATCCAAAAAGGAGTCATTTTGAAGTAGTTTTCTAAAATTGATTTTACCCTTTAGAATAGGGTACTTTTTGGAACTTTATCTACAATATTATGTGTATTTTCTTTCATTTGGAATTTTTAAATCTTAACTTTGACAATCCAGATATCTTTACACGAGCTTATATATTAGGGCATAATCATAGACATGGTGTATTGCCCATTCAATAATTAAATTATAGTTTTGGACGTGGTTTATTGCATATGTATGATTATATATAAATCATGAAAAGTTATCCCAATGGAGAAAAGTGATGGTGTATTGCCCATTCAATAATTAAATTATAGTTTTGGACGTGGTTTATTGCATATGTATGATTATATATAAATCAGGAAAAGTTATCCCAATGGAGAAAAGTGAGGAAGTGTTAGAGAGATTAGCAAATGGTATGGTAATATGGAAAATAACAAAGAAGAAATTCATTTATAAATATAAGAATGTGATTTTTTTAATTGGCTTAATGTTTTTCGGACACTAACAATATCCTTGACATGATTGTAGATTTTTTCGAATTTACCAACTAAGACTTTTGATATAATCATTTATTTTATTGAATATTAGACGGAACGATTAATTCCAACTAAGTACAACAACATCGATTAGGCTCCTCGCCTATTATCATGCATGCACCAGATTTGAACCCTTTAGATATACAATATGCGTTGCAGTCATGATATGCAATGCATAATGCTTGGCAAATGGGATCCCCCGATATTTTCACTCCTTCAGCTACGTCCACTGCAAAATTCAAATAATATTAATTTGTATGAGCATAAAGAGATATATTAAGATATAATATTCAGGGTATCTTTGGGGAAAACTATTATAATAGTGACTTTAGACCTAAATATTTTGTTGGTCGTCCGTATAATATGTGCTTCCAATATATTTTGCAAGGTTATTGAAAAGAGAAAAGGTTATTATACCTAAAGATATGGATAGAGACATAAGTACAATCCATACAAAGAAATCTCCTAAGTTTTGCGCACCTTTATACGTTTTCATAATTTCAAGTCTCTGAAATATGAATAAATTATTTCACTAAAGAAAGATAATAGTTTTATATGGAGAAACAATGTATGTGAAATAATGGTATATGTTTATATATATATATATGAAATCTAAGAGAAAAAGGGATATATTTTTAATTTGAATTCATTTAATTACATTCATTTTGGTCAAAAAGTTTATTTAATTTAAGAGATTGCATTAATTAAAATATACATAAAAAAGAGTGACATCAATAACTATTATAGTAAAACAAGTTTAAATATTTTGATAGAATTTCTCTATAATATTAGATATGTGGACTCTAAGGAAAAAGGAATATATTTTTTATTTGCATTTATTTTGTATAATACATTAATTTTTTGTCAAAGGATCTATTTTGTCGTGACTTTTTTACGAACGGTCCGCAAGATGGAGTTCAATCTTGTTGAAAACGAATCTCTTGCACGTGCGACCTATCTTGCAATTTATCTCAGCATTCCTAGTGATGGCATGGGAATTGGAAACCCTTAAGGTGAGGGTCCCAATATTTTTTATAAAGAGATTGAAGTATTTCGAGTAAAATTCTCTAAGATTCTACCCAATTTATACTTTTAATTAAAGTATGGTAATATTTATATAATAATATTAATGAATAAAATTTATATCTTTTACCAATTCTTTAATTATTAGTATATAACATCTTTTTTCTTTTTTGTCATTCAAACAACGAAAAATTTAGTTATTACAAATCAATATTACATTATTAAGATAATCAATACTATCAAAAACATTATTAAACGTACATAAGCTTCGATCACCACCCTTTCTTACACATTTTGCTGTCAGATCATCAATTGTATTAAGATTTCTCTTAATATGATAAATTTTCCATCTTGGAAATTTCGAAGTCCACTTCCAGATCGTTTTGATCAATGGCTGGACCTTCCAATCAATTTCCTTTTTGTGATTAATACCTTGAACAATTTCAAGATTATCTGTATAGAAGGAAGCTTCTTTACAGCAAGCGATTTTGGTTGCCTTCATTGCTTGTAAGATAGCCCAACATTCTCCTTCTTTAGCACTCTTAAAAGGACCTCTTCTAAACCTTTTATCTCTGATTCCTCCATCTTTACCTATGGCAATCGAAGCTATTCCTGAAGGTTCCTTGTCATTCACAAAAGAGGCATCGTTATGCCACACCAATTACGCTGTATCCAGGAGAATTTTGTTATCTTCCTCATCCTTTTGTCTACCTTTTTACAATATTATTCTCTCTTTACATTTCAAATCCAAATTATAAAGTTTATTGATGATTTTGTTTGATTCATTAATAATTTCTGATATATCCCATTTCTTTTTCTCAGAGAAGCCCTTCATTCTCGTTTTCCACATGCTCCAAAGAATTGAGAGAATATTACTCGTAACACGGTTTTTCTCTCATCCGTTTTTCCCATAACTTTTGATTACGTTAGTGAACCATTCTTTAAAAGTTTGAGTCATTCCTTTATCTAATTTTATTTGAAGGGAAGATTGTGTCCAAATTGCAACGCTAAAAGGACATTTTAAGAATAAACGCTCTATCGTTTCGTCGGCCTCTTCACACCATTCACATATTGTTGAGTCAGCACACTTCTTTTTATGAAGTGGAGTTTTTGTTGTAATAGTGATGTCTCCTCATTTGTGATAGATTTATGTTAAGATGAGACATCATTTTTAGTGTTTTAGAAGTCAATAATGTCGATTTTCTTGAGTTTTAGTGCACTTTCCTATTTGGTGTCTTGATTTGTAGAATTAATGTTTTTAGAGCATATTGGGTTTAATTGTTTATTTAGTGTGTAGCTTTAAAGATAATTATGGAGCTTAATTAGAGTCCAAGTCAAAGACAACAACTTATGGAAAGAGATATGCATGGTAATTGGAGATAAGGAAGGAATTGCTAAAAAGATGGAAAAGGAAAAGCTACCTAAATCTGGGATTCTGCAAAGATAGGAGTTTTTACCTAATAAAGAGGCCGAATTTGGTAGATTACTCCTAAAGGGCCTAGATAATTCTGTTGCGATTCTTTTGGTATCTTGTGGAGCAAAAACGGACCAATAATAAAGAAGTTATGACCAAAACAACGCAGCAGTGTTTATCTTTATTTCCATACGAATTTGAGTTGGGCTAGAAGTCCATTACCTTAACTCTTCCTCAAGAAAACGAATTAGGTCTTCTAAACACCTATAAATACACCCTTATATCACTTGTAAATTATCCTTGCCTCATAGTAATTAGTTCTTAAGGTTTTATTCTTCCAGTTTATTGTAGAGAGCAAGATGATGTCTTTTGTAATTTCTTTTAGTTTATTTCCTTCAGGTATGAACTAAACCTCCCATAGCTTGGGTTTTGCATATGTATAATCTATGAATTCTAATTCTTCTATCTAAGTTTCTTTGGGAATTATATGTTTTAATCTGATATTAGCTTCTTACTTTATATTTGCTTATGTGTTTTGATTTAATGTCTTTCCTAGAATTGATCACTCTAGGATTGTTTTAAGAGTAGTTAGATGGTCACCTTGTAAGGGTGTTTAACTATTGAACCACCACATAATGTCTAGTGTCGATAGCAGTTCTGACAAAACATACTTCTAACTAGATAGTCATTAAGGTTTGTTTTAACCACCGTATCACCAAGACTTGCAGTATTTGCTTAGGGCCTTAGTGGCGTTTGATAACCCTATTTTAAATCACTTCTTGGTTGTGACGTAGCCCCCTTAGTCGCTCTCAAGGTCTAAGGTAGTGGAATTTAGAATCCTGACTAAGTATTACCAAGAGCTAATATTCTCCCTTATTAACTAGATCTATAGATAGAATTAGAAGGATTAGTGCATACTAGCAAAACCTAAGCTATACTTCTCATCTCATATTCTTAATCTTTTACTTCATTGTCTTTATTTTCCTAGTTTTAATTTAGTTTTAATTTATAAATTCGAAAAACCAAATATTTAATTTTCTGTTTTCTAGTTATTTACTTTTACTCGTTATCTGTTCCTACGCGTTTAACACACTTAAGTCCCTGAGAACGAACTCTACTTATCATTAAAACTTGCATACGTCCTGTAATACTTGCAGTACTGTGCCTGTCTAGGGTGAGAGTGCATAGTTTTCCATACTTAAATTGATCTTATTTTTATCACACCCTAGGCGACACCAAGTTTTTGGCGCCGCTGCCGGGGACTTGTGTCTCGTTAGCGTGTGGGTTATCTATTTCGAGTTTTAGTTTTTAATTAGTTTTTACTTTTCAGTTTTTAGTTTAGTTTTAGTTTTTATTTTTCCAGATTTACGCTTGTGGTTTGCTTTAGTCTTTTTCAGGTTTCACAGTGTTTAATTCTTGGCCTCCCTTACCGGAGCCTGAGAGGAGCTTCAGAGCTTATAACAAAAGAATTCGTGAGGAAAGAACCTTGAGGAGAGCTATGGCAGACATACATGATAACAATCCGGAGTTAGTTTACTTTGCACCAGGAGGACCTCCAGCATACATTCCACCTGGTGTACAATTACCAGTAGGAGAAGGTAATGGGCAGAATAATCTCAATAATCAACAGAACCGAGTTGAACAAGATCTACCTGGCCTTAACATACCATTCCATGTTCAACCCATCGGTTACCGCCCTCCTGAGATTCCGAATATCAAATTTAGACCCGATCCGGGTATGCTTAGTCAATTTCAAAGTTTCGGACTCTATACTGGTACTGCAATTCAAGATCCGGTAAAAGCGATTCAGAAGTTTATGCAGATTTGTGATGCCTACATTACTCCTGGCATTACACGCGAGCAACTGTATTGTCATATGTTTTCGTTTTTCTTGACCGGAAGAGCTAGCGATTGGCTAGAAAGACAACCACATGGAACCATTCACTCTTGGAGAGAGCTTCAAGCCGCATTCTTTAACCGATTTTATCCAAAGAGCATGAGACTTAAAGATCAAACCGAGCTTGCAAGATTTTCTCAAGAAGATGGAGAAACAGTGGGAGAAGCATGGACAAGGTTTCAACAAAAATTAGCTAGATGCCCGCTCCATGGTTATACACCTGCTCTACAACTTGCTATATTCTATGAAGGTCTTGATGACAAGGGTAGAGACAAGGTGGATAACATTGGAAAGGGTAATTTTGTATCCATGAATCACAATGAAGCTTCCGAGGTGTTAGAAAATATTATGGAACAAGAAAGAAGTTGGCCTTCAACGCGAGCTTCTATTACAAAAACCCGAGGAACGCTTCGTTTAGATGCAGAGACTGCGAACTCAGCTCAAATATCCTCGTTAGAAAATCAAATCAAGGAGCTGAGAATCGCGATGGATAAGAATTTAGCTGCTACAAAGGTAGTTCAAGAGGCACAAGGTTGTCAACAATGTGGAGTTAACGATCATTCATGGGAAGAGTGCGAAACAAATCCGCAATCTGTTTACTTTATATCTAACCGATGGGGCAACCGCAACCATCCGGGTATGCAGTATTCAAATTCACAAGGGGCCGCTAATCCTGGTCAATATCAATCGCGATCCCAGAACAACGCTTACCAACAGAGAGGTCAGTACCAAAACCAATATCAGAATCGACCTGCTCCTCCACAACAACCTGCTCAAGACGCCTATACCGATACCTTAGATCAAAAAGCTTTACCTCAGTATCCGCAAGAAGGGTCTATGGACAATACACAGATAGTACAAGCTCTAGAACGTTTGAACACAACTGTAAACGCTCAAGAGGAAAAAGTCCGAGGACACGATGCCATACTTCAGATGCTAAATACTCAATTAGCCCAAATAAACAAGCATCTGACAGAACAAAAGGAAGTAAAGGCAATCGAAGGAGGTGAAAACAATGTTGGGTTCGAAGCTTGCAAGGCTATATGCCTTGAAATCGGAAAAGAAAAGGAGGAAGCACCACATGCTGCCATTAGTGCCGTGGAAGTTCCCAGTATTGAAGAAGAACCAACCGAGTCTAACCCCGAGGAGTCCGACTGTCTAGAAGTTTATCATCTGGAAAGCGATGAAGAGAGAGACGAGTTCATAGAGCTACTGAAAAAGGTGCAAGAGGAGATGCGATCGATGGTAGAGTATGCAGCGGAGTTAGCGAGAGAGAAAGAGGAAGAAGCCTCAAAAGAAGAATCGAAAGAAGATAAAGTGGCACCTGCTGTGCTAGAGGAGAAAGAAGAAGAAAAGGTGGAATCGCCACCTAGTGTTCAACCAGTGTCATCAACTATTCCTGATACAAATCCTAAGGATGACACTATTCTCAAGACATTTGTAGAAGCGTACCAACCTGAAAATATCAACGCCCAAATGCTTGAGATTACGAAGAGAGGACTTACACCGCAACAAGTTTTTACGCAAGTTATTCCTGAGAAAGAGGCGAGTGTAGAGATCCCAAGAGAGAACCTGAGGGTTTCGAGAAGAAGTGAGAAAGAGCTACCTACTAAGATTAAAGATCCAGGAAGTTTCAACCTTCCTATTCAATTGCATGGTAGGCTCAAAGTGAAAGCAATGTACGATGTGGGTTCTGGTGTGAATCTTATGCCTAAGTCCGTATTCGAGAGACTTGGACTTCAAAAATCAGAGAAGACTCCGGTGAAGTTGCAGTTTGCTGACAACTCAGTTAAGAGGACATGGGGAACAGTGGAGGACGTCTTAGTCCGAGCAGGTAATATCGCCATCCCTACTGACTTTGTTATTCTTGAGTTTGATGCAGATAAGCAGGTTCCGATCATACTTGGACGGCCTTTCATGGCCACAAGTCAAAGTGTGATCAACTTCCAAGATGGGACCATCACCCTTCATGCAAAGCATGTATCCGAGACCTTCTATGTCTTGGGTAAAAAACCAAGGAAGTTGGATCCCACCGTGCCTATCATCCACAACCTTTCACATCACAAAGTCCCTCCTGAGGAGATCCACTTAAAACCTGTGGATACTGAGCCAAACATTGAGTTTGGGGTTGGCCATGAAGTCCTATGGAAAGCCCACAAACGCGAGAACAGGCCACGAAGTTTCAAAGACTCGTGGATGGGACCATTCATTGTCACTAAGGTTGTTTCAGCCAAGGTGATAGAAATTCGCCCCAAAACTGGGGTCAAGCGCAGATTAGTTGACGTTCATAGCCTTACTCACTGTTGGGGAGGCTATATTCGCAAATCTTGACAGAGGTAACACGTCTAACTTTGAAAGACGTTAAACAAAAGTGCTGTTCGGGAGACAACCCGAAGTTTTTTTTATGTTTTCATGTCTTTTACATTCTTAGTTTAAGTTTATGTTAGTTGTTTTTAGTTGATAATGCATATTTGAGAAAGGTATTAGTGTTTTTGGTGTGTAGGGATCAGAGAAATGTTAGGGAACGCGAGGAAAATTTTTGGAGCGAAAGAAAGTACCCCGCGGACTACCCCCACGGACTACCCCATGGTCCGCACGGATGGTCCGCGAGGTCAAAACCCGTACCACGGGTTGCTACCGCGGGTTTGATCCAGAAACACGAAAAAATTCCACGGACTACCCCGCGGTGCACCGCGCCATGGTCCGCGCCCCAAAAACCCGTACCACGGGGTGAGTACCACGGGTATTTTGACGGAGTCTACAACAAGCCGCGGTGTACCCTCCGGTACACCGGACCCTAGTCCGCGAGCCAAAAACCCGTACCACGGGGTCCTACCACGGGTTTAGGTCAGTGAGCAAAAATTTTCGAGCATCAGATGTCACGGACTACCCTGCGGTGCACCCCATGGTCCGCAGGGGTAGTCCGCAGCGCCGCCAGAGGAGAGAGAAAGTTACGGGATTAAGATATAAAGGAGGTATTGAGCCTATTATTCCGAATTTATTAAACCTTAACCCTCTCTTTCTTCTCCACAACTCTCCTAACTCCATTGAAGCTCATCAAAACTTTCACCAATCACCAAAACACTACCCAATCATCAAGGAAAACACATCAAACCTTCTCTCCACATCATTACAAGAGATGATCAAGCTACCAATCATCACCAAATTCATTCAAATTGAAGAATCAAAGAGCCAAATTTCACAAATTCATCACACAATTTCTAAAATCCAAGCCTACCCATTACAAATCATCCTCACCCACATAGAGATTCATCACCAATTCACCCATCCTAGGCCAAATCAAGCTTGTTCATCCATTAATTCAAGAGTTAAATTTCAAGGGTTGCTAAAGCTTTGAGTTGGGGGTTAATTGAAGATGACTAATAGAACATCAATCTTATCTAGCAAGAGGGAGGTGAAGAGTAACAAGGGATTGGATTTAAACAAGAAGAAATCAATTGACAAAGGAGCTAGTTCTGAATCAAAGGGTAAAGATAAATTGAAAAGTGGGAAACCTTCGTATGATAGTAATGGTAAAAAGCTTTATTTTTATGCAAAGGAAAGAACACTACCTCAACAAAATCCTATACCTATAGAGAAAGTGGATACTTCAAAGGCCTTGAAGATTTCTGCGGAGAAACAATTAAAAGAACTACCTTTTGCCTATGAGAAAGTATTCAAGGAGGAAATTAGAGATGGAGAATACAAGAGATTCTTTGAGCTTGGTGAGAAGTTGGGTTGGTCTACGTTCATGGTAAGCCGTTCTGAATTATGTCCTGAATTAGTTTTCGAGTTCTATCTAGGCCTCTTTAGCCAAGATAGTGATTGTGTTCCGATTAGAGGAAAGTTAGTTCCTTTCACAGTTGAGGAGATTAGGAACCACTTCAAGTTTAAGAAACTGAAAGGTTTTTGCAAATTTGAGGAAGTAGTTGCTAAACGAAAAATCTTTGATAAGGAATTACTTTTTGAGCATGTTTTAGACAAGGAGAAAGTGCAATTACATACGGGAGAATTGAAGGCACCTTGGCCTTACAAATATCTTCAAGCAGATGCTAGAATTTGGCACAATTTCCTTATCCCTAATATCTTTGGAAACACACGAACTTTGGAGGTGACCATGAAGAACGCGCTACTGTTGGACTGTATTTTGAGAGGAGAAGAAGTTGATGTGGCACAGTTGATCTATGAGGAGGTGATACAATTCTCGGTCTCTCCTAAATCGGTTTATAACGTTAAATTTCCAACTATGATCACGTGTCTTGTGCGAAAAGCGAATGTAGTATTGGGTGAAGAAGAGAAACTCGAGTTCAAAATGAGTTATATTGATAATGCATGGATCAAAGAAAGCTTTCGAAGAGCGGGTTCTACTCAAGTCTCGAAGGAAGAAAAGGAGCAATCTTGGCAAGAGAAGATGGAGGAGCGTTTAACGAAATTTGAAGCAGCTCAAACTTCCTTAGTCAATGATGTGGCACAAATCAATGCTAATCAAGTGCACATCATGAAACTCCTTGAGCAATTAACGAAAGGTCCAGCAATTCCAATCTTGGATGTCAATGATGCGAGGCAATAGCCTCGAGAGTATGTTCTCTTTCTTCCTTACCATTTCTGTAAATATGTCTATCTGCTAATTTTAATTTCTGTTTTCGAGTCATTTTTTCGAGTCGTGGGGACACGACTCATTTTTGAGTTGGGGGTGTGGGGATTCGTTGTCTCTCATCTCCATTTTTCTGTTTTTGGGTGAAATTAAAATTTTTGATGCATGGGAATTAGATGTAGAGTGTGTTTAATAGCTTGAAAGCATAAGCTCAGTAGATTGATGATAGTAAGTGATATGTTTATGAGCTATGTATTTGTATGCTTTGAGTATTTGCAGGAAAACACACATTGATAGTAAAGAAAAGATTAGTGAGCAATGCGATAGAAAGTATGTTCGATCTCAGGGAACCTTGAAAAGTGTGTAGGCCGTGAGATCCAAGCTAGTTGAAAAACCATTTGATGAAAGTGCTAAAGGTAAGAAATTTTCTGAATTACATAGTGTAGAAAGTGATCAAGGCAGTTCTTTCATATTTTTAAGCCTTTGAAGCCTTTTTATACCTTCTCACCTTGTGATTTTTGAGTTTAAAAGTTATATCCTTCTTAGCCCCTTCTAGCCTTTCTAAAGCCTTTTATTGAAACATATTATAAGCCATATCCTTTAGATTTTAGGACTTTTCCATATGACCCACACTCGAATCGCGATGCTTAGACAGTTGTTTTAGAGCTTGAGTTTGGGGTGGTGGGTCCACCATTATGGGAATTATTATGTTGGGATTTTTGAGCTTATTAATTGTGCTTTGTGCTTTATATTGAGGATGTTTTACAGATTTGTATTGTAACCCTTTGCCGGGGTAATAGTGAATGAAAAAGAAGCTTCGAGCTAATTTTGCCAACAAGGGCATTAAAAAAAGAATATATATATGAGAAAATTAGCGTGATATCTCAACATTAAAAGAGAGTCATAGCTATAGAAAAGAGAATTGATTTGAAAAGAAAAGAAAATATATATATTCGGACCGGCAAAGTGGATTTTTATGTGAACATCTTAAGCTTTAATTGGGTTATTGGGGATGCTAAATTGTGCATCAAGGAATTCATTGGGTTGAGTGAGAAACGTTTATGAGAGTAACTCAAGCTCTAGGGTGATTCGTTGATGGCTAGTGAGGAGAGAGCCAAAAGCTCACTCCAAATTATCCAAATATACTATCATACCGTCCCTAAGCCTACATTACAACCTTAAAGACCTTGTGATTCTTTGTTATGTAATTGAGAAGTGATTGAGCCATTAGAGATTAGTTAAGTGGATCCTTGGAAACTAGTGACGTTTGATGAACAATCTATAGCTCTCAAGGGGAACTGAGTAAAGTCCCAATCCTTCTTACATTGCGAAACTAATCTGATCTTGAAATCAAGCCGTGTTGACTGTGGATATGAGAAGTGTACAGGTATGTAGTTTATGAATATTATTGCATGAAATTTTCTGAGTTATGTGCTTTAAGTTTATTCTATATATTCTGCTATGTTTTTCCCTTGTGTTGAGAATTTTATAAGAGTGTATTTCTAGACTTCCCTTTGTTTTTATCTTTTATTGTATCGGGACGATACAACTTTGAGTTGGGGGTCTTGATGTCTCCTCATTTGTGATAGATTTATGTTAAGATGAGACATCATTTTTAGTGTTTTAGAAGTCAATAATGTCGATTTTCTTGAGTTTTAGTGCACTTTCCTATTTGGTGTCTTGATTTGTAGAATTAATGTTTTTAGAGCATATTGGGTTTAATTGTTTATTTAGTGTGTAGCTTTAAAGATAATTATGGAGCTTAATTAGAGTCCAAGTCAAAGACAACAACTTATGGAAAGAGATATGCATGGTAATTGGAGATAACGAAGGAATTGCTAAAAAGATGGAAAAGGAAAAGCTGCCTAAATCTGGGATTCTGCAAAGATAGGCGTGTTTACCTAATAAAGAGGCCGAATTTGGTAGATTACTCCTAAATGGCCTAGATAATTCTGTTGCGATTCTTTTGGTATCTTGTGGAGCAAAAACGGACAAATAATAAAGAAGTTATGACCAAAACAACGCAGCAGTGTTTATCTTTATTTCCATACGAATTTGAGTTGGGCTAGAAGTCCATTACCTTAACTCTTCCTCAAGAAAACGAATTAGGTCTTCTAAACACCTATAAATACACCCTTATATCACTTGTAAATTATCCTTGCCTCATAGTAATTAGTTCTTAAGGTTTTATTCTTCCAGTTTATTGTAGAGAGCAAGATGATGTCTTTTGTAATTTCTTTTAGTTTATTTCCTTCAGGTATGAACTAAACCTCCCATAGCTTGGGTTTTGCATATGTATAATCTATGAATTCTAATTCTTCTATCTAAGTTTCTTTGGGAATTATATGTTTTAATCTGATATTAGCTTCTTACTTTATATTTGCTTATGTGTTTTGATTTAATGTCTTTCCTAGAATTGATCACTCTAGGATTGTTTTAAGAGTAGTTAGATGGTCACCTTGTAAGGGTGTTTAACTATTGAACCACCACATAATGTCTAGTGTCGATAGCAGTTCTGACAAAACATACTTCTAACTAGATAGTCATTAAGGTTTGTTTTAACCACCGTATCACCAAGACTTGCAGTATTTGCTTAGGGCCTTAGTGGCGTTTGATAACCCTATTTTAAATCACTTCTTGGTTGTGACGTAGCCCCCTTAGTCGCTCTCAAGGTCTAAGGTAGTGGAATTTAGAATCCTGACTAAGTATTACCAAGAGCTAATATTCTCCCTTATTAACTAGATCTATAGATAGAATTAGAAGGATTAGTGCATACTAGCAAAACCTAAGCTATACTTCTCATCTCATATTCTTAATCTTTTACTTCATTGTCTTTATTTTCCTAGTTTTAATTTAGTTTTAATTTATAAATTCGAAAAACCAAATATTTAATTTTCTGTTTTCTAGTTATTTACTTTTACTCGTTATCTGTTCCTACGCGTTTAACACACTTAAGTCCCTGAGAACGAACTCTACTTATCATTAAAACTTGCATACGTCCTGTAATACTTGCAGTACTGTGCCTGTCTAGGGTGAGAGTGCATAGTTTTCCATACTTAAATTGATCTTATTTTTATCACACCCTAGGCGACACCAAATAGCATTATTGCATATTTTCCATGCATAATTTCTTATCTTTGTTGGAGCGTTTGTTTTCCATATAGTGGATAATAGAGAAGATTCTCCATTTTTTTCACCTCTATCCGAAGTTTGCGCTTCTTTACTTAGTTCTTGACTAACTAATCGGTGGTATCCAGTCTTAGTACTATACTCCCTATATTTTGAATGGGGCCAAATTATTTTGTCTTCGTTATCAATATTCAAGATTTGTATCCTACTTATTTCGTATATCTCTCTTTCATTGCAAATCAAACTAATTAAGTTTTCATTCCATCCTGAATAGTTATTATTAAAAAATTCTGCCACTTTTGTGATACCTAACCATTCACATTTGTCTATTTTCATACCCGGCCCAATCCAGTTGTCATCCCAAATATTAGGTGTCAGTCCATTACCAATTTGTCAGCAACATTCTTTCTTAATAAACTGGAGCCCTTTGAAAATACTAGTCCAATTATACGACTTTTTTGTTTTACCTTAGCATTCCAAATATCTGTATCGGGATGATAAATACCCTTTATAACATTAGCTACCAAATAATTGGGGGTTTTTTAAGAGTCTCCACGCTTGTTTAGAAAGAAGGGCCAAGTTCATTTTCTGGAAATCCCTAAATCCAAGTCCTCCTATTTGATTTGATCTGGATATTCTTTTCCACGAAACCCAATGATTCCTTTTCCTATCCACCGAATCCCAATAAAAATTAGAGACAATAGCATATAATTTTTTACATAGCTCCTATGGAAATTCGAATATTAACATAGCGTAATTAGGATTTGCTTGTAGTACCGCTTTTATTAGAACTTCCTTTCCACCTTCGGATAATATTTCGAAGTCCAACTTGATGCCATCCCAATTGATTTGTCTTTAACATAAATTCAAAAAAATTTAGATCTTTTTAACGTGAGAGGTATTCCTAAGTACTTTCCCAGAGAACTTGTGCTTGAATTCTTATTCTTTCTTCAAGGCACTTTTTTAAACCTTCATTGATTCCTTTATCAATGACAATTGATGATTAAGCATAATTGATCCTTTGACCATAAGTTAAACAGTATTTTCCTAAAATATCCTTAAAATTGTCAAATTCATTATTATTTGTTTCCATGAAGAATAAAGCATCATCCGCAAATAAAAGATGGGTTAATACCGGGCAGTTCCTTGAAATTTTCAACCCTTTGATGTCTTCATTCCTAGTGTAATAATTTATAAGATAAATTAGATCTTCAGTCATAATTGAAAAGAGCAACGGAGATAATGGGTCCCCTTGTCTAATACCCTTTTGGGGTTTAAAACTTTCAAGTCTTTCTCCATTGATTTTCACTTACATACTCACTATTGATATACAATTGTATATTAGCATTCTCCAATTATCACAGAAATTGATTTGTTTAAGCACTTTCAACAAAAACTTTCAGTTAACTTTATCATATGCTTTCGCCATATCGATCTTGATAGCCGCATAATGTTTATTTGACTTGCGCTTGTAGTTTAGAAAATATGAAATTTCCTGAGCCACTATAATGTTGTCTTGAATACTTCTCCCTTTAATAAAATTCGACTGGGTTGGTGAAATAATTTCATCCATAAGGGGTTGAAGTCGTAAAGTTAGTATATTTTCTCTATAATTTTATAAATAAAGTTGATACACGAAATGGGTCTATAATCTTTAGGCTCTTCTTGAGTTTCACCTTTAGGTATTAGGGTAATAACCATATCATTGATCATTTTTAGATCATACTTAAGATCAAAAAAATCCACCACAATTTTATAAATGTCATCCCTAATAATTTTCCAAAACTCCAGATAAGATTTACCTGTGAGACCATCGGGTCCCGGTGCCTTCATTCCTGACATGCTAAAAACTGCATTTTTTACCTCATCCAAATCCGGCGTTCTTATAATATTATCATTCATCTCGTTTGTGATTTTACATGGTATGTAGTCTGTGATATCTTCATTATCAATCTCAGGTTCCTCCTTAAATAAATTCACATAATATCTTTGAAAAGTTTCCTTAATTTCATCAATATCATCAACCCATGAACCATATTCATTTTTAATGGCACATATTCTATTGATATTTCTTCTACATTTCATGATATTATAAAAATACATATTGTTTTTATCACCCCACCGTATATGTTGATCTCTAGCCTTATCTGCCCAATAAATTTCTTCTTGCGTCCAAAGTTCATCAATTTCTTTTTAATGCCTTTGATTAAATCCATTTGATCTTGGTTCATTTCCGTATCTTGTAGTGCCACTAGTTTATCATGTAACTAGTTAATTCTCTTCCTACTATTACCAAATGTGTTTTTACTCCATTTTGTTAAGGGCTTACAAGTTTCTCCCTTTTTAAGATAGAAACTCTTTATGGCATTGTCCTGCCACTGTATATTCCAAGAATCGGCTATAATATTTTTACAATTATCATTTTCAATCCACCTTGAATCGAACATGAAATATTGTTTATATTTGCCCAGCTAAAGTCCTTTTGGAAAACCAAACGTGAATGGTCTGAACCCACCGAAGGAGGGACTTTTATAATAGTATTTGGAAAGAGATTAAGGAATTTAAGATTACTCAAACCTCTATCAAGTTTCTCTTTAACGTTTTCATTGCCAATTCTATTGTTACTCCAAGTATAGAAGCAACCCTTAGACTCAATCTCTATTATACCATTATTGTTAATGAAATTGTTAAATTTTAAGATTCTTTCCAAGTTTGCTGGGTTATTACCTCCTTTCTCTGTAAAACTGGCCACCTCATTAAAGTCACCCAACATTAAAATCGCGTCAACTTGCTTTGCGAACCAGTTCATTAGTTCAGCCCAGAGAATTGATCTCATTGCTTCATCAGTTGGTGCATAAACGAAAATTAAAAACCGTTTGCTTCCACAGACTTCATTAACTTCACAAACAAAATAAGACACACTAGATAGGATAATATTAAGATAAATACTTTCTTTCCACGCCACAACAATCCCTCCTGACCATGAACATGAGCCAGTAGGATCGATAACATGACGGTACTTAAAAGATTTTAAAGGTTTAAACAATCTAACATCTTCCTTTTTCATCTTAGACTCTACTAGACACAACATAGAAACATTAAACTTAGATAGAAGGCACTTTAAGCTTTTTTTTAGTCAAGGCTGCCCTAGCTCCTTGACAGTTCCACATCATACAACTATCCATTAAAGTTATTGAAAATCGGGATTTCTTCACCAATCTGCATGTAATTGATGTAGCTGTTTCTCACAGGAAGACCTGGGAACCAACTGCAGCAGTAGAGTCACCATCACTGTCCTCATCTCTCTCAAAATATCCATGACATTGAATTCCTTTTAAATAATAGATTCTTCTCTTATCAGCATTACCAACCTACGAAATCAGGTTATTCTTTCGGTAGAGCCCTTATTTGATCATAAGTTGGTGCTTCACGTCACAAAGGCAGTCATAGAGATCATCCATGAACAGCTGGATTTCTCCAATTTTCTTCCCCATCATCTCAAATTCTTCTTGTTTCCTCCTCTTGCTTGCAAAGAAGTCACTATATCTAGTTGTTGGTTCCTTCCTCGTAGAGGTATCATTCCACGTAAATATTTCACCAGAACCATGCACCCTCATTCTCACAGTTAGCCTTCCAATCTGTTAATTCCCATTCCAAGGCCTGACATGTTGACTTTGGTGAATAGATTGAGAATTGAGTGATTCTTCTTCTGGAACAAAAGAATCATCTTCATAAGATTTAGGAACAATCCTTACTTTACCATCATTTCTGAATTTCGTCCTTAGTTCTCTATCAGCATTTGTTTCTATCACCATAGCTTTCCCTTTATTATTATACATGTCCTCCTTGTCATTGCCAGAAGCGTTTTGAAACTCTCCCTCAGTGGTAAGATTCTTGTATAACTCATCAATATCGATATTGCTAGCAGTAATAACTTGATTCACAGACTGACAATTAACCACCAAACTTTTACCTACATATAGGGGATATTCAACCAAAATAGGGTACCACTATTTGGTTAAAAATGAAATTAATAAAGAAATCCAGACATCCGAGAATGGCGGAAAGAATGGTGATAAGCTTATGTGGTCAACAATTTGGAAATCTAACGTGCCAACCAAGATTACGAATTTTGTCTGGAAGATTTGCAATGAAGTCATCCCAACAAAAGTCACATTGAAGAAAAAGAAGTGTTATAAGACGACTAGTTGATAATGGTGTGAACAAGATAACGAGACAATTGAACATCTTTTCCTTAAATGTCCACTCAGCTTGGCGGTGTGGGCCGAATCTCCTTTACAAATTAAAATATGCTGAGAATCGAGAATGACGATTAGACAATGGATCATTCAGACTATCAAACATACTCAAATAATGGATGGCAAAAAATCTTATCACTGCAAACATTTTATCCATCCTTTGGAATATTTGGAAAGCGAGAATGGAAGGTTTTTCTTAAAAGAAAAAAAAGAATATTTCTGAGATTGTGAAACAAATCTAACATACTAATCAACGATCTATTTTCTGTCAAATTCAAATATAATAAGGATGTTTGCATTGAAAAGGACAAATCTGATAGAGATGTCCATGACAACAAAATTCTACACGACACGGCTAAAGAGACCAGGCTTAATGATGCATCGTTTACTAAAGAATGGGAGCCAGGAGGCATTGCATCGATTGCAATAAACAAGGAAGGGATGATAATCGATAAAGAAACTAGGAGGGATTTCATCAGGGGTACTAAAGAAGGAGAATGTTGGGATATTATTCAGGAAATGAGAAAGGCGGCAAAATTTAACCTTGAATCTGCTTCTTTTTATTAGGACAACCTTAAAATTGTTCAAGGTATTAAAAAAACTAGGGAAATTGATTGAAAAATCCGTCCATTGATAGAGGTGATCTAAAACTGGATTTCAAATTTCCCAACTAGAAGATCTCCGATATCGGAAGATGGTGTCGCCTAAGGTGTGATAAAAAGATGTATAAAATAAGTGCAAATAAACACCCTAAGCTGAGCACGGTTCTGCAAGTATACAGATCGTATGCAAGTTTTAATGAATAAGTAGAATTCGTTCCTAAGAGACTACGAAGGTTAAGAAGAACTTATGCAAATATTCAAGTGCAAATATGAGAGTTAGAAAAGATAATACGCAAGTAGAAAGAAGAGATAGATAGATATTTATTTGATTTTCAATAAAGGAAACTTAAACTAATAAACTAAAAGACAGAAAATAAATAAAAGAAAAGAAAAGAAGATAGTATGAAAGTTTAGCTTGAGTAAATAGCATGTAATCCCCACTAGTTTTGCCGTTCTAAACATGTAAGGGTGGATTATGTAGTATTTCAATAATCGGTTCCAATTGCGCTAGGTAGTCTTAAATAGGGTTTACCTGTGTGAATAAGGAGTCCTAAGCAAACTGTTCATGCAATTGGCTAAATAGAAATACACTAAACCATGGTGATTATCTAGTTAGGTTAATTTATCAGATCTAAACCTTATTCTAGACGTTATGTGCTAATCCTATAGTTAAACACCATTGTCAATAGTGACCTAACTATTATGATGGTAATTCTCTATGGCTGCAGTCCACAAGAACACAGAATATAAATCCAAACACATAAACAGAGAACAAAAACTATAATTCAATTTAAAACATAGAATTCCCAAATTAGATAGATGTCAATCAAACCTAGGGTTCATACATATATGCTAAAACTCAAGCTAAACAGAATTTAGTTCATACTAAGAAAAGAAAAGAATTACAGAACTGAAGGTTGAAGAAAACATGATTGATGCACAGCTCCTTCCAGACTTCTCTTCTTGTGTTATAGCTTCATCCTGACCTTAATGTTTGGTCAAGGATGTTTTTCTAATGTTAAGAGGCTGTATTTATAGTGTATAGGTTGACCTAATCGTTTTCTTGAAGGAAAAGGTAAATATTGGACTCCTAGCCCAACTCAAATTCGTAGCCCAAAAACATGGAATCAGCCCCGTTTTTGTTTTGGTCCTAGAAGCTTCAATACTCATCTGTTTGACGCGTATGAGTAGTCTAAATTCATTGTCTCGGAAAGATCTCCAACTTTGCTCTTGATCGTTCTTCCAAATTCATCACAGATTTTGAGATATAAGCTGATTTGTGGTCGTAGGTGCTGGAATTCAGATTTATGGCAGTTTTTCCTTTTCCATATTTTTAGCTTTTACTTCCTTATCTTCAATTTCCATGTTTATCTTCTTTCCTTTAGCTCTTGGAACCAACTTGGTCTCTAATTAATTACCATATATATCTAAATCTTCACACTAAATAAATAGAGCATTGCTATATATCACCCCTTTTTACTTCACCCATTTATCACCTCCTATGTGTCATCTAATGTGGCATTAAATAAAGGAAAGAGAAAATAAACATTTAAGAGAGAGAAATATTTTTATTGGTGTTTAAAACCTCCACGTAGGAGGTGATACATGGGTGAAACAAAAAAGGGTGATATATATCTTTACTCAAATAAATAATTAAACCCAATATGCTCTAAAAATATAAATAATTAATTCAAGACCCAAAATAGTAAAGTGTACTAAATCATGTGAAAATCGACCTATACTCTAATAAATACAACTAAAATGTTGTCTCCAACTACTAATAAATCATCACAAATGGGGAGACATCAAGACCCCCAACTAAAAGTTGTATCGTCCCGATGCAATAAAAGTAAAGAACAGGAGGGTAGTCAATTAACCAAGGAGAAGAAGTCGGAGGAGAATAAGAACAGAACATAATGAATGATCCTAGAGCACAATACCTAAAACGTCTCATGTAGTAATGCTCAAGAAATAATGCACAAGTATGTTTAATATACATATAATCAACAATCCATAATTTCAATTCAAGATTAATTTCGCAATGCCAGAAGGAGAGGTTGATAACTTAGTTCATGCTAATGGCTATAGGTTGTTCATAGGTCCTAATATAGCATTCAATGATCTACTTACCTACTACCTAATAGCTCAATTGTTTCTCCACCAAGCAGTTAGAAATCCTAAGGTCTTTGGTTATAACGTGGCTTAGGGACGGTGTGGTATATTTGGATAAATGAAAAGTGAGCTTTTGGCTCTCTCCTCACTAGCCATCAACGAATCGCCCTAGAGCTTGAATTTTCACTCGAAGATGTTCTCACTCAACCCAATTTTTGATGCTTTTAATGTGCATCCCCAATAATCCCAAATAAAACCTTTTTCATGATGATATACAAATTCCACTTTGCCGGTCCGAATATATATATTCTTTTCATATCAATTTTTTTTCTTTTGTATAGATATGACTCTCTTTTAATGTCGAGATATCACGCTTTTTTTACTATATAAATTTTCTTTTTATGCCCTTGTTGGCAATTTTAGGTCGTAGCTTCTTTTTCATTCACTTTTACCCCGGCAAAGGATTACAATAATAACTTTTTCATCATCAATAAAATCACAATTACAATTACAATTTCCCAAACCCAATGTTCCTAATGATGGAACCCACCACCCCAAACTCAAGCTCTAAAATGACTTGTTTCAGGTTTTGCGATTCGAGTGCGGGTCATATAGATAAGTCCTATAAACTAAGGGTATGGATTATAATGTGTTTATAGAAGGCTTTAGAAAGGCTACGAGGGGCTAAGACGGATAAATAATAACAATAATTAAATAAAAAGGGTGAGAAGGTATAAAAGGCTTCAAGTGGCTTCAATATGAAAGAACTGCCTTATTCATTTTTCTAACTACCGGATTTTGTTACTTTTTCATTACTAGTTCATAGATAAGCGGGTTTTCAACTAATTTCAAACATCACGTTCTACACACCAAATAACTCTCCCTAAGTTTCAACGTAATTTCTTAGCATTGCTCATTAACTTTTCTATCTTTTATTTCCTGTTTTCATGCATGCATACTAAACCTATTTGTGACAATTTTCAAAAACATACTACTTACTATCATTTACTCAATTAAATCATGCTCAATAGGTACATTCAACATATTCTATGTCTATTTCAACCCAAAAAAAAATTAAATTTTATGAAAAAAAAACAAAAAGGAAGATGAGAACAACGAATCGCCACCCACAACCAAAAATGAGCCGTGTCCCCACGACTCGAAAAAGACTCAAGAAAGAAATAAAATTTAAAATTAGCACACATATTGCACATATAGAAATGGTAGGGAAGAAAGAAAACATACTCTTCGAGGCTATTACCTCGCCTTATCGACATCCAAGATAGGATTTTGCTGGATTTTTCTTTAATTGCTCACGGAGTGTTATGATGTACTCCTTTTCTTCTTTTGAAAGGTGCGTAATTACTCTCAAAACTTTAATGATCCAAGCATTGTCAATATTGTTACTCATCTTAAACTCACGTGTTTCTTCTTTACCCAACTTTTTATTCGTTTTCCAATCAAGACACGTGATCATAATAGGATATTGCATTAAATAACGACATGGGAGAGATCGAAAATCGTATCACCTCCTCATAGATCAACTGTGCCACATCCTCTACGTCTTCTCACAAAATACAATTCAACATAAAGATCGTATTTTAGAACGTCTTACCATTAACGTAGACCAACCCAATCTTTCCAAATCTCCATGAATCTTCTGGTATTCTCCTTTATCAACTTCTTCTTCAAATACTTTCTCATAAGCAAAAGGTAGTTCCTTTAATTATTTATTTGGTGAAGCTATCATGGCCATTGAAGCTTTCTCTTATTCTTCGGGTGTAGAGTCTTCGATCTGTAGAGGTTGTGTTGTCTTCTTCACTAAAGTTGGAACCTTTTTGCCCATTGAATCAACACAGCATGCTACCTCTCTTCTCTTGACTTGTTTAACCCTTTGAATTGGAACTACGACTTTTCTCACTCGATTTCTTCTCAATTAAATCCAATACCTGGCTTTTCTTCATCTCCCTTACAGTAGATAATGTTTAGGTTCTTATAATCATCTAAATTGACCCCCAACTCAAAGCTTTAACCACTCTTGAAATTTGAAACTCTTGATTATTGGTTGAACAAGCTTAATTTGGGTTAGGAAAGGTGTTTTGATGATGATTCTCTATGTGGGTAAGATGGATTCTTCATGGATTGGTATGGATTTAAGAAATTGTAGGATGAATTTTTGAAATTTAAGCTTTTGATTCTTGTATTCAATGTGTTTTGGTAAGATTTGGGTGGTTGAATCTTCCTTGTAATGATGTGGAGAAAGGATTTGATGTGTTTTTATGGTGATTGGGTAGTGTTTTGATGTTTAGGGAAGGTTGATGAAGCTTCCATGGAGTTGGGAGAGGTTTGGGGAAGAAAGAGAGGCTTAAGGATTAATAATTTCCGAATAATACCAATCCTCCTTTTATAATCTAAAAACGAAGCTTATTTCTATCTCCAGCGGCGCTTTGCGGTGTACCGGAGCTATGGTCCGGTGTACCGGACCTGAAGCTCTTAAAATTTTGAGTTACGGCAGAAAACCCGAATCTTCACCCTGTGGTCATGGGTTTTTGATCCTGCGGTGTACCGACGAGCAAGTCTGAATTTTCCAAAAATTTTTGTTCTTTATTTTATCTCCAAATCAGTTTTTCTCCACTCCATTGGATAGATCTCGAAAAAATATGCGAATTAGACTCGAGAAAAAGTGAAATCTGATACCCGAGCGCAAAGTTATGTCAGTTCGAAGTTTTTGTTAAATTTCTCGCGCTGATAGGTGCGGTGCACCGCGAATACCTGCGGTGTACTGCAAAAAGCTTCTGTCCAGCCCTTTTTAACTCCGAAAGTTTTTCATTTTTTCACCCCAAACTCGAACTCTTGCATACATACACACCAAAAACACTTATACCTTTCTTATAACTGCAATATGCACTAAAAACAAATAAACTCACTAAAACGAACAAAAACATAAATACCTAAAAACATAAAAGAATGTGGGATGTCTCCCAAGAGCACTTTTGTTTAACGTCATTAAGTTTGACGTATTACCTCAGTTAAGATTGGCGAAATTTCCACCCCATTCCTCTAATTCCACGAACTTCTCAGCTCGATTCTTCGTAATCATGGATGGTGTCATCCATGAATTCGTAAGTAGAGGTTCATCTGGTGGTAACTCTATTTCATTTGTAGCATAACACTCCTCTGGCAATCCATTCATTTCTTCGGTTTCTAAACTTCGTTTGTTAGAAAGAATGTCCTTCATGAACTTACGATATTTTGACATTCTTGTGAGAGCTTCTATAAACAGGATGTTGACCTTCAACTCATTCACCATGTCAAGCAACTTCTTGAATTCTTTTTCATTGTTCTGATTTCTGACACGTGACGGGAATGGTGGAGGAGGACGTGTATTTGTTACCACTAGGCTCTCTTTCTTTTTTTGTGTCTTCTCTGGGACACTTGTTTGTTCAATTACCTCTTCCACCTTGTTTTCAATTGTTTCTTCAACCACTTTTTCAGGGATAGAGGTTGGTTCTGGTTCTACTCTAGGTGAAGGTAATTGTTTTCCACTTCTTAATTCAGCTACATGACAAACACTATCTTCTGGAGCACTAGTATCACTTGGGAGTTGCTTTTTTTGTAAGGATTTGAAGTTTATTAACCATTTGTGACATGGTGTTCTCAAGATTCTTAAGCATCTTGGATGAGTTTTGGCTTCTTTGCTAATTTTCTTCCATTAAGTTCATTATCTTAGCCATGCTTGAATTCATACTCGAACATTGCTCTTGTATGGTTTGCTGCATTGAATAAGAAAGTGGTTTTTGATAAGCTTCATTATAAATTGGCGCTTCTTGATAGATAGGTTGTGGAGGATAATAAGATTGTGGTCGCGGTTGATAATATGTATGTTGATTTCCGTCCCAATTATAATTCTGTGGGGGCTGATAATCAGCGTGATTTTCTTGAGATTGATAATAACCATCATAATAATGGTTTCTCTGATAAGGTATGGAGGAAATTGAGGCTGGATTATTCATGCAATATTCCTACGAGTGATCTCTTGCTCCACAACTAGGACATGAAGGTAAAGTATGTACTAGATTTCTATGAGCAATTTCTCGCGCTAGTTCGCGTAATTCAGCGAGTTGCTGGCCTATATTCTCCATACTTGTATTAGCTTCTGCAGGATCTAATAATACAAAACTTCCCTTTCCTAACAAATCTGCTCTTGCCTGAGACTAAAAATCTGTTAAACAAAAACTAAAAGAAAAAGCGTAAAACAGAACTAACTGAAATATAAGCACTAGATAATTGCACAAGGACTAACGATGTAGTCCCCGGCAGCGGCGCCAAAAACTTGGTGTCGCCTAAGGTGTGATAAAAAGATGTATAAAATAAGTGCAAATAAACACCCTAAGTTGAGCACGATTTCGCAAGTATACAGATCGTATGCAAGTTATAATGAATAAGTAGCATTCGTTCCTCACAGACTACGAAGGTTAAGAAGAACTTATGCAAATATTCAAGTGCAAATATGAGAGTTAGAACAGATAATACGCAAGTAGAAAGAAGAGATAGATAGATATTTATTTGATTTTCAATAAAGGAAAATTTAACTAATAAACTAAAAGACAAAAAATAAATAAAAGAAAAGAAAAGAAGATAGTATGAAAGTTTAGCTTGAGTAAATAGCATGTAATCCCCACTAGTTTTGCCGTTATAAACATGTAAGGGTGAATTATGTAGTATTTCAATAATCGGTTCCAATTGCGCTAGGTAGTTTTAAATAGGGTTTACCTGTGTCAATAAGGAGTCCTAAGCAAACTTTTCCTGCAATTGGTTAAATAGCAATACACTAAACCATGGTGATTATCTAGTTAGGTTGATTTGTCAGATCTAAACCTTATTCTAGACGTTATGTGCTAATCCTATAGTTAAACACCGTTTTCAATGATGACCTAACTATTATGATGGTAATTCTATATGGCTGCAGTCCACAAGAACACAGAATATAAATCCAAACACATAAACAGAGAATAAAAACAATAATTCAATTTAAAACATAGAATTCCCAAATTAGATAGATATCAATCAAACCTAGGGTTCATACATATATGCTAAAACTAAAGTTAAATAGAATTTAGTTCATACTAAGAAAAGAAAAGAAAAGAATTACATAATTGAAGGTTAAAGAAGACATGATTGATGCACAGCTCCTTCCAGACTTCTCTTCTTGTGTTATAGCTTCTTCCTGAATTTAAGGTTTGGTCAATGATGATTTTCTAATGTTAAGAGGCTGTATTTATAGTGTATAGGTTGACCTAATCGTTTTCTTGAAGGAAAAGGTAAATATTGGACTCCTAGCCCAACTCAAATTCGTAGCCCAAAAACATGGAATAAGCCCCGTTTTGTTTTTGGTCCTAGCAGCTTCAATACTCATCCGTTTGACGCGTATGAGTAGTCGAAATTTATCGTGTCGGAAAGATCTACAACTTTACTCTTGACTGTTCTTCCAAATTCCTCACCGATTTTGAGATATAAGCTGATTTGTGGTCGTAGGTGCTGGAATTCAGATTTATGGAAGTTTTCCTTTTCCATATTTTTAGCTTTTACTTCCTTATCTTCAATTTCCATGTTTATCTTCTTTCATTTAGCTCTTGGAACCAATTTGGACTCTAATTAATTACCATATATCTCTAAAGCTTCACACTAAATAAATAATTAAACCCAATATGCTCTAAAAATAATAAATAATTAATTCAAGACCCAAAATAGGAAAGTGTACTAAATCATGTGAAAATCGACCTATACTCTAATAAATACAACTAAAATGATGTCTACAACTACTAATAAATCATCACAAATGGGGAGACATCAGAAGAGAATTTAACGGAGTAGATGGTATGGCGGCCAAATGCACTAAAGTGGGAAAGGACCTCTCATGGTGGAACACTCTTAAGCTCTTAGAAAGGTTTAGTCTTTTAAATAATCTTTATTGTAATAAAGGCATTGGATAGTAACTCTCTTTCTGTGTTTTTGTTTTTGTATTTGTGTTTCTGAAAGAAAAATTAAACAATTCCCAAATATTTAGTGAAAACGTGTTAATTTAACTTTGGAGGTGAAAGGTTATTTGGTGGTAGATATTATTCTATCGAAAGCTTATAATATAAATAGATAATATAAAAAATTACAATTTTACCAATTTTGTATAGCTTATTGTCAAAAGATAGGATACTTGTTAATTGGGTAGGAACAAACGATTTTTTAGTTGTCAAATATTGTGCTAAAAAACTTCTGTTTGGCAACTCAATCGACATTTCTATTTATTTTCTTAGGAATAGGGAAAAATATAAGGTTTGTTTACTCAGTAAATCCATAAATATTACAAAAAACATTTTAGATACTATTACACAAAATAATTAGATTAATCGCTAAAAGTTGCATAAAACTTTTCGCATCGTTCTCGATAATGACTTTTCCTTAAGTGTAGTTATTAGTTATCTCGATTGTCTTTAAAATATCCAAACCCTCTACCTCAAATAAAAACTTTGCGGTAATTTTCCAACTAATTTCTATTAATAAAATATCTTTGAAGTTTCTAGTCATATAAAACTATTACACTACTCTTATAAGCTGCATTGTTTATTTTGATAGAAATAGTGGGAGGTTGGATCCATTTCCTTACTATTTGGTACGTATGTACTAGAGATGCAAATCGGAAGGAACGAGTCAGAAAAAAGGCCTTTCAGAAAATTTTCTATTTTTTTAGAAAAGAATCTTCCATTCCAATTCCGATCCAAATTTTCGGAACTAGAAAAAAAAATTCATATTCAGAATTTCAAAAATTTGGAAATTGTGGAATGGAAATTTTTGGAATTTTCAGTTTACAAATTTTTGAACTTTTGTTTTGAAGTTTGCGGAAGAAAACATGACCTTTTTTATGTTAGATTATATCTAGCAGTTGCGCCAAATGGATATTTTACTACAAAATAATTCAAAAAATACAGTATAACACAAAACTTTGAGAGTTCATTTTTTAACTATTTGGGGTAAGTATACGACCAAGTCAGGATACCACCGCTTAATTCAGATAGAGGATGAAAATAAAGGGCCTTCTTCAAAAGAAGGAGAATTGATGAACAAGAATCTTTACAATCTTCTTTGAAAGTCTAATTTTCCGTCAAAAGTTAAAAAATTTGTGTGGAAAATACACAATAACGCTATTCCAACAAAAAGTAATTTCATGAAGAGGAAATGTACAGAAAACGATACGTGTGAATGGTGCGAAGCCGGAAAAGAAAATATTGAACATATATTCGTGGAGTGTCAATTTAGCAGAGGTGTATGGGCAAGCTGTCAATTGCAGATTAAAATTGAGGAAAAGGTTGAAGGTAAAATAGGTGATTGGATAATTCAAATTATTGAAAGCTACTCGAAAAATGGTTGGGACCAAAGGTACGTAACGGAAATTATATTAATTACATTATGGAATATCTGGAAGGCGACCCAACAAGTATGGTTTCTATTGCAGTAAACAAGGAGGGAGAAGTTAAGAAGATTTATACGAAAAGAGCAAGACTTAACAGTAGTCTGGAAGGAGAAATGTGGTCGATGTTACTTGCTATGAGGTCGACCGCGGATCTTGGAATAAAGAGTAGCTCGTTCTACTCAGATAACCTTGAAGTAGTTCAAGGTATTAAGCGAGACATAGGGATCGACTTGAGGATTCGCCCCATGATTTCCGAAGCATGGAGGTGGATAGGAAGATTCCCAGAATGGAAAGTAAATCATGTCAAAAGGAAATTTAATAATATTGCGGACACACTCGCCAAGTGCGTTAGGAAGAACATTGAGATTTCTAATTGTCCTCGTAGGTCGTTAGTAGAGTTTTATTCTAGTATTAGTAATCTATATAGGGGATGTACCAGACACCGATGTTAGTTATTTTTACATGACAAAAAAATATCAATACAAGTAAGGAACTTTATTTGAAATACTCAAATTACCCTTAAAAATTATTAATTTTCTACCATAATTAGTTAAATTGATTAAAAAGGAGAATTATGGGTAATGTATAATCCAAAAAGGAGTCATTTTGAAGTAGTTTTCTAAAATTGATTTTACCCTTTAGAATAGGGTACTTTTTGGAACTTTATCTACAATATTATGTGTATTTTCTTTCATTTGGAATTTTTAAATCTTAACTTTGACAATCCAGATATCTTTACACGAGCTTATATATTAGGGCATAATCATAAACATGGTGTATTGCCCATTCAATAATTAAATTATAGTTTTGGACGTGGTTTATTGCATATGCATGATTATATATAAATCATGAAAAGTTATCCCAATGGAGAAAAGTGATGGTGTATTGCCCATTCAATAATTAAATTATAGTTTTGGACGTGGTTTATTGCATATGTATGATTATATATAAATCAGGAAAAGTTATCCCAATGGAGAAAAGTGAGGAAGTGTTAGAGAGATTAGCAAATGGTATGGTAATATGGAAAATAACAAAGAAGAAATTCATTTATAAATATAAGAATGTGATTTTTTTAATTGGCTTAATGTTTTTCGGACACTAACAATATCCTTGACATGATTGTAGATTTTTTCGAATTTACCAACTAAGACTTTTGATATAATCATTTCTTTTATTGAATATTAGACGGAACGATTAATTTCCAACTAAGTACAACAACATCGATTAGGCTCCTCGCCTATTATCATGCATGCACCAGATTTGAACCCTTTAGATATACAATATGCGTTGCAGTCATGATATGCAATGCATAATGCTTGGCAAATGGGATCCCCCGATATTTTCACTCCTTCAGCTACGTCCACTGCAAAATTCAAATAATATTAATTTGTATGAGCATAAAGAGATATATTAAGATATAATATTCAGGGTATCTTTGGGGAAAACTATTATAATAGTGACTTTAGACCTAAATATTTTGTTGGTCGTCCGTATAATATGTGCTTCCAATATATTTTGCAAGGTTATTGAAAAGAGAAAAGGTTATTATACCTAAAGATATGGATAGAGACATAAGTACAATCCATACAAAGAGATCTCCTAAGTTTTGCGCACCTTTATACGTTTTCATAATTTCAAGTCTCTGAAATATGAATAAGTTATTTCACTAAAGAAAGATAATAGTTTTATATGGAGAAACAATGTATGTGAAATAATGGTATATGTTTATATATATATGAAATCTAAGAGAAAAAGGGATATATTTTTAATTTGAATTCATTTAATTACATTCATTTTGGTCAAAAAGTTTATTTAATTTAAGAGATTGCATTAATTAAAATATACATAAAAAAGAGTGACATCAATAACTATTATAGTAAAACAAGTTTAAATATTTTGATAGAATTTCTCTATAATATTAGATATGTGGACTCTAAGGAAAAAGGAATATATTTTTTATTTGCATTTATTTTGTATAATACATTAATTTTTTGTCAAAGGATCTATTTTGTCGTGACTTTTTTACGAACGGTCCGCAAGATAGAGTTCAATCTTGTTGAAAACGAATCTCTTGCACGTGCGACCTATCTTGCAATTTATCTCAGCATTCCTAGTGATGGCATGGGAATTGGAAACCCTTAAGGTGAGGGTCCCAATATTTTTTATAAAGAGATTGAAGTATTTCGAGTAAAATTCTCTAAGATTCTACCCAATTTATACTTTTAATTAAAGTATGGTAATATTTATATAATAATATTAATGAATAAAATTTATATCTTTTACCAATTCTTTAATTATTAGTATATAACATCTTTTTTCTTTTTTGTCATTCAAACAACGAAAAATTTAGTTATTACAAATCAATATTACATTATTAAGATAATCAATACTATCAAAAACATTATTAAACGTACATAAGCTTCGATCACCACCCTTTCTTACACATTTTGCTGTCAGATCATCAATTGTATTAAGATTTCTCTTAATATGATAAATTTTCCATCTTGGAAATTTCGAAGTCCACTTCCAGATCGTTTTGATCAATGGCTGGACCTTCCAATCAATTTCCTTTTTGTGATCAATACCTTGAACAATTTCAAGATTATCTGTATAGAAGGAAGCTTCTTTACAGCAAGCGATTTTGGTTGCCTTCATTGCTTGTAAGATAGCCCAATATTCTCCTTCTTTAGCACTCTTAAAAGGACCTCTTCTAAACCTTTTATCTCTGATTCCTCCATCTTTACCTATGGCAATCGAAGCTATTCCTGAAGGTTCCTTGTCATTCACAAAAGAGGCATCGTTATGCCACACCAATTACGCTGTATCCAGGAGAATTTTGTTATCTTCCTCATCCTTTTGTCTACCTTTTTACAATATTATTCTCTCTTTACATTTCAAATCCAAATTATAAAGTTTATTGATGATTTTGTTTGATTCATTAATAATTTCTGATATATCCCATTTCTTTTTCTCAGAGAAGCCCTTCATTCTCGTTTTCCACATGCTCCAAAGAATTGAGAGAATATTACTCGTAACACGGTTTTTCTCTCATCCGTTTTTCCCATAACTTTTGATTACGTTAGTGAACCATTCTTTAAAAGTTTGAGTCATTCCTTTATCTAATTTTATTTGAAGGGAAGATTGTGTCCAAATTGCAACGCTAAAAGGACATTTTAAGAATAAATGCTCTATCGTTTTGTCGGCCTCTTCACACCATTCACATATTGTTGAGTCAGCACACTTCTTTTTATGAAGTGGAGTTTTTGTTGTAATAGCATTATTGCATATTTTCCATGCAAAATTTCTTATCTTTGTTGGAGCGTTTGTTTTCCATATAGTGGATAATAGAGAAGATTCTCCATTTTTTTCACCTCTATCCGAAGTTTGCGCTTCTTTACTTAGTTCTTGACTAACTAATCGGTGGTATCCAGTCTTAGTACTATACTCCCTATATTTTGAATGGGGCCAAATTATTTTGTCTTCGTTATCAATATTCAAGATTTGTATCCTACTTATTTCGTATATCTCTCTTTCATTGCAAATCAAACTAATTAAGTTTTCATTCCATCCTGAATAGTTATTATTAAAAAATTCTGCCACTTTTGTGATACCTAACCATTCACATTTGTCTATTTTCATACCCGGCCCAATCCAGTTGTCATCCCAAATATTAGGTGTCAGTCCATTACCAATTTGTCAGCAACATTCTTTCTTAATAAACTGGAGCCCTTTGAAAATACTAGTCCAATTCCACGACTTTTTTGTTTTACCTTAGCATTCCAAATATCCGTATCAGGATGATAAATACCCTTTATAACATTAGCTACCAAATAATTGGGGGTTTTTTAAGAGTCTCCACGCTTGTTTAGAAAGAAGGGCCAAGTTCATTTTCTGGAAATCCCTAAATCCAAATCCTCCTATTTGATTTGATCTGGATATTCTTTTCCACGAAACCCAATGATTCCTTTTCCTATCCACCGAATCCCAATAAAAATTAGAGACAATAGCATATAATTTTTTACATAGCTCCTATGGAAATTCGAATATTAACATAGCGTAATTAGGATTTGCTTGTAGTACCGCTTTTATTAGAACTTCCTTTCCACCTTCGGATAATATTTCGAAGTCCAACTTGATGCCATCCCAATTGATTTGTCTTTAACATAAATTCAAAAAAAATTTAGATCTTTTTAACGTAAGAGGTATTCCTAAGTACTTTCCCAGAGAACTTGTGCTTGAAATGCTTATTCTTTCTTCAAGGCACTTTTTTAAACCTTCATTGATTCCTTTATCAAAGACAATTGATGATTAAGCATAATTGATCCTTTGACCATAAGTTAAACAGTATTTTCCTAAAATATCCTTAAAATTGTCAAATTCATTATTATTTGTTTCCATGAAGAATAAAGCATCATCCGCAAATAAAAGATGGGTTAATACAGGGTAGTTCCTTGAAATTTTCAACCCTTTGATGTCTTCATTCCTAGTGTAATAATTTATAAGATAAATTAGATCTTCAGTCATAATTGAAAAGAGCAACGGAGATAATGGGTCCCCTTGTCTAATACCCTTTTGGGGTTTAAAACATTCAAGTCTTTCTCCATTTATTTTCACTTACATACTCACTATTTATATACAATTGTATATTAGCATTCTCCAATTATCACAGAAATCGATTTGTTTAAGCACTTTCAACAAAAACTTTCAGTTAACTTTATCATATGCTTTCGCCATATCGATCTTGATAGCCGCATAATGTTTATTTGACTTGCGCTTGTAGTTTAGAAAATATGAAATTTCCTGAGCCACTATAATGTTGTCTTGAATACTTCTCCCTTTAATAAAATTCGACTGGGTTGGTGAAATAATTTCATCCATAAGGGGTTGAAGTCGTAAAGTTAGTATTTTCGCTATAATTTTATAAATAAAGTTGATACACGAAATGGGTCTATAATCTTTAGGCTCTTCTTGAGTTTCACCTTTAGGTATTAAGGTAATAACCGTATCATTGATCATTTTTAGATCATACTTAAGATCAAAAAAATCCACCACAATTTTATAAATGTCATCCCTAATAATTTTCCAAAACTCCAGATAAGATTTACCTGTGAGACCATCGGGTCCCGGTGCCTTCATTCCTGACATGCTAAAAACTGCATTTTTTACCTCATCCAAATCCGGCGTTCTTATAATATTATCATTCATCTCGTTTGTGATTTTACATGGTATGTAGTCTGTGATATCTTCATTATCAATCTCAGGTTCCTCCTTAAATAAATTCACATAATATCTTTGAAAAGTTTCCTTAATTTCATCAATATCATCAACCCATGAACCATATTCATTTTTAATGGCACATATTCTATTGATATTTCTTCTACATTTCATGATATTATAAAAATACATATTGTTTTTATCACCCCACCGTATATGTTGATCTCTAGCCTTATCTGCCCAATAAATTTCTTCTTGCGTCCAAAGTTCATCAATTTCTTTTTAATGCCTTTGATTAAATTTTAAGATTCTTTCCAAGTTTGCTGGGTTATTACCTCCTTTCTCTGTAAAACTGGCCACCTCATTAAAGTCACCCAACATTAAAATCGCGTCAACTTGCTTTGCGAACCAGTTCATTAGTTCAGCCCAGAGAATTGATCTCATTGCTTCATCAGTTGGTGCATAAACGAAAATTAAAAACCGTTTGCTTCCACAGACTTCATTAACTTCACAAACAAAATAAGACACACTAGATAGGATAATATTAAGATAAATACTTTCTTTCCACGCCACAACAATCCCTCCTGACCATGAACATGAGCCAGTAGGATCGATAACATGACGGTACTTAAAAGATTTTAAAGGTTTAAACAATCTAACATCTTCCTTTTTCATCTTAGACTCTACTAGACACAACATAGAAACATTAAACTTAGATAGAAGGCACTTTAAGCTTTTTTTTAGTCAAGGCTGCCCTAGCTCCTTGACAGTTCCACATCATACAACTATCCATTAAAGTTATTGACAATCGGGATTTCTTCACCAATCTGCATGTAATTGATGTAGCCGTTTCTCACAGGAAGACCTGGGAACCAACAGCTGCAGTAGAGTCACCATCACTGTCCTCATCTCTCTCAAAATATCCATCACATTGAATTCCTTTTAAATAATAGATTCTTCTCTTATCAGCATTACCAACCTACGAAATCAGGTTATTCTTTGGGTAGAGCCCTTATTTGATCATAAGTTGGTGCTTCACGTCACAAAGGCAGTCATAGAGATCATCCATGAACAGCTGGATTTCTCCAATTTTCTTCCCCATCATCTCAAATTCTTCTTGTTTCCTCCTCTTGCTTGCAAAGAAGTCACTATATCTAGTTGTTGGTTCCTTCCTCGTAGAGGTATCATTCCACGTAAATATTTCACCAGAACCATGCACCCTCATTCTCACAGTTAGCCTTCCAATCTGTTAATTCCCATTCCAAGGCCTGACATGTTGACTTTGGTGAATAGATTGAGAATTGAGTGATTCTTCTCCTGGAACAAAAGAATCATCTTCATAAGATTTAGGAACAATCCTTACTTTACCATCATTTCTGAATTTCGTCCTTAGTTCTCTATCAGCATTTGTTTCTATCACCATAGCTTTCCCTTTATTATTATACATGTACTCCTTGTCATTGCCAGAAGCGTTTTGAAACTCTCCCTCAGTGGTAAGATTCTTGTATAACTCATCAATATCGATATTGCTAGCAGTAATAACTTCATTCACAGACTAACAATTAACCACCAAACTTTTACCTACATCCACCCACTCATTTTGGAACACTTAATACAACCCAGGGAACCTTGTAGCAGAAATTTTAAAAAGTTTGTTTGGCATTTCCATTTTGTTAGTAATATCACCTAGTAACCTTGTGTTCTCTCTTTTCCTTTTAGTTGACTCTGAGCCTTCTTTCTTGTTTTCCTTATTGTTGTTGTCTTTAGCTAGTTTAATTGTTACCCTAATTGTGCCAACGTTGAACCCTGAGTAATAACCTATCTAACCACCATTGTGAGAATCTCTGTCACGATCTTCGTCGTCTCCCTCAAACCTCATACAGGGATAAAATCTGATGATTTCATCGAAAACCCCCCACCTATCTCTTTTCCTTATAAAAAAATTGGTATGTTGTGACCCTTCATCGTGAGTTCTCTACACCAGTTTGTGTAATTGAATGAGTTGTCATTCCATCTAGGTCTCACTATACATGTTGAGCACGCGTTCTTGTTATGACCCAACACTCTGCAGTTTAAACAATACATACCAATACTTTCATAAATGTAAGCCACCCATGCAGGACCTTCAAATTAATCAATGTACACCCCAGTTTTAAGCGGGTTCCTAGTATCAAATTTAACTCGAAAACGGAAACACTCTTGGTCATCCCTATCCGTAACTGGATGATCAATCTCCACCACTTCTCCAATAAAATTGCCCAGGGTCTCAATAGTTTAACAGTGCATTGAAACCCTGCTAACCCATAAACACGAATCCACTCATATGAGTTGATCAGATCCAAGTTAATTACTTTTTCGCCTTCATTGAGCCAAACAATGATCACATGCATTGATTGAACAAGGCATGGTCTGGTGAAATAGAGTCGGTTGGCTTCTTCTTCCTCATCCAACGTGATTTTAAAGACATTTGATGAGATTTCTTCTAAGATTCTGCATTTGATGTTACAATTATCTAGGACAGTCTTTCTGAACACAGGGAGAGGTATGATTCGCTCTGAAACAATTTTACCAACGAGATTGTACTCTATGACAGTGGATTTGATGGAAGAAGCTTTTGTCGAGAGTGAAATTACAACAATTTTTTCCAAGTTATCATCAAAATTCTTAGCAATTGGGAGTGAGTGGTTGATTTTTGAAGACATTTTGAGGAGCAAAAGCTTACAGAAAGTATGAGATAAGAGAAAGTGAGAAGAAAAGAAAAGTTATGTATTCCTTTTATAGCGGAGATGAAGATACTCTTCTTCAGAAGAAGAAGGTTCAAGGTTGCATGTACAGCAGCTAAAATTTGACAAGTGTTTAATTATCATATTGGAAATTGTAAAATAAGGCGTGTGAAATATGTTATGGATATCGATAGTAGCTAAGATGGATTTTATAATTTTATTTTGATGTAAAAATTGAAGAAAACAACTGAACACGCCTGTTAAAGCCTACATTTAGGATCTTCTCTAGCATATTTTTTTCTTGGATAACACAACACATGGTATCTTTAGAGAGATCTTGCAGAAACCAAGATGAAAATTTACCTTCACTTTATGGATGACAAGAGAAAACCAAACGTTTCTCCTCGGATATTGAGAATAGCTGCTCCTTAATTCAAGTATTAATCCCCAAATAATGATCCAGCCTGAGAGGCAATTATTATCAAGACAAAAAGCCCCACAACTCCAACCTTGATGCATGTGAATCTTCCTTCCATTAAAATCTAATCCAACAAACCCCTTCACAACCTCTAGACGCAACTGAATATTAAGAATCCAAATCAGTACTTGCATGTGGATGCATGTCCCCCAATCTTCAAAAATCATCTTAATCAGCTGATTATAAGTCTTAACATACTTGTAAAGAGTTGAAAAAGTATATACACATATAAACAAAACAAACAGCAACATAAAGAAACTCTTAAGACTAGAAAATGTAGGCTTATTTAAACATGATTATAATTTTTAGATAGCCATGACCCATAAACTCTTAAAGATGTTAAAAGGTAAGGAGTAAAAACTTAAAATCAAGATAAAAGGTTAAAAGAAAGAGAAAAGAGATTAAGAAATAGGATGAGAAATAAGGAATTATTGTAAAAAAATTTGGCGTTTGAGTTGAACAGTAGTTGTTATTTTTAAAGTATTTTAAGAAGTTTGACGAAAAGATAGGTGTTAGTATATAACATCCAAATAGAAAAAAGTAATGATATTTGTCACCCTTTTTGTATCACCCTTTTTTCACAAATGTATATAATTATATATCAGGCAATCAAAACAATATAGATTGGCAGACTTTATCTTTTTTTTTTGGACGCGGTTGGCCGACTTAACAACATGGTATATATTAGTATAATATAGTAAAAAGTCATTGAACGATTAACCTATACCATCCCTAGTGGTTATCCCCTCCAGATACTCAACCAAAATAAGACTATAGTAGCAATCCCAATGATACATTACTAAATTCCAACTTGAACATTTAGATAGACAATCCACCAATCTGTTATATGAACGAGTAATATGTTCGATACAAACAACATTGTGATCAAAAGGTAGTCCGAGATCATCCTGTATAGTTGGCCTAATTTTCCATCTAATGCTAATCCGATTTCTAAACCCCTGAGTGATTTCAATACAATATTGTTTTCTTTTTTCTTTTTGTTACATTGTAGATCCTTACAATCCAATAGGATCATGGAAATACTAAGCTAACAACTTCTCTAACAATCCGGGACGAAAAACATACCTAGGCGTCTTCCATCCCATCCGATCGCGTGTGAGATACTTCCAAATTCCCTTAGGAGAATCCTTAAGAGAGCGATACATTTCCGATTGCTTCAAACTCAAGAGAGCTAATCAATCCGCGCAAAAGTTTGCCTCCCGATAAATACCTCTAAGGGAAAACGAACTATTCCTCTTCAAGATTTCATGAATCTGCCCAATCCAGAATGCTGCTGGCCCTTGTCCCTGCTCACACTACCAGTTATCTCAACCACTTCCTAAGAATGTACGTCGATAATAACCTCCTTAAGCTGCATTTCTTCAACCATTCTAAGGCCTTCATAAAGTGCAATCAATTCAATAACAACCGGAAATCATGGTAAACTTTCATTGAAAAACCCCTAATCCATAATCCTTCATTATCTCGAATTAAAACGCCACCACCACCTTCCTTGCGCCACCTATTACAACTTCCATATGTGTTCAATTTCATCCCTTTGACCGGTTTACACCATCCAATGAGACTAGTAGAACGTTTATTAACCGAAACCGAACCAGGAATATTCCCCATGCCCTTGCATAAGTATGTGATAAGAAACGGGCACTACGCAATATATCTTTCCTGGGGGGATACCTCCACTACCGAAAACAACATCATTACGTGCTTGCCATATTGCTTCAATAAGCGCCCCAAATAATATTGTTTTGTTAACCACGGGACGTGTGATCTTGTAGCCTTTTAATTTTGCAATATCTTTTCTTTCCTGCCAATTTATACGATATATTTATATAAATATCTTTAAAATACTTACATTTTTATATATTAACGAGAAAGAGGCATCACAGAATATTATAATACCTTTGATTCCCTTTTATTCGCATCGAGGTTGTCAAAGATTTATTGTGTTATCATTGTTATTTTGTTCCAACCATTTTTACCCAAAAAATTCATTCATAACTGCATTTGTTGCAATAATAACTTCATTGGTATTTTTATTGAGGAAAATACAAATTAGATCCCAACTTTTACAAACTTTCCAATTAAAATCCTAGTTGAAAAAAATCATATTAAGGTCTCAATTTCAATTTTCTGGTTTGAGTTTTTACTATTTTACCCATGTTCTTGCTGGGTACGGACCCAGCACGATTAATTATCACGGTCTAAATACACCTGATGGGCACGGACCCAAAACGTTTTTGCAATCTTTTTTATAAGCCTTTTTTTAATTAAGTCATTTTCATGTTTTATATACATATGGTGTCGTACCCAACAAGAACAGAAAATAGACACGAAAAAATAGTTTGCAGTTTCTCATATACGGGCTGTACCCATTACAGCAACATCTAAATTGGGGCTGGCCCAATAACAAAGGAAATCAAAAAATTAAAAAAAAAATCAAATACAACTAGATGGTGCTGGCCCCATTACACATTACAACCATTTGGGGCTGGCCCCATTACCAATGACTAAGAAATTAGGGTTGGCCCATTTACGCATTAAATTAAAAAAAAAACTGGTGGTGGTGGGGATGATTCGCGGTTTGATCAAGACTGCTGGTGGTGGTGGGTTTAGCTAGAAAGCAAATATGATGGTGGTGGGTTTAGCCAAAAATAAAATATGATGGTGGTGATGGTTTTCATGTGCAGTAGCAGAACAGGGGGGGAGGTGAGATCGCATCAGAGGTTATGATGGTGGTGGTGGTTTTCATGTTCAACAACAGAACAGGGGGGCGAAGGTGAGATCGCAGCAGAGGTGGCGATGGCTTCCATGTGCAGCAGCGTTCGAGATCCCAACTCTGGCGGCGCCCCTCCGCCGTGGCGGTCTTCGTCCCTGGTACAGGGAACTCGGAGGCGACGCGCTACAGTTTTCGTCACTGGATCTGATGCTCTGCTCGACGGGGGGCTGTTGATGTCTCCCTAATTGTTCTAAATATAATCCCTGATTAGACATCATTTTAGATAGAAAATGGTATTTTTATATTGACTTTTGTGCTTAATTTGTAATATTTCTATTTCTTGTCTTAATTTGATGAATAATTATTTTTAGAGCATATTTGGTTTAATTTGTGTGTTAATGTGAAGCTATAAAGATAATATTTAAATAAATTAGATGACAAAACAATTCTAAGGAGATAAGGAAAGAAGATCTTGAAGAAATCAGGAGATAGAAGGAAACAAAGTTTAATTAGGAAAAGAAAAGCTGCCAAATAAATCTGAATTTCTGCAGCTACGTCTAAAGAAGTGACGATAACTACAAATCCGAGACGATTCTGGAAGAGCCCTTTTAGAGGTAGATAGATCTTTCTTTGAGGATTCTTTTGATATCTTACGGGCCAAACACGGCCTAGTAACGAAGGAGATATGGTCAAAACAAGTCAGCAGTAATTATCCTTATTTACTTACGAATTTGAGTTGAGCTTGGACTCTTTTACTTGGTCCCTACTCCAAGATTTCGACCTAGCACCTATATATATCAGTTCTAAACCTTAGAAAATCATCCCTTGGCTGCATAAGCTTAATATGCATACATAAATCATCATAGAAGCAATCAAGAAGATCTAGAGGAGGAAGAAGCAAAAGCTAGAGCTTAACTACATCAATTCCACACTTCTCCATCTCTATTCTTTGGGTAATTTAGTATTAGATCTATTTTGTCTATGAGGTATATCTAGGCTATTTATTCAATAGTTTCATTATGTATAATTTCTCTTTAGGATTGTAATTATATGAACCATTGATTATTGCTTTTATGTTTTAATTTGAATCTAGGATTTTAGTATTTAATTGAATTGGTTCTTAATTTCCATTGACTATATTCTTGTGCTTGTTCACTATCATTGACATCATGAATCAAGGGTAGGTTTTAGTAATTAGGGTATTCACTTAGTGGCGAGTGATCATCCGACACGAGGGTTTAATTACCAAACTAGAATATAGATGTGTGGTGTCCATTTTTGACCGACAAGCTTGACTAACCACGTAGCCAAAGAGGTAAAAGAACTTATCATCCGAAGAGGCATATTCTCCCATATAGGGGTTTATAGTACTTTAGGATAGCTCCTAGGTCCACCCGACAAGGGGGTAGGAGATCATAGATTCCCGACTATTGTGAGATTTCCCATTCACCCTTATTCTTAGGAATCATGAGTTCAATAGGATAGATTCATACTTGCATCTCCGTATCTTATTTTTATAATTATTTACTGTTTATTATTTATTATTTATTTTATTTAGTTAATTAGAAAACAAACTCCTTTCCTGCTTATCTTTGTATTTAAAACAATATTCTGATATTGAACACAAATTTAAAATAATTACTTAAATCCCTGTGGAGACGATATTCCCGATTTTACTTATTTATTACTTGGAACGACCCGTACACTTGTGATCTGTGGATCCTTTATTCCTTTACTTTGATTGCATTATTTTATAACACACCAGGACCCACCAGATGTCCTCCAGCGACGCGGTGGTGTTGTTCGCAGTGATGACAAAGGCGGCGCTGGAACTCGAACCTGGAGGCGATAATGGTGGTGGGGTTGGTGGATCTCGACAACAGCAGCAGGGGGTTGGTGGATCTGTAGCAGTGGCGGGGTTTGGGTATGATCAGAAGAAATTCATTACCCTTGTATGATCAATAACCCTTTGATCAAGACTAGAAGAAATTCTTCTGATCATAGCAGGGGATTTCAATAACCCTTTCAATTTGTGGGATCGATATCTTTTACTTGAGTATGATCAGAAGAAATTCACTACCCTTGTAATTTTGTACGCATATACAGTACTTGGTCTATGTTTGACCCATTCACTATGTTTTCCTTTGCTTTTTAATGTTCATGAGTACCTATACTATATTGGTTTCCATGTAAAGGTTGGGATGTGTTTGTCGTATAGACAACTTCTTTTGTTACACGGAAGCTAGCACTATCTTTTAGGTGATCCCCTCTAAGAAGGGTGCCATCATTGAATGTTAGGTTTTCCTAGTTTCCTAAGGCTAGATGTAGTGCTTTATTGTCGATGCTATGAAAGACTTACAAGTAATTTTGGATCGTTAAAGCTCCGTCTGACTTGCATAATATCTTTGATGTCTAAGGCAACATCATGCTTATGAAATATTATTCATTGATAAGGATACGCCGAGCTTAAAATATATCTTTGATTGTCGAGGTTGTGTCAGACATATAAAATATCTTTGATTACCTTGACTACATCAAAATTACAAGATATATTTAATTGTCGAGGGTACGTCATACATAAAAAGTTTCTTTGAATGCAAAGACTATGTCAAAATTACAATATATCTTTGGTTGTCGAGGCTACATAAGACTTTGGTGTATCTTTTTGTGTGATAGGTTAGTCCTTCACAAGATATCGTTTCAAGGAATATTTGTACATATTTGAGGGATTAATCCCTATACTTTGACATATTCACATTTCTCTCCAGTTTTGGATATTGACTACTTTTAGAGCTACTTGTGTATTAAATATATGTTAAGTGTGAAAATATTTGGTAATTGGATGATATGACACGCTGAGACAAGGATAAAAAGTTGAAAAAGCAAGGTCAAACCCAACTCATGGCATTAAAGGACCAAAAATCAACTTTTAGAAAGCTAGAGCGTTTACTGGGAAAACTTGGAAATCGACTTAAGAAAGTCACCGCGTGCAATTGGCTAAGATTATGATAAATCCCTTTTGTTTCATTGTATAACCTGAAGTTAGGAGTGCGTGAGAGATGACGTTTTGTGATTTGGAGTTAATATAAAAGACTTATTAAATTTTCAGTTGTTGTAGCTCGAACCAGTCAACTCTCCCTTGAAAATGTTTTTTGTTTACTTGGGCCATTTTAAAGGGTCCCACAACACCAAAAATATTCGAAGCCCTTCATATATTAGAAAAATCAATTTATAAAGGGTTACCATTCAAAAATTAATAATTAGATATGCCTGGGAAAAGAGAGGAGAAGACATGACGCCTGAAGAGGAAGAATTTGAGCCCTACTCCACCAAATATTTACCCAATCCATTTATCCATTAGAGTATTTCATATTCTTTGTTTGTATTAAACATTATGTGATACTTATACTATTTGGTTTTATATCTTTAACTATGAGCTAAAGATTTAGTAGCTTAAGTATCTATTTTATGTATGAATAATAGTTTATTCTTAAATGAACTTAATGTTGTTTGGGATATTTTATATTTAAATGAATTGGGTAATGAATTCCATTGTATATGAATTGAGTTCATTATTTTTTGTATCTTGATTAAATATAGGAAAACCCTTAGTTCCCTAGACTATCGCCCCGACGGGAAGTTAGGGAACTGAGATCCTGACAGGCTTGACAAGAAAAATAATCATATAGGGTAATTACCATTTGCGTCGAGCATTCATGTAATATTTTACTTGGAAGAGGTCTCTTTCGGTGTTAGGCAGCGTTCTAAGCTACGTGGAAGGGAGTTATAATTATGTTAGAATCCCGATTAACGAGAACTTTCCAATTCGCCTTTATAACTAGCATCGTCAATTGTCACTATAGGGATTACCAACTATACTTAAGCTATACTTCTCATTATTATGTCTTCGTTATTACTTTTACTCTTAGGTTTATTAATATTAAGTTTAATTTATTGTATCTTAGTCTGTAAGCTTAAAAACCAAACAAATATTATATTTTGTTTTCTATCTTTTAGTAACCTCAACTAAATCTATCTACACTTCCTAAAAACACGATATTAGTTAACGAGGCTCCGGCCCAAAGATTAATTTTAACAACTCAGCAAAAATATTTAGTAAAGAAACCCCTCAAGAGCTCAGACAATATGTGACTTGATGTCTCCTCATTTGTGATGAATTAATATTTAGATGAGACATCATTTTTAGTGATTTAGAAGTCTTTCTAGTCGATTTTCTTGAGAATTATTACACTTTCCTATTTCTAGTCTTGATTTAGTAAATTATTATTTTTAGAGCATATTGGGTTTAATTATTTATTTAGTGTGAAGCTTCAAAGATAATTATGGAGATTAATTAGAGTCCAAGTCAAAGACTAAGAGATAAGGAAAGAAGATAAGCATGAAAATTGGAGATAAGGAAAAAAAAGCTAAAATATGGAAAAGGAAAAGCTGCCATAAATCTGAATTTCACCATCCACGACCATAAATCAGCTTATATCTCAAAATTGGTATAGAATTTGGAAAAACGGTCAAGAGTAAAGTTAAAGATCTTTCTGAGATAATGAATTTCGACTTCTCATACGCGTTAAAAGGATAAGAACTGAAGCTGTTAGGACAAAAACAAAAACGGACCTGATTTCATATTTTAGGGTTACGAATTTGAGTTGGGATAGGAGTCCACTACTTACCTTCTCCTTCAAGAAAACGAATTAGGGCTTCTCTACACCTATAAATACACCCTTATATCGATTGTAAATCATCCTTGCCTCATAGTAATTAGTCCTTAGGTTTATTATCATCAGAATTATTGTAGAGAGCAAGATGAAGTCTTCTATTATTTCTTTTAGTTTATTATCTTCAGGTATGAACTAATTTTCCCATAGCTTGGGTTTTGCATCATGTATAATCTATGAATTCTAATTTCTTTCTATATAAGTTTCTTTGGGAGTTATATGTTTTAATCTGATATTAGCTTCTTACCTATATATTTTTTTATGTGTTTTGATTTAATGAATGTTTTCCTTGCGGTGCGCAACGTTTAGGATTACCTTAGTAGTAGTTAGATGATCACCTTAGTTGGGTGTCTAAATATTGAAACACAACATAACAACTAGTGTCGATATTGGTATTGACAACACCAATTCTAGCTAGATAGTCATTAGGGTATAATTTAACTATTATCACCATGTTTGGAATTGATTGCTTAGGGCCTTGGTAGCGCTTGTTAACCCTATTTAAACCAGCCTCGTGGTGTGTCTGTAGCCCCCTTAGTCGCTCTCAAGGTCTAAGGTATGGGAATTTAGAATCCTGACTAAGTATCTAAGAGCTAATTATCTCCCTTATTAACTAGAATTTGATAGAAAGAATTAGAAGGATTAGTGCATACTAGCAAAACCTAAGCTATACCTCTCATCTCATATTTCTTCTCTTTAATTTATTGTCTTTTATTTTCCTTAGTTTAATTAATTATCTCGAATTTATTCTCTTTTATTTTCTGTCTTTTAATTAATTACTCTCTACTCTTAATTTATGCTCATTCTTATAACACACTAAGTCCCTGAGAACGAATCTAACTTATCATTAAAACTTGCATACGTCCTGTAATACTTGCAGTACTGTGCTTGTCTAGGGTGAAAGTGCATTGTTTTCTTGCTTATATTTATCTTATTTTTATCACACCTTAGGCGACACCAAGACTTTAGAGATTGGCATTAAAGAAATAAATGATCTGGGCTATTATCTAGGAATACCTTTATGTCATAAAAGATCAAAAGTAGAATATTTGGAACGGATACCGGGAAAATTATTTGAAAATACTAAGGATGGAAAACGAGATTATTATCTGAAGGGGTGAAGGAAGTTCTAATTAAATCCATACTGAAAGCGATCCCTAACGATTATATGTTCATTTTATGTTTCTTTATTTATTTTTGCAAAAACATTATTTCTGCGACTTCTAATTTTTTGTGTAATTCAGGGGAAAGAGGTAGAATACATTGGATTGCTTGGGAGAAAGTTTCATTTTGGGGAAGATGATTAGGGGACTAGAAATCAAAGATTTAAAAAAATGAATATTGTTTTATTATCTGCACAAGCTTGGAGAATAACGGAGAGCCCAGACAAATTGGCTACAAGACTACTCGAAGGGATTTACTTCCACAATATACTTTTATGAATGTAAAGGTAAGTTAAAGCAGAGCATGGAGCTGGGCGAGCATCATAGAAGGAAGAGATTTTTTAAAAAAACTTGGAATACATCAGACTGGAAATGGTGAGAATATTGATATTTGGAGGGATAGGTGGATAGACAAAGGCTGGAATTTGGAATATGGAAATACTTGATAATACCTTTTTGAAACCTATTATATCTTCTATTATGAGAATACATATCATTAATATTACGAATACAGATCAGTTTATATGTCCCTACTCAAGAGACAGGAAATATAATACCAAAACAGGATATAAGAAATTAGTAGAAGAACAAGTATACTTCAAAAAAATGGAAAATAATATGGGATTCTAATATCCCAAAAAAGTAGGATTTTCATCTGGAAGGCGTGTAACAATGCAATTCCCACGAAAAATAATTTGTACAAAAGAAAATGTGCAGACTCTAAAGAATGTATATGGGGTTACGGTACTAAAGATACATTAGAACATATACTACTACATTGTAAAATATGTAAAGAAATATGGGCAGGGACTTCAATGTAGATTAAGATAGATGCGGAAGATAATATCTCATTGGAAGACTGGATAATAAAAATAAATGAAGATTATTCTAAAGAAGGACGGGATAGAAAGATTGTAACTGATTACTTAATGATCAATATATGGAATATTTGGAAGTCTAAAATGAAAAATTTACACGAGAACATAAATATAGACAAAGACGGCATCATTTTCAACATTAATAAATTGATGAGAGAAGTCCATGGTGTTGACTGGAATAACGTCAATATTACAGCCAGGAGGAATAAAGAATTAATACATGTTAGACAAGATGAACCAAATCATGACGAAGCAGATATTATAGTGAAATGGGATGCGTCTTTTAAATATAAATATTAACGTATTGGGATCGGAATCTAATGAATTGATAAACAAACAGGAACAACAGAGAGCATTAAAACAGATTTAGTTTGCGAATCAGCTTTGGAAGGGGAGGCAATGGCAATTTTAAAGGTCGTTCAGATTTGTGAAGCACACCCTATGAAAAAGAAGTTAATTCTATCAGAGAACCTTAAATCTATTCAAGTTATTATGCAGGTGTCAGCTGCGAGCTGGAGAACCCAATCGATTATTAAGAAGATCAAACAGAAGACTGCGGAATTCGGTCCTATCAATTTCCATTTTATCAACAGAAATTTCAACAGCCAAGCGGATAAGCTCGAGAAAGAAGTTAGGCACGAGGCCAACGTTGTTTTTGAATCATCAGCTGCATTGTTCGAATTAGCTGATAATTTTGGTAAATCAAGGATCGGTTAGGGTTTTTACTTTACGTTTCTATGTTTAGTTTGTTTCTTTTTCTGTTGTATTTTCCTTGTTTGGTTCCTTGGACACCTTTTGAAGTCCAAAAAAATAATGATGTAAAAAGTAGGATAATAATATTTTGGCTGAAATGAAGCTTTTATATGTTTCCAAATTCGTTTGGCCCCCTTTAGTATTAGGAAATAGGTCAAATGAGGTCCAATCCGTTTTTGGTACAGAGGTCTCAATTCGAGCCACGGGAACGGTTTTTGGTATAACTTCTTCATCTAAACTCTGAATTGACTTCTGTCACTTGCCACGTAACCATGAATTCAAGCTCTTTCCAACCAGGTAGGGTTCTGGTCCATAACTCTTCATCAAAATATTGTGGTGGCTCCATCTTTACGGTGCAAGACTACTCCAAATAAACGCTTGAACTTCCCGTAGTGACTTCTAGCTTCATTTTCGCTTTGACTTGGAGCTTCTCTTCATCTTTAGACTTCTTCTATTCATTTTGGACCCTTTTATCAAGCATATACCTAAACTACACAGTACACACTAAACACACCATTAAAGCACAAAAATCTCTATAAATAGTAGATATTCAAAAACAAGAAGTAAAAGTGCAATATAGCAAAATATAGGGAAAATCCCTCACTTATGCCCAATAAACTCCTAAAACAATTTCTTTATTGTCGAATTATTTGACACAAAAATATAGACATCAAGACCCCCAACTCAATGTTTCTTTGTCCCAATAAAATAGAAAAAGAAAAGAAAAGGATTTTGGAATGGTCTAAGTCAAATAAGCCAAAGAAGAGAGAAAGAGTAGAAAAACATAATGAATGGTGATAAAGCTTGAATATTAGAAAGTTTCATATAGTATAATTTACAACCTATAAAGCATATAGCTAACAAATATACAATTCACACAAATAGCTTTCAAGATCAAATTAGTTTTGCAATACGTAAGTGAGACACTTTCTTAGTTCACAATCGTGGATATGGGTTGTTCATCGATTCTCACATAATTTCTAAGGTCCGATTAACTACTCTCTATAATGTGAAAGCTCCTAAAATGCATAGTCAAGAATCCTAAGGTCTTTAAGGATGTAATGTCGTCGTAGGGTAGGTATGATACGTATATTTGGATAGTTTAGAGCGAGATTTGGGTCCTCTCCTCACTAGCCGTTGGTGGTCCTTTGTGTGTTCTAAAATAAATGCAAAAGTAATCGAACCACAACCGCAAGTGTACGGTTGTACCAAGTAGTAATAAGTGATTCTAGGATCGTTCGCAGGGACGGTTTGGTTAACTACGATGCTTATCGAATAATAAATGGTTGCACTTATGAAAGCAAGTAAAAGATAATATGATTGATTGGTTTTTGTAATAATTCTAAGTAATGAAAGACTAATAAGAAAATGCAAATAAATAGTAAAACGCAAATAAATGAAGGTAAGACGCAAGTATGAGAGGGTAGCACTTGAGAAGCAAGGGATCCTCCTAATTCTATTTCATAACTTGTTCTGTTTAAGGGTTAAATTGGTCAATTACAATGGTCGGGATTCAAAATTCCTTATAACCCCGTCAGGGTGGACTATAAGGCTATCCTAGAGTGTCACTAGTCCCGTCAGGGTAAATATGATCCACTTTTAGATGATTAAGCAATTTTACCACATTGGCCCTAAAATTAGCTAAGTTCGTCAGAATCAATAGCTTCTATTTTAGATTGAATAATTAATTCTATACCTAAACCCTCCGTCAGGATGATCCACACGCCACATACGTGGAATAGCCTAGATACTAATACATGTTCTTAGTTCGCGACTCTAAAAACAGTAAACAATCACAAATTATCGAAAAGAGTAAAAGACCCAATTTAATTTAATTTAACAGAAACCCAAATGCAGGACATGAAATTCAATAGAATTGAAATTTACCCATAAAGCATTCTCAAGCACTATAATGGAATTAGCTCATACTAATTGAAAAGAAAACTAAATTAATTGAAATGGAATTCATAATGTATTACATAATTAAAAATAAAGAAAACCTAATTTCCGGAATTGGAATGGCTGAGAATGGAGATATAGACCCTCTCCAGCTCTTGAAAGCTTCTTCTTTCTTCCTTCTGTTGCTTCTCTCTGATGTTTCAATTTGTAAAAAGTGAATTGTGTGAAAAATAGAAGTCAAGATCTCCTTTTATAAGCTAAATTCGGAATAGGCCTTGGACCTAATAATAAAACACTAATTAAATGTCCAAACCCAATTTCTAAGCCCAAAATCCCGTAACTGTTGCACCACCTTCACTAAAACGGCTCTAGCCGCTTCGTTATAACTCCGATTGACCTGAAATCACATGCAAAAGTTTCGTAACTCGATAAGGAATAGATTCTCTTCAATGGTCAGCGGCTAAATCATCTCTTAAGCGCCTCGAAATCAGTAATCTTTAGCATGTTTTCCAGATTTGCAGCTCTAAAATCAAATTCTTTCAGGATTTATCTTCAAGTCTTGACTCCATATCACGATCTTTGACTCTCTTCACGGATTCCATTCCTAGCTAATATTCAAAACCTACAAACTTTTCACTAAAATACACAAGATTACGCACAAAAGTTTAATAAATCAAAGATACTAGAAATAAAATGGAAATTCCGGATTATTGCAATTTTAACTTAAAAGTCTATCAAAATATTCAATTAAACATAAAAAATGATATCTCCCAAGGGTCGAAAATAAGAACAATTAGGGAGACATCAAGACCCCCAACTCAAACCTTTGTCGTCCCGACAAAGTAAAAACAAAACAAAAGGGGTAGAATTAAACGTAAGAACAAGTAGAAGCTAGCAAATACACCTAAAGCAAGTCTTAAGATAAATCTCATATAGCAAACTCTAGAAACTAATATACACATACATCTATAATGCAAAATCAAACACAAATAATCTCAATCATAAAATTAAAGTCGCAATGCTTGAAGATTACACTTGTACTCATCTCTGTATGATGGCTATAGGGTGGTCATTAATCCTAAATCGCTTTGAACGCTCCACCTAGTATATTCCCTATCAACATAATCATAAATTCACTATGCACTTAGGAATCACGAGGTCTTTATGGTTTTAATAATGGCTTAAGGACGGCGTGGATGTATATTTGGTAAATTTGAAATGAGCTTTTGGCTCTCTCCTCACTTACCATCAACAATGTCCTCGAGCTTGAGTTTACGCTAAAAAATGTTCTCACTCACCCATTTACGCAACAATTTAGCGTCCCATGTCTACCCACTATAAACAAGATGATTTTCAGAAAAATTCCACTTTGCCGGATGTTTTATTCATACATATTTTTCTTTTTCTTTTCTTTTCTCTTTTTTTCTTTTTTTTTTGTACAAACGCAAACCGGGTTCCCGGTTTTGTGAAATCCGGGTACCCGGTTTCTACTGTATGATTTTTCGAAATTTTTCATTTTTTCTTTCTTTTTCATTTTTTCTCATTCCCGGCAAAGGGTTACAAGTATATATCATCTGCAATTGTGCTACAATACAAATCACATCAATCCCAACCCATTAAATTCCCCATAAGTGGACCCACCACCCCAAACTCAAGCTCGAGACATGTCTCAAGATTGTGATTCAAGTGCGGGTCATATGGTCATGCCTAATAATCTAAGGGATAATGGCTTATATCGTGGCTACAAAGAAAAGGCTAAAGGATCAAAGTGGGCTAAGACGGATAATAATTAATACAAGGGATAGAAGGCTAAAAAGGCACAAATGGCTAACAAAGAACTGCCCCTATCATTTTCCTAAGTACATAGCTTGTATTTAGTTCATATCTAGGTGGGTTCTCTACTAATTAGGATTTCACGTTCTACACACCAAACATATTCCTTAAGTACAAGCTTACTTCATTTGCATTGTTCATTAATTTTTGCTATCAATTACCTATGTTTGCATGCAATTCTAAATGCGTTTTATATCAATCCCTAAAGTCCACTATTTACTATCATCGATTCATAAAAATTATGCTTAAAGGGATATTTAAAATTTTCTACAGTCAAACGCAACTCCGAAAATTCTTTTATTGAAAGCAAATAAAACAAATAACACATAAAAACTGGGATGAGGCAACGAACCCCACCCCAAACTCAAAAATGAGCTGTGTCCCCACGACTCGAAAAGACTCAATAAAGCATTTAAACTAATCTACACTAAAAGGAAGGATTAGAAAACGTATCTTAACCAGCGCGTGGCTGGTTACCGGTGTTGCGTTTTGGACCTTTATCTCGTGTGACAGCATCATAAATCGCGTTTTGAAGTGTGTTTACGCCTAAGATCAAAGTCCGAAGAAGGTCCAACTCTTTTGTAACGTTTCCCAAGGTAGCAATCATCTTCTCTTGATTCTCTTCCAACACCCTATTCTTCGATTCCAACTCAGGAACAGTTTTCACTTTCTTTGATAGAGGAGTTCGAGGAGTTCTCGTAGCTCGTGTTGCTTCCTCATGGATATTCAGAATCGTACTCAATGATATGCTCACACCAACTGGAACACCGTCAATATCTGCGTTCCTACGCGGAATCTTTGCGTCTAAACACAACTTAGTAATAGTACAAGGGAACTTGAGATTTTGTTGTTCCATTGGGGATTTTGCGAACTCCATGATTGTATCATAAATAATTTAGCAACGTCTATTGGTTTCTCCTTCAAAACACACTTAATAACAATGATATGCTCTTTCTTCAACTCGGATGTGTGTTTAATACCAAAGAAAGTAGGTATTATGAAACGAGACCAAACCTTCGCATGAGGTGTCAAACTACTGCTGTAAAACTGTCCAGGATACCTTTCTCCTTCAGGAATTGGGCTAGCCCCATTACCAAGCACGGTCCCCCAAAGGGATTCAAAATCGAAAGAAGGGTCATGAAGAGTTTCTTGGAATAGACATAATCCACAAAAGTTGGGTAATTTCATAGATTTCCGAATAAGTTCAATAGAGAAAGGAACTACCTTTTTGCGAATTTCAATTGCCTCACGGGAAGTAGCTAAACCTTCATAAAATTCTCGCACAAAAGGAGGAATAAACTCAAGCTTCCTTTCTCTCAATTCTTTCCAACCAAACTTATCACAAGCCACAACATATTCTTTGTGAACACTACTCATAATACCATTAGGGAAAGTTGTCTCCTCACCAAACTTCAAAAATTCAATTCTTTCACGAACCCGGGTATTCCAAGAAGTATAAACCCTCTTAGGCTTGTGGGCCCACATCTTCATACGCGGGGGTTTCTATTGAACTGGTACTTCAGGAACTTCTTGTTCAGTTTTATCCTCAATGTTCTTCTCAATCTCATCTTCATGGTTGTCCTCACTTTCTGGCTCATCAATTAATCTTCTCTTTTGACCTGTGATTTCTTTTCTCTTGGGATCAAGCTTATCTTCATCAAATTTTCGTTTAGGACGCGAATCAGGAATCTCAATAGCTTGTTCTTGGGAACCACCAATGGTGGATTTCTTTCTAGGAGCAGTTCTTCGGAAATCACCGGTTCTATTAGTCATCTCTTTCCACCCCAAACTCAAAACTTCAAATAGTGAGAAACTTAGAGAAAAGTTTAGAAATTTCAGGTTTTGAGGCTTAGTAATTTAAGAACTAGGTGGAATATGAGATGGGTTTTGTTCAATTTGTATGGGAGAAGAAAGAATTGGGTTTAATTTAAGAATTGGGTGAAGAAAAATCTTGGGAAAAACTAAGGATTTGATGTTATTTTTGAGAAGAGGTGAGTTGTTTTTGTGTTTTTGTGGTGAAAGAGGGTAGGATTTGATGATATATATAAAGGGTTTGTTGATGATTTTCGGAGGTGGGGAGGCTATTGGTGCGTTTAGGCAAAAACTTGCAGAAGAGGCTAAGAAAACTAGGTTAAAAAGCACAAAACCGCCTAACACAGATGCAAACTGGGTTCGAAAACCGGGTATCCAGTTCCGCGTCGCTGTGACGGCGCGGAAAAATACTTAATTAAATTTTTTTTACCTCAAAACGCAGCCAAAACGCTAGACCCCAAGACGCCGGGTCAGAGAATTGCCCTTCGAAACCTGGTTCCCGGTTCTGTAGAATGCGGGTTCCCGGTTTTCGTCGATGGCGCGAGCCAAGACGCAGCCAAGACGCAACCAGGGTCAATACCCAAGACGCTGGGTCAGAGAATTTCAAAATAGTACAGCTCCGAAACCGGGTACCCGGTTTTGCCACATGCGGGTTCCCGGTTTTTCGTCGATGGCGCGAATCAAAACGCAACGAAACGCAAGCTTCCAAAACGCTGGGTCAGAGATCCTCAAAAATCACAGCACCAAAACCGGGTTCCCGGTTTCGAAAATCCGGGTACCCGGTTCTGACGCTGTGTCGTGCACCAAAACGCCAAGTGTTGCGTGTGTAAGGTTGGTACCAGCTCCAAAACCGGGTTCTCGGTTTTGAGAAATTCGGGTACCCGGTTTCTCCTGGACAACCAACCTATTTTTTTTCTTTCTTTCGCCTTTTCGACTCCAAACTTTTGACCTTTTTACCCCTGAAATCATCAAAAACAACTACCCTTCCTCATTTCTTAATAATAAACACTAAAATTACGAAAATCAAACTATTTTACATTGAGAAAATTTGAAAACTCAACTAATATACAAAGAATTGGCTTTTGTTTAAAGTCGTTAAGCTCGACGGGTTACCTCACGCTTCTAAGGAGTCTCGAGGAGATACATGACCTCCCCGGGATGTGGATCTTCCAAGCGGTTGGTATCTTCACCTCCATGGTATATCTTTAATCTGTGACCGTTCACCATAAATGTACAGTTCTCTAGCGGATGTTCTATTTCTATAGCTCCATGAGGTGTAACTTTGGTCACAATGTATGGACCTGACCACTTAGACCTTAACTTACCCGGATAATTGCTGAACTTTGAATTATACTTCAATACTCTTTGCCCCACTTCAAAGTTCTTTGTACGAATCCGATTGTCATGCCATTTCTTCGTGTTTTCTTTGTAAAGTTTAGCATTTTCATAGGCATTCAATCGGAATTCATCAAGTTCGTTAAGCTTCATCATACGATTCTTTCCGGCTAAGATAGGATCAAGTTCAACTGCGCAATCGCCCAATAGGCACCCATTTCAAGCTCAAGAGGTAAGTGACAAGCCTTACAATACACCATACGATAGGGAGATGCACCAACTGGAGTCTTAAACGCAGTACGATAGGCCCACAACGCATCATCTAACTTCATTGACCAATCTTTTCTTGTAGGACCAACGGTTTTCTCTAGGATTGACTTGAATTCACGATTCGAAACTTCAGCTTGACCATTGGATTATGGATGATATGCAGTAGATACACGGTGTATTACTCCATACTTCTCTAGAACAGTCTTCAAATACTTATTAACGAAATGAGATCCTCCATCGCTAATAATCACTCTAGGTGTGCCATGTCTAGTGAAAATATGTGACTTCAAGAACTTAATCACCACTCGTGAATCATTTGTGGGTAAAGCCACCGCTTCTACCCACTTAGACACGTAATCAACAGCTAATAAGATGTAGAGGTTACCATTGGAAGGAACGAAAGGACCCATAAAGTCTATACCCCAAAAATCGAATATTTCAACTTCTAACACATTATTACGTGGCATCTCATCCCTCTTGGATATGTTTCCGGTAAATGGCATCTCTTACATCTCTTAACATATTCATGACAATCTTTAACAAGAGAAGGCCAGTAAAAACCTGATTGGAATACCTTAGCAGCAGTTCTATCTCCCTTGAAATGTCCTCCATAGAGTGAATCATGGCATCCAGCTATAATAGCTTCAGTTTCCTCCCTGGCTACACATCTTCGTATCATTTGGTCAGCACAAACTTTGTAGAGGAAAGGATCCTCCCAAAAGAACTGTCTAGCACGATGAGCTAACCTCTTTCTTTCTTGATAAGTAGACCCTTCAGGAAAAACACCACTCACCACTAAATTCGCAATATCTGCATACCAAGGAGCTTCATAATCACGAACAACAAATAAACTCTCATCAGGAAATTCTTCTCTAACTGCTTTAGTACCACTATTCATCTCTGAACCTTCTAGACGCGATAGATGATCTGCAACCTGATTCTCACAACCCTTTCTATCTTTGATCTCTAAATCGAACTCTTGAAGCAATAAAACCCATATGATTAACCTCGGTTTAGCATCCTTCTTTTCCATAAGATATCGAATCGCCGAATGATCTATATAAACAATAACTTTTGCTCCAAGAAGATAAGAGCGAAATTTATCAAATGAATATACAACTGCTAGCAACTCTTTCTCTGTAACTGTGTAATTTATTTGGGCACCATTAAAAGTTTTACTAGCATAGTAAATCGAATAAAAAACTTTCCCTTTTCTCTGTCCTAATACATCTCCCATACACAAATCACTCGCATCACACATAACCTCAAACGGTAAATTCCAATCTGGAGGTAATACTATAGGAGCCGAAATAAGCTTTTCTTTGATTGCTTGGAAGGCCGCTAAACAAGCTTCATCAAAAAGGAATTTGGACTCCTTTTCGAGTAAGTTGCATAACGGTTAAGCAATCTTAGAAAAATCTTTAATAAAATGCCTATAAAAGCCAGCATGGCCAAGAAAACTCCTTACCCCTTTAACAAAAACAGGAGGGGGAAGATTTTTAATTACCTCTATCTTGGCTCTATCAACCTCTAACCCAGCACTCGAAACTTTGTGACCCAGAACGATACCTTCGCGAACCATGAAATGACACTTCTCCCAGTTTAAGACCAAATCTGTTTCCTTGCATCTGATTAACACTTTCTCCAAGTTATCCAAACATCTATCGAAATCATCACCAAACACGGAGAAATCGTCCATAAAAACTTCAAGAAAGTTATCGATCATATCCCAGAAGATGGCCATCATACATCTTTGAAAGGTAGCAGGAGCATTACACAACCCAAATGGCATTCTGCGATATGCAAAAGTACCAAAGGGGCATGTAAACGTAGTTTTATGTTGATCTTCTGGAGCCACGTAAATCTGATTATACCCGGAGGAACTATCCAAGAAACAGTAGTATTCTCTTCCGGCTAATTTATCTAACATTTGATCAATGAAGGGCAAAGGGAAGTGATCTTTTCTGGTGGCTTTGTTCAGCTTTCTGTAATCCAATCAAACTCTCCAACCAACTACTGTTCTTGAAGGAATCGCTTCATTTTTATCATTAAGAACTGTTGTCATTCCTCCTTTCTTCGTTACACACTGAACTGGGCTCACCCATTCACTACTCGAGATGGGATAAATAATCCCCGCATCTAAAAGCTTGATAACTTCCTTCTTCACCACATCCTTCATAACGGGCATTAATCTTCTTTGGCCTTCAACTGAGCGTGTGTTATAATCTTCAAGTATGATTTTGTGTTAACAATAGGAGGGACGAATGCCTTTGATGTCAGCAATTGTCCAACCTATTGCCTCTTTGTTGGCTCTCAACACACGCAACAGTTTATCTTCTTGAGGACCTGTTAAATTCGCTGAAACAATAACAGGTAGAGTTTCATTAGTACCTAAATACGCATACCTCAAGTGTGCTGGCAAAGGCTTTTCTTCCAATTCCGGAGGAGATTCAGTTGAAGGCTTCTTTTTAGGAATAATCTCCCCCGGTTCTCTCACAGGTTCATAGGCAAGACGCCTATACTTCAGATTTTCAGAATTAAGAGCTGCCACTGTTTCGGCAAGCTCTTCCATCATCTCAGGTAAGTCTAATGTTAAAGCGGCTTGCAAAATATCATCATAATTAAAACAATCAAATACCTCTTGCGATGCCTGCTCAACTACATCCATTCGGAAGCAATCTTCTTGAGAATCTGGAAATTTCATAGCTCGGAACACGTTAAATTTGACCTCCTCGTCTTGTATCCTCATCGTTAATTCGTCATTTTCTACGTCAATCAATGTACGCCCCGTGGCTAGAAATGGTCTACCCAAAATAATGGTGACATTTCTATCCGCGTCGTATTCAAGTATAACGAAATCAACGGGAAATATAAGTGTACCTGCTTTAACAAGGACATCTTCAATTCGGCCTTCTGGATGTGCAAGAGACCTGTCCGCCATTTGCAAGACCATAGAAGTAGGTCTTGCTTCTCCAATTTTTAGCTTATCAAAGATCGACTTGGGCATCAAATTGATGCTCGCACACAAATCACATAGTGCTTTTCCTTTCCATTCTTCTCCAATCGATATCGGAATTGTGAAACTCCCCGAATCAACTAACTTTGGAGGCAATTTACTTTGGCAAATAGCACTACATTCTTCAGGAAGACCAATCATCTTATTATCACAGTATGGCCTTTTATTAGTGAGGGCTCTCTTTAAAAACTTCGTATACTTAGGAATATCTCGAATAGCCTCTAGTAACGGAATATTAATACTAAGGCCCTTCACTCTATTAAAGAACTTTGAAAAATCGGCCAAATCACCCTTTTTCTGAACTCGAGATGGAAACGGTGGTAGAGGGCGATTACTAACAACATCATCTTTCTTCTTTGGAATCTCAATCGGCCTCTCTATTTCTTCAATCTCACTATCTTTCTCTTTCTCTTTCTCTTTCTCTTTCTCTTTCTCACCCTTTTCCTTTTCTTTTCTTGGAACTTCTTTCTCTTTCATAACAATAAAAGGAGGTGGAGGAAGGTTCTTACCACTTCTTAGTGTAACAGCTTTGCAATCTTCATGATGTCTTGGATTTTCTGTGTCACTAGGGAGTTGCCCTTGTAGACGCTGATTTAGCTGTTTTTTGAATTGATCCATTTGATTCTGTAATAGCTTCATGTTTGCGTCTGATGCTTGTTGACGTTCCATAGCTTGTGTCTGAAGAGCAATTAAGCTTTCTACGGTTTTTTGAAGAGTAACTACACCTTCTTGTGGATGGGCAGGTAAGTCTTTTTGGTTCATGGTTTCATTGTAAGTGTCTTGAGGAGCTTGTCTTTGCACATAATTCCCCTGATTCTGTCCTCCTTGATAATTGTTGGGTGGTCTTGGATTGAAATTGTTACCTTGGGGACGCGGCTGATACGCATATGTAGGATTGGCTGCCCCATTAGGATTTGAGTATTGAAACCCAGGATGGTTTCTGTTAGGCTGATATCCATTACCACTTGAATTAAAGTTACCTCTATTGGAGATAAACATCACGGATTCCTGATTATTCTGAAAATTCTCCCAATTATGATCATTTACACCACAATATTCACATCCATACACCTCTTGTGCAACTTTTACCTCACCTCTCTTGTTCGAAAAAACCTTCTTTCACGGCTAGAGTAAGTTGTCTCAATTGTTGTTCTAGTGTGGTTTGAATCTTTGTTTCTAAGGAGTTGAACTTTTCTTCAATGTTGACATTATTAACTCCTCCTCTAACTGGTGTTCTTGCGGTGTTCCACCCAACTTCATTATCAACTGTTCTATCCAAAATAATTCTTGCATACGCAGGTTGAACTCGCAAAAACGCACCTCCACACAACAAATCTAAATCTTTCCTAGAGCCACCTTCAAGACCATTATAAAAAATCTTCATCTGTTGTTGTTCAGTAAGGTCATGATTCGGGACTCTTCACAAACATTTCTGAAATCTTGCCCAACGTTTACCTAATGTTTCATCATACTCTTGCTTGAAATGTGTCAACTCTAGCTTAGCATCTAACCTCATATTAGACGGATAATATCTGTTGAAAAACGCAGTTTCTAATTGTTCCCAGTTTGTTATCTTCGTAGGATCTTGTGTATCGTTCCATTCACTCGGTCCATCTATAACGAAAAATCGAAACATAGAAAAGTACATTTGTTCTTTTGAAACTCCTTGTGTGATGTAAGAATCACATATCTGCTTGAATTTCTGTACTGCTCGAAGAGGATCTTCTCCAGCTTTACCACGAAAAATTCCAAAATTTTGGAATTGAGCTAACATACCCGAATGGAGGAGAGGATTATTGATGTTGTTGTGTTAATTGTGGAGGTTTATACAAGATTCAAGGTCTATATATAATGTTTGGGTCTGAAAATTTTGTGTTGAGGAGGCTAGGGTTAACTCTTGATAAGGTAAGAAGTGGATTAGGAAAGAAACTCTTCACAACCGACATCAGACCGGCATACCGGCCAGAACGCCGGCATACCGGTGCTGGACGTGATTCCTTCTTGAAACTCTCGGCATTGAACCCGAGTCGATACCCGTGGCCACGTGATTTTGGGCGCCGACATACCGGCGGTATTCACCGGCATACCGGTGAGCTTATTTTTCCAGAAGCTAACTTCGTCAAAATACCCGAGTCTTGATACACGTGGGCATGTGTTTTTCCTCTGGCCGGCATACCAGTGCCCTTCGCGGCATACCGGTGTGCCTGGCTTTTCTTGGACACACTCTCGGCAAAGAACCCGAGTCTCCAACACGTGGGCACGTGTCTTCCCACCGGCATACCGGTGGTTTGACCGGCCTACCGGCCAGTGAAACGAATTTTTCCCAAGTTTTTCCTTTTGACCCCAAACTCATTTCATGCACAATAACACACTACCTTTCTCTCCCATTAGCTTGTAAACACAATTAAAAATATACACTAACTTAGAAATATACACTACAAAACATAAAACTAATCTAAAAAGCAATTAAAACAAGGGGTGTCTCCCAAGAGCACTTTTGTTTAACGTCTTTGAGTTAGACGTGTACCTCATGCTAAGCGTGTTCTTCGAGATGGATTGTCTCCTCTCGACCAAAGTCTTCACTGTCATGGTATCGTTTCAAACGCTGGCCATTCACCATGAATGTCCTTTGCTCGGTTGGATGTTCAAAATCAATTGCTCCATGAGGTGTGACTCTCGTTACAATGTACGGTCCTCCCCAACGGGATTTAAGCTTTCCTGGGTAGTTCGAGAATCGAGAATTGTATAATAGTACCTTTTGTCCCCTCTCGAATCTCTTTGGACGGATTCGGTTATCATGCCATCTCTTTATTTTCTACTTGTATAGACGCGAATTTTCATAGGCATGGTAGCGAAACTCCTCCAATTCATTCAATTGCATCAACCTTTGTTTCCCGGCCAATTCTGTGTTTAGATTCAGAGTTTTAATAGCCCAGAAAGCTCGAGCTTCAATCTCAATAGGTAGATGACATGCTTTGTCGTAGACCATGCGATATGGAGATGCCCCAACCAGTGTTTTAAATGTTTTTCTGTAAGCCCAAAGAGCATCATCTAGCTTTAGTGACCAGTCTTTCCTTGTTTTATTCACGATCTTCTCTAGAATAGATTTGATTTCTCGGTTAGAAACTTCAGCTAGACCGTTAGTTTATGGATGATAACCGGTTGAAGTGCGGTGTCTCACTCCAAACTTACGAAGGAGGGCTCTCAACTGAACATTGATGAAATGGGTACCTTCATCACTGATTAGAACACGTGACGTACCATGTCTCGTAAAGATATGTGATTTTAAGAATTTTATTACTGTTAAAGCATCGTTCTTTGGTGTTGCCACTGCTTCTACCCATTTTGACACATAATCTACTGCTAGCAAGATATACAGATTTCCATGGGAAGTGACGAAAGGTCCCATGAAATCTATCCCCCATACATCAAAGATTTCAACTTCTAGGATATTGTTGAGTGGCATCTTGTCTCTTTTTGATATATTACCAGTGAATTGGCATCTTTGACATGACTAGACGAAATGATGACAATCTTTGTGTAGGGTAGGCCAATAGAAACCGGATTGAAGAATTTTAGCTGCAGTTCTATCGCCTTTAAAGTGACCTCCATAAGGTGAGCCATGACAACTTGCTATAATCTTATCAACTTCGCTCTCATGGACACATCTTCTAACTACTTGGTGACTGCAAATTTTCCAGAGCTATGGTTCGTCCCAAAAGAATTGTTTGGCTTTATGAGCTAACCTCTTTCGTTGTTGTGAATCGAAATCCGTAGGGAAAACACCACTCACGATGAGATTGACTATATCTGCATACCAAGGCACAAACGCATCTTTAACAGTGAAAAGTTGTTCATCAGGGAATACCTCTTTGACCAATAATGGTTCTTTGTTGGCATCAGATCCTTCGAGCCTAGATAAATGATCAGCAACTTTATTTTCGCATCCTTTTCGGTCTCGAATATCTATGTTAAATTCTTTCAACAACAGTACCCATCTGATGGCTTAGCGTCCTTTTTCTCCATGAGGTATCTAATAGCTGAATTCTCCGTGTATAGAATAGTTTTCTTCTCAATCAAATAGGAACGAAATTTATCCGAAAGCATATACTACGGTCAACATCTCTTTCTCCGTTACTGTATAATTCATCTGGGCAGCGTTAAAGGTCTTACTTGCGTAATAAATTGTGTGGAAGAACTTGTCTTTCCTCTGTCCCAACACAACACCCATTGCGTGATCACTAGCATCGCACATAAGTTCAAACGGAGCTTTCCAATCTGGAGGTATAACAATAGGTATGGAGACCAGCTTCTCTTTAATCGTCACAAACGCTTGAAGACCTTCGTCAATAAAATTAAAAGGAGTATCCTTTTCAAGTAAGGAACAAAGCGGTTTGGCGATCTTGGAGAAATCTTTAATAAATCTTTGATAAAATCCTGCGTGCCCCAAGAAACTTCTCATTCCTTTTGCAGAAACTGGAGGTGGTAATGTTTTGATAACTTCAATTTTAGCACGATCAACCTCCATCCCTGCTTTCGAAACTTTGTGTCCCAACACAATTCCCTCTTGAACCATGAAGTGGAACTTTTCCCAATTGAGCACAAGATCTTTTTCTCTACATCTCACAAGGACTTTTTTTTATCAATAACTCAAACTTTTATTAAAATATGCCCAAAAATCAAGTAACATTACAACCTTGACTCAATCAGAGTCCAACCTAGTCTACTCGGCCTACTTAACTATTACAAAGCAAGCCCATTACATTCAAATTTATATTAAAAAATAAAAAAGCTACTCTAAACATAACAAAGCCCAATAGTTAATTGGACTCTATCTTTTTAGCGAGACAATTAGCTTCTTTATTCTTGTAATTCTTCCTTCCAACTTTCACATGGACAAGACTAAAAATTCTCTTCCAAATCCGATCTTCACTTAGACAAGTACCTCTAGGTAGTAATTAAGGTCCCCACTATATCAATAACTTCTGTGTTTGGTGTAGATTTAACAATTTTCACCAAATCTTCTAAATCTGCAGCTGTAATATTTATATTGCACATCACAAGTAATCTTACCAGAATTCTTTTTGTAAAGGAGAATGTGATGAATAAGTGATTTACATCTTCCATACTCGCATTACAGAAACAACACAGGTAATTAACCTGTAAACCCTAGCTAATTAATTTGGCTTTGGTTGCTAATCTATCTTGAAAACACAACCAAGCTATACAGGCACACCTTGGTATACAAGTCTTAGTCCACACAATTTTCCACCATTCAACTTCACACTTATCATCTTCAATATGCGCAAGAGTTTTCTTGAAAGAAAATCCTTTTTAGAGCTTTCTTTCCACACAATTATATCATCTCCATTAGTGAGCCTAATATTATTAATATGAGGAAGCAATTTTCCCACTACAAGAGGTAATCTCCATCTATTACAACCATAGAAAGAATCCATAGTCTTTTTTACTATTGATATCTGGTGGTCCTTTGTGTGTTCTAAAATAAAATGCAATAAGGATAAGAGAACCACAACTGCAAGTGTACAGTTGTCCCAAGTAATATATGAGATAATACAGATTCGTTCTCAGGGATGGATTGGTTGACTGTAATGCTTATCAGATAGTGATTAATTGCACCTAAAGCAAGTAAATGATTTTTAGAATGTTTGTTTGGTTTTCTATAACTAAGACAATAAATTAAAATACTAAATTAATGCAAAGATTAAACTAGACGCAAGAAAATAAAGTACTTTACGCAAGGTATGAAAGGCAGTACTTGAGAGACGCAAGGATTTCTCCTAATTATCATTCATTTCATGTCATGTTTAAGGGACAAATCGGTAAATATGTAACGGTCGGGATTCGGAATTCTCCTTACCCCCGTCAGGGTGGACTAAGGAGCTACTCTTAGGTGCTACAAACCCCGTCAGGGCGATCTTAGTCCACCTTCAACTGATTAAGTCTATTTATACCCAATTGGCCATAGGATTAACTAAGCTCGTCAGAGTCTATAATTTCTATCCTACATTCATTAACTGGTTCTGTACCTAGACCCCCCGTCAAGGTGATCCATACGCCACTATATGGAATAGCCTAGATACTAAGTCCTATGATTGGTTAATTACGTCAATAATAGTAAACAAAAGCAAATAAATGAAAAATACAATTTACCCAATTCGATTTCAATTATAAAAATCCAAAATCCAAACACATGAAACGAAATCAAATTGGGATTAACTCATTATGCGTTCTCAAGCACTATTTAAGCTTAGCTCATAATAATTAAAAAGACAAAAACTAAAGGAATAAATAAGTTCATCATGTTTACAGAATAAAGTTGAAGAACCTAATTACGGAGTTGAATTGGCTGAGAATTGGAGATATAAACAGTCTCCAACTCTTGCTTCTTCTCTTCCTTACTCTAGCTTCCTCTCTGACGCTCTGAATCTTTTGCGTATGAATAATATGTATAAGGTCTGTAAAAATAAGAGTCCAAAGCCTATTTATACTATTAAAGTCGGATTAGGGCTTTTCTTTAATGATTTAATAAAAATTAGAAAAACCCAAGTCCTCTAATTAAGTCTAAATCTCGTAACTGCTGCACCACCTTCACTAAATCAGCTCTAAACGGCTCGTTTCAACTCGGATTGAGCTCATTCCAGTTGCTAAAGTTCTGTAACTCAATGGGGAACAAATTTTCTTCACAAGTCAGAGGCTAAATCTACTCTTAAGTGGCTCGAAATCGGCAATCTTTATCAACTTTCCAGATTTGCAGCTTGAAATCATCAATTCTTTCGGGATATTTCTCCTTGCTTTGACTCCATTACACGATCTTTGACTTTATTCTTGGATTCCTCTCCTAGCTAGTATTCAAAACCTACAAACTTTTCACTAAAAAGAACAATATTACGCGCAAAAGCTTAATAAATGAAAAATACTAGAATTAAAAGAGGAAAATCGATTTATTGCATTTTAACACCAAAAGTCTATCTAAATGGTCGAATAAACACAAAAAATGATGTCTCCCAAGGGCATAAAATTAGAACATTTAGGGAGACATCAAGACCCCCAACTCAAACATTTGTCGTCCTAACAAAGCAAAACTAAAAACAAGGGGAATGACGTAGATGCAAGAGAAGATAGAAGCTAGTAAATACACCCTAAAGCAATTCTTAAAATAAATCTCATATAGCAAACATTAAGAACTAATACACATACACTAATCGTGCAACATCAAACACAAGTAACTTCAATCATTAAATTAACTTCGCAATGCTAGAAGATTACACTTGTACTTATCTCAATATGATGGCTATAGTTTGTTCCTCGATCCTTACTCGCTTTGAACGCTCCACTTAGTATACCCCCTATTAACTTACCATGTACCTAGGAATCACGAGGACTTTACGGTTTTCGCGTAGGCTTAGGGACGGTGTGGTATGTATATTTGGTAAATTTGAAGTGAGCTTTTGGCTCTCTCCTCACTTACCATCAACAACTGTCCACGAGCTTGAGTTTACACTCATTTAATGTTCTCACTCAACCCATTTTACGCGCTAATTTTGCGTCCCCATGTCAACCCAATATATAATAAGATGATTTTTCAAAATATTCCACTTTGCCGGTTATTTTTATTCTTTCTTTTCTTTTTATTTTCTTTTTCATTTATTTTCTTCTTCTTTTCGATTCAAACCCGACAAAGGGTTACAAATAATAATATCATCTAAATTCTTGTGCCTCAATACAAACACATATAACCCCTCCCAATGTAATTTCCCAAATATGGTCCCTCCACCCCAAACTCAAGCTCGAGACAGGTCTCAGGATCGTGATTCAAGTGCGGGTCATTTGGTCATGCCTAATGATCTAAGGGGATATAGGCTTATATCGTGGCGACAAAATAAAAGGCTTAAGGCTAAAAATTGGGCTAAGACGGATAATATTCATATAAGGGATAGCAAGCTAAAAGGCTTCACATGACTAACAAAGAACTGCCCCTATCATTTTCCTAGTTACATGGTTCGTATCTAGTTCATATCTAAGTGGGTTCTCTACTAATTTAGATCTCACGTTCTACAAACCAAACATTTTCCTTAAGTACAAGCTTACTTCTTTTGCATTGTTAATAAATTTTTCCTATTCATTATCTATGTTTGAATGCAATTAAAGTGCGTTTTATGTTATTCCCTAAAGTCCACTATTTACTATCAGAGATTCATCAAAAGTATGCTTAAAAGGGTAATTTAAAAACTTCTACAGTCAAACGCAACTCCTAATTATTTTATTGAAAGCAATTAAAACAAATAACACATAAAAACTAGGATGAGGCAACGAACCCCACCCCAAACTCAAAAATGAGTCATGTGCCCACGACTCGAAAAGACGCAAAGCAATTAAACTAATCTACACTAAACGCGAAAAGAATAGAAAACGTATCTTAACCAGCGTGTGGCTGGTCATCGGTGTTGCGTCCATGGACTTTATCCTTCGTAAGTAATCCATAGGTGGCGTGTTGAATGTTGCTCACCCCAAGTAGCATGTTTCGGATAAGGTCCAGCTCTTTTGTAACGTTCCCTAAAGTAGCAATCATCTTCACTTGATTCTCTTCCAACACTTTAATTTTCGATTCCAACTCGTTATCGGATTGTACCTTCTTCTTTGGAGGAGGAGCTCTAGGAGTTATTATAGCTTGTGTGGCTTCGTCATGGGCATTCTGAATCGAGACTAAAGATATTTGTTTCCTAACTACGGAAGGTTCAGCTTCTTCACACCTACGCGGGATTTTAGCGGCAAGGCACAAGGTGGTGATGGTACAAGGAAATTTAAGATTCTGCTGAGTAGTAGGGGCTTTCTCGAACTCTATAATATTGTCATAAAGCACACGAGCCACATCCATATGTTTGTCCTCAATAATACACTTGATGAATATAATGTGTTCCTTTTTCAATTCCGAAGTGTGTGTTATACCAAAGAAGGTAGGGATTATGAAACGGGACCAAACCTTAGCAGAAGGCAACAAATTGCTGATATAAATCTATCCATGATAACGTTCTCCATTTGGAATTGGGAGGGACCCATGAATTAACACTTTTCCCCAAAGAGAATCGAAATTGAATGAGGGATCGGTAAGGGTTTCTTGGTAAGGACAAGGGCCAGTGAAGTTTGGCAATTTCAACGATTCCTGAATAAGCGCAATAGAGAGAGTCATTACCTTTTTGCGTACAATAATTGCTTCTTTTGAAAAAGCGCGGCCCTCGGAAAATTCACGCACCAATGTAGGAATATATTCAAGCTTTATTTCTCTCAACTCTTTCCACCCAAACTTGTCACAAGTGTTAGCATAATCCTTAAAAGCACTATTCATAATACCCTTTGGAAGACCCTTCTCAACACCAAATTTCAAGTAATTGATTCTATCACGAACCTGATCCTTCCAAGTCATAGCAACTCTCTTTGGCTTTTGTGCAAACACCTTTCTTCGCGTTGATCTTTGTTCTTGAACGGGTGCTTGCGGAGTTTCTTCTTCAGATTCTTCCTCACTTTCTGGTTCATAAAGTAGTAGACTTTTCTTACGATTAGACTTAATTGGATTCTCTTTCCTTTTCGGAGCAGCTGGGATTTCTTCAGTCTTGCGTTTGGAACGCGAATCAGGAATCTCAATTTCTTGTTCTGGACTACCACCAACAGTGTTTCCGTTTCTTGGAAAGTTTCTTCGATAAGTACACATGAAATCATTTTTGTTAGTCATCTCTTTTCACCCCAAACTCAAAACTTCAAATAGTGAAAAGCTAGAGAAAAGCTTAGAACTTTGATGTTTTGAGGTTTAAAACTTAAAGAATATTGTGGAATATGAGATGGGTAAAGGCTAATTGATAAGAATTAGGAAGGAATTGGGTTTAATTTGATGGCTAGGAAGAAGAAATTTTGGGAGAAAATTGGGAATTTGATGATGTTTTGGAGAGGATATGAGTTGATTGTGTGTTTTTGTGATGAAAGAAGGCTTGATTTGATGATTATATAGTGTTTTGTTGATGATTTTCGGAGTAGGTGGAGGCTAGGATTCGGAAAAGAGGTTGGCTTGGAAAAAAGGCAAAAATCTTGGTTAAAAGCTTCAAAAACCGCCTCTCGCAACAGCGGACCGGCAAGCCAGTGCCTGACCGGCATCCCGGTCGCGATGTCGGCGCAATAAATTTCCAAAATTGATTTTTTTTTACCTCGAATGCAAGCCTTCTTGTGTCATACCTGCCGCACTAACCAGAGAATCCAACTTCACAGGCCGGCAAGCCAGTCAGATGGCCGGCATGCCGGTCGCGTCTCGCTGGCACAACATGGGCGCTACGTCATGTGTCCAAGTGGACGCACTAGTCAGAGTCTGGGGGGTCTTCAGCGCGTTTGACCGGCATGCCGGTCAGCTCGCCGGCTAGCCGGTCATGCCTGTCTTTGAACTCAAATTTTTTTGTTTTTTCATCTTTTTGACCCCAAACTCATGACTCTTCTACCCCTGAAATCATCAAAAACAACTACCCTTCCTTATTTATTAATAATAAACACTAAAGTAATGAAATTTATCTACTATACACTACGAAAATTAAAAGACTTAAGCTATTATACAAAGAATTGGCTTTTGTTTAACTTCGTTAGGCTCGACGGGTTACCTCACGTTGCTAAGGAGCTTCGAGGAGATACATGACCTCCCCGGGATGTGGATCTTCCAAGCGATTGGTGTCTTCACCTCCATGGTATATCTTTAATCGATGACCGTTCACCATAAAAGTACGGTTCTCGATTTGATGTTCTATTTCTATTGCCCCATGAGGTGTAACTTTGGTCACAATATAAGGACCCGATCACTTCGATCTCAATTTACCTGGATAATTGCTGAACTTTGAGTTATACTTCAATACCTTTGTCCGACTACAAAGTTCGTTTCATGAATTCGATTATCGTGCCACCTCTTAGTGTTTTCTATAAGCATGTAATCGGAATTCATCAAGTTCATTAAGTTTCATCATCCGATTCTGACCGGCTAAAGTAGGATCTAAGTTTAACTGCATAATAGCCCAATATTCAAGCTCAGAGGCAAGTGACAAGCCTTACCATAAACCATTCGATACGGGGATGCACCAACTGGTGTTTTGAACGCAGTACGATAGCCTATAATGCATCGTCTAACTTCATTGACCAATCTTTTCTTGTAGGACCAACAGTCTTCTCTAAAATAGATTTTACCTCACGATTGGAGACTTCAGCTTGACCATTGGCTTGTGGATGATAAGCGGTAGATACACGATGTCTCACTTTATACTTCTCTAAGACTGTCTTCAAATATTTATTCACGAAATGAGAACCTCCATCACTAATAATTACTCTTGGTATACCATGTCTAGTGAAGATGTATGATTTAAGAAACTTAATTACTACTCGCGAATCATTAGTTGGTAGAGTAATAGCCTCTACCCATTTAGACACGTAATCAACAGCTAATAAGATGTAAAGGTTACCATTAGACGGAACAAACGGACCCATAAAATCTATACCCCATACATCGAATATCTCTACTTCAAGAACATTATTACATGGCATCTCATCCCTCTTTGATATATTTCCCGTAAACTGACATCTGTCACATCTCTTAACATATTCATGACAATCTTTCATTATTGAAGGCCAGTAAAAACCTGATTGTAATACCTTAGCAGCAGTTCGATCTCCTTTGAAATGTCCTCCATAAGGTGAGTCATGACAACCATCTATAATCGCTTCATTTTCTTCCTTTGGTATACATCTCCTCACCATTTGATCAGCACATACTTTGTAGAGGAAAGGATCCTCCCAAAAGAATTGTCTAGCACAGTGAGATAATCTTTTTCTCTCTTGATAAGTAGAACCTTCAGAGAAAGAACCACTTACAATTAAGTTCGCAATGTCCGCATACCAAGGGGTAGTGTTCAGGTGAATCGCGAATAAGCTCTCATCAGGAAATTCTTCTATAACTACTTCAGGTCCACCATTTGATTCTGATCCTTCAAGACGACATAGATGATCTGCAACTTTATTTTCACAACCCTTTCGATCTTTAATCTCTAAATCAAACTCTTGTAGCAACAAAACCCATCTTACCAACCATGGTTTAGCATCCTTCTTTTCCATAAGATATCTAATTGCAGAATGATTTGTATATACAACAACTTTTGCTCCAAGGAGATAGGAACGGAACTTATCGAATGAATAAACAACAGCTAGCAATTCTTTCTCTGTAACAATATAATTAATTTGAGCACCATTGAAAGTCTTGCTTGCATAATAGATCGAATGAAATATCTTATCTTTTATTTGGCCTAAAACATGTTTCATAGCTAAATCACTAGCATCACACATAACTTTGAACGGCATATTCCAATCTGGTGGTAATACAATAGGAGCGTTAATGAGTTTTTCTTTGATTGCTTTGAAGGCCACCATGCAAGCTTCATCGAAAAGGAATTTGGTGTCCTTCTCAAGTAAGTTACATAGTGGTTTAGCAATCTTAGAAAAATCTTTAATGAATCTCCTATAAAAACCAGCATGGCCATGAAAACTTCTCACCCCTTTTACAGAAACAGTGGGTGGAAGAGGTTTTATTACCTCTATCTTCGCGCGATAAACCTCTAAACCAGCACTCGAAACCTTGTGACCCAATACTATACCTTCTCGAACCATAAAATGACACTTCTCCCAGTTTAAAACCAAATCACTTTCCTTGCATCTAATCAAATCTCTCTCCAAATTCTGTAAACACTTATCAAAGTCATCACCGAATACAGAGAAATCATCCATACATACCTCAAGGAAGTTATCGATCATATCCAGAAGATTGCCATCATACATCTTTGAAACGTAGCAGGTGCGTTACATAACCCAAATGGCATTCTGCGATATGCAAACGTACCAAAGGGACATGTAAAGGTTGTCTTATGTTGATCATCAGGAGCCACGTAAATTTGATTATATCCGGAATATCCATCTAAAAAGCAGTAATACTCTCTACCAGCTAACTTGTCTAACATTTGATCTATGAAGGGAAGAGGGAAGTGATCTTTTTAGGTGGCCTTATTCAATTTGTGGTAATCCATACATACTCTCCAACCAACAACAGTTCTTGAAGGAATAGCTTCATTTTGATAGTTAAGAACTATAGTAATTCCTCCTTTCTTCGGCACACACTGAACCAGACTCACTCATTCACTACTCGAAATGGGATAGATAATCTCTGCGTCTAACATCTTAATCACCTCTTTCTTTACAACTTCCTTCATGGATGACATTAATCTCCTTGGCCTTCAACTGAGCGTGCGTTATTATCTTCAAGAATAATTTTGTATTGACAATAGGAGGGGCTAATGCCTTTGATATCGGAAATAGTCCACCCTATCGCCTCTTTGTTCGCTCATAACACACGCAACAGTTTATCTTCTTGAGGACATGTTAAATTTGATGAAACAATAACAGGTAGAGTTTCATTAGTACCTAAATACGCATACCTCAAGTGTGATGGAAAAGGCTTTTCTTCCAATTGTGGAGGAGATTCGATTGAAGGTTTCTTTTTGTTTACAATCTCCCCCCGGTTCTCTCACAGGTTCATCGGCAAGACGCCTATATTTTGGATTCTCAGAGTTAAGAGCTGCCACTATTTCGGCAAGCTCTTCCATCAATTCAGGTAGATCAAGTGTCAAAGCTTCCTGCAAAACATCATCATAAGTAAATTAATTATATACCTCTTGCGTGGCATGCTCAATTACATCCATTCGGAAACAATCCTCTTGAGAATCTGCAAACTTCATAGCTCGGAACACGTTAAACTTCACTTCCTCGTCTTGGATTCGCATCGTTAGTTCTCCGTTTTCTACATCAATTAAAGTACGCCCCGTGGCTAGGAATGGTCTTCCCAAAATAATGGGGAAATTCCTATCCGCGTCGTATTAAAGAATAACAAAATCAACGGGAAATATTAAAGTACCTGCCTTGACGAGGACATCTTCTATTCGACCCTCAGGATGTGCAAGGGATCGATCCGCCATTTGCAAGAACATAGAAGTGGGTCTTGCTACTCCAATTTTCAATTTTTCAAAGATTGATTTGGGCATAAGATTAATGCTTGCACCCAAATCACATAGTGCTTTACCTTTCCATTCTTCTCCAATCGATATAGGAATTGTGAAACTCCCAGGATCAAGTAAATTCGGAGGTAACTTACATTGACATATAGCACTACATTCTCCAGGTAAACCAATCATTTCATTATCACAATACGGCCTTTTGTTGGTGAGAGATTTTTTCAAAAACTTCGTATATTTGGGTATATCTCTGATAGCTTCTAGCAGCAGAATATTAATACTAAGGCCTCTCACTCTATTAAAGAACTTTTGATACTCAACTATATCACCTTTCTTTTGAACTCTAGAGGGAAATGGTGGAGGAGGACGATTTACAACATCATCTTTCTTTTTCGGAATTTCAATAGGTCTCTCCACTTCCTCTACTTCATCATGTTTATTTTTATCCACCACATCCTTTTCTTTTCTAGTAACTTCTTTTTCTTCCATAACATGAAAAGGAGGTGGAGGAAGATTCTTACCACTTCTGAGAGTCACAAACATTACAATCTTCTTTTTGTTTAGGATTTTTTGTGTCACTAGGGAGTTGCCCTTGTGGACGCTGGTTCAATTGTTTTGACATTTGCGAAACTTGATTCTCTAAAATTTGAATGTGTGCTTCAGAAGCTTGTTGCCTTTGGATTGACTGCGCATGATTGGGGACTCTTCGCAAACAATTCTGGAATCTCGACCAACTTCTACCCAAAGTTTCATCATATTCTTGTCGGAAATGTGTTAACTCGAGTTGAGCATCTAATCTCATGTTGGATGGATAGTATCTGTCGAAAAATGCAACTTGTAACTGCTCCCAATTTGTAATCTTTCCAGGCTCGTGTGAATCATGCCAATCACTCTCTCCATCTTTCACGAAAAATCTGAATGTAGCAAAATACATTTGCTCTTTTGTTACTCCTTGGGTGATGTACGAATCGTAGATTTGCATAAATTTTTGTACTGCGCGAATAGGATCTTCTCCGGGCTTGCCACGAAAATTCCCGAAATTCTGAAACTGAGGTAACATACCCGAATCTGGACGGAATCTCGGAACATCAATATTGGCTGGGCCAATCCCGAGAGGAGGATCAAGGAATGGTTCTTGTGCTAGACCGTTAAGGAACCATGGATCAGCTACTTGGAATTGAATTGGAGTTTTAGGAGGATTAGGAAGATTCGGAGGCGGGACTTAGCCATTCTGACCATTGTTATCAACCCGAGGGTCAGCCATCTCTTTAGCTAATCTTTCTTCTAACTATTTCGCTTCTTTTACTCTCTTTTTCTTGTTAGCAAGTCTGACTAATGATTCAGGATTTTCAAGGATCGGAGGTAGTGTCTAAAGATCCTTAAATAGCTTCCTTCGCATACACAAAACCTAACAACCTGAAAAAGATGAACAAACAAAGAGTAAAACTGAAAATAAAAATGCAACTAACACTAAAGGATAAACACCGGGGTCACACGCTACCGTCCCCAGCAGCGGCGCCAAAAACTTGGTGGTCCTTTGTGTGTTCTAAAATAAAATGCAAATAAGAATAAGAGAACCACAACTGCAAGTGTACAGTTGTCCCAAGTAATATATGTGATAATACAGATTCGTTCTCAGGGACGGATTAGTTGACTCTAATGCTTATTAGATAGTGATTAATTGCACGTAAAGCAAGTAAATGATTTTTAGAATATTTGTTTGGTTTTCTATAAGTAAGACAATAAATTAAAATACTAAATTAATGCAAAGATTAAACTAGACGCAAGAAAATAAAGTAGTTTACGCAAGGTATGAAAGGCAGTACTTGAGAGACGCAAGTATTTCTCCTAATTATCATTCATTTCATGTCATGTTTAAGGGACAAATTGGTAAATATGTAAAGGTCGGGATTCAGAATTCTCCTTAGCCCCGTCAGGGTGGACTAAGGAGCTACTCTTAGGTGCTACAAACCCCGTCAGGGTGATCATAGTCCACCTTCAAGTGATGTCTATTTATACCCAATTGGCCATAGGATTGACTAAGCTCGTCAGAGTCTATAATTTCTATCCTACATTCATTAACTGGTTCTATACCCAGAACCCCGTCAAGGTGATCCATACGCCACTATATGGAATAGCCTAGATACCAAGTCCTATGATTGGTTAATTACGTCAATAATAGTAAATAAAAGCAAATTAATGAAAAATACAATTTTACCCAATGTGATTTCAATTATAAAAATCTCAAATCCAAACACATGAAACAAAATCAAATTGGGATTAACCCATTATGCGTTCTCAACCACTTTTTAAGTTTAGCTCATAATAATTAAAAAGACAAAAACTAAAGGAATAAATAAGTTCATCATGTTTAAAGAATAAAACTGAAGAACCTAATTACGGAGTTGAATTGGCTGAGAATTGGAGATATAGACAGTCTCCAGCTCTTGCTTCTTCTCTTCCTTACTCTAGCTTCCTCTCTGATGCTCTGAATTTTTTGCGTATGAATAATATGTGTAAGGTCTGTAAAAATAAGAGTCCAATGCCTATGTATACTATTAAAATCGGATTAGGGCTTTTCTTTAATGATTAAATGAAAATTAGAAAAGCCCAAGTCCACTAATTAAGCCCAAATCCCGTAACTGTTACACAACCTTCACTAAATCAGCTCTAAACGGCTCGTTTCAACTAGGATTGACCTCATTCTAGTTGCAAAAGTTCCGTAACTCAATGGGGAACACATTCTCTTCACAAGTCAAAGGCTAAATCCACTCTTAAGTGGCTCGAATCAGCATTCTTTATCAACTTTCCAGATTTGCAGCTTGAAATCATTAATTCTTTCGGGATATTTCTCCTTACTTTGACTCCATTACACGATCTTTGACTTTATTCTTGGATTCCTCTCCTAGCTAGTATTCAAAACCTACAAACTTTTCACTAAAAAGAACAATATTACGCGCAAAAGCTTAATAAATGAAAAATACTAGAATTAAAAGAGGAAAATCGATTTATTGCATTTTAACACCAAAAGTCTATCTAAATGGTCGAATAAACACAAAAAATGATCTCAATATCTAATATTTATTGTGGACTATTACCACTCAACCATTTATCCCAAATCTGAAAAATATTCTTTCCATTCTTAACCGTATGAAAAATAAACTTGTAAGCAAGGTACCTTATTTTGAGAATTTGCTTCCAAATCCAAGTGTGAGCCTATTTAACATCCAAACTCCAAATACACTTTCCTTTAATTATACTTTGATGAACCCATAAGCTCCACAAAATGTGCTTATGCGAGTACATTCTCCAAAAAGTTGCTAGAAGGCGCACTTTGTTAATATCTTCTATGTTAGGAATACCAAGGCCTCCAAATTCTTTACTAGAGCATATATTCTTCCATGACATTTTTCCCCCATAGCACCACCAAGATTACCCCTCCATAGGAAGTTGTCTATTCTTTGGTTGAGTTTATATATAACCTGCTTAGGATGTAAGAATACCCTACACCTGAATAGTATTTTGCTGATGAGGAAACACTTGATACGCTCAACTCTCCCTGCATAGGACAATAGCTTTGATGACCATTGACTTATACAACTGCATATATTTTCAACCAATTTGTTACCATCTGAGACTAATAACTTTTTTGAGTTCAGTGGGACCCCAAGATATCTTACTGGTAGTTTGCCTATTTTGATATTCAAAAGTGCAGAGATACTCTGCATAATTTGTGAACTAGTACCACCAAAATAGAGTTCACTTTTGCTATAATTAATCCTGAGCCCAGAAATTCTTGAAAATAAGTCCAGAGATTCTTTTACAACCTTTGCTGATTTAATTTCTGCCTTGAGGAATATTAGCACATCATCTGAGCTCTCTACACTTATGATGATAATTGAACTGATTCTTGTGCACCATATGTTTAAAAAGCCCTGTGAACACCTCCGTGCATATTGCAAATAAGTAGGGTGAGATGGGGTCTCCTTGTCTGAGACCCCTTTTGCCTTTAAAGTAACCTACCAATTCACCATTAATATTAATTGAATAGGAAGGGAACATACACACATTTTCACCCAATTGATGAATTTAATAGGAAAGTTGAAAGCATGTAAAGTGTTGATAAGAAATCCCCAGTTTACACTGTCATATGCCTTCTGTAAATCAAGATTAATTGTACACTTAGGCTCAGAATTCTTCTTCTCATAACCCAAAACAATGTCTTGAGCTACAAGGATGTTGTCACTGATTTGTCTTCCTCCAATATATGCTGCTTGATTAATAGAAATGATTGAACCAAGCACTTTCTTTAGTCTATTAGATATAAGCCTTGAAATAGTCTTATATGTGGTGTTAACACATGATATAGGTTTAAACTTCTTTAAGCTCGTAGCATTCTTCTCTTTAGGGATCAGTACTAAGTTAGTGGTATTGGTCTGAGATAAAATTCTGCCATATTCTAGGAATTGTCTAATGGCTTTTGGTGAAATCTTCTCCAATAACTTCCCATGAAGCCTTATAGAAGCCAGAATTGAGCCCATCAGGCCCATGGCTCTTATTTTCATTAATGGAGAAAAGTGCATCTTTAATTTCTTTATCTGAAAATGGAGCTATAAGATCACTCGCTTGATTGTCAGTTAACTCAACTCCAATAATGCGCTTTATTTTAGGAATTGAACAGCTTTCTTCACTCTCATCTTCTGTGCCTAATAGATCTTTATAGAAGTTAATAAATTCTTCTTTAATTAGAGCAGGATCGGTAATAACCTCTACATTGTCTTTAATAATAGTTGATATGTTATTTCTTGCAATCCTTCCCTTAATAACTTTATAAAAGTATGAAGAGCTACAATCCATATCAGTGGTAAATGTAGCTTTAGCTTTTTGCTTCAGTATATTATGTTGAACAATAATAGCTTCTTCAAGATTTTTCTCCAAAATCTTTTCTTCACATAGTGTTTGAGAATCAAACTTTCCTTCCATAATAGATTTCTGAACTAAGGTGAGTTTATCTCTTATAGCTTCAATATTATATGAGTTTCTTATGAAGTAGGTGTTATTGAATTTATTAAAAACACCCTTCATAGTTTTTAGTTTCATATAGAGCTGAAACATATAGTTGCCCTGTACTTTCTCTTTCCATACCTGTTGTATAGTATCAATATATTTAGGATGTGATGTCCATATATTAAATAACTTAAAGGAAGTTGGACCATGAGCTTTATTTCCTCATATATTAAGTAATAGGGGACAGTGATCAGATGTTGAAGGAGGCATAACTGTGTCAGTAGATTGTAAAGTATCTAACCACTTTGAATTGATGAACACCCTATCAATCTTACTAGCTCTAATATCAGTTACACTCTTGTTAGTCCCTGTGAAAAATTGTACAACATAAATATGTTCAAACAGAGAAGCATCATCAATGCAATCAGCAAACTCCATTGAACCTCTATCCAGAGAGTCACGGTTATATCTGTCTTGTATGTTAAGAATCTCGTTAAAGTCTCCCAAAATACACACCTTATCCAAACCATGATTTGTAGACCATTGAATTATATCCTTCCATAAACTCTTCCTTAAATCCACATCATTAAAAGCATACACTACACCAATAAAGTATACTTCCTATTAGCAAGTGACCTGACCACATCAAAAATAACCTGTGATGTAGATTTTATCACTTTAATTTCAATTTGACATTTATCCCAAAGTAACCAAATTCTACCAGAATCATCGTAATTATAATTATGCACACTTTCTAGATGTTGAAAGTGGGCTTTTATTATCGGGAGATAGTTGTTATTCTTAACTTTAGTTTCAAGAATTCCAACTACACTCACTTTATTCCTAATTAAAAAGTCCTTGACGTCGAGTTGACGAAGAACATTATTCAGACCTCGGACATTCCATGATACTAAATTCATAAATTTAGTGGTCTTGTTATCTCCTTACCTTCACTCAGAGATATGAACTTGGGCACATCATTGTCAATTACTTGTTCACTACTCTGCAATTCTTTATATTTATTGTTACTAACAATGGAGTTATTAGCTCTATTAGTTCTCTTGCTAGAAGAATTGTCTTCATTATCTTGAGTATTCAAATTTTTACTCTTCACTATTCTCCATTCATCATCTCTAGCTTTATCATTGACTATAGCAGGGGACTTTTCGTTAGCAACATCTTTAGGTAGCCAAACTTTTTGACTATTTTTACATTTAGCATCTGAGTGTCCGAATTTGTTACACTTAAGGCAGATAGTAGGTTTCCAGTCATATTTCACCTCTACAACATGAAGCTCTTCAGTTTCAACATCTACAAGTACTGTGTCAGGTAATTCTTCTTTAGTATCAACTTCAATACACACTCTAGCATATCCTAATCTTGTTTTTGACTCAGTGATGGAGTCCATTTGAAGAGGAACTCCAATACCACTAGCCATATAACTTAGTCCTCTCTGAGTCCACAGATTCATGGGCACATTAATTAGCCTAGCCCAAATAGGAATTTTAGTGACATCAATCTTCTCAAACTGAGTATCAGAAGACCAAGGTCTAAGAAGAAGGGGTTTGTCGTTTATATGCCATAGCTGCTCCAGAGCTTTACTGTAGACTTGTTTATTCTCAAATTTAAAAACATATACACCTTTAGTGCTCAATTTTACCTCAACTTTACCCATATTCTTCCACTGAAATCTTACAAAGTTAGTAACAGCGTAAAACGGCGGAGGGCTATCCAAAAATTGACCAATAAGACAATTTATTCATAGTTCATCTCCTTCTTCAAACACATCCTTATGAGGTTTAACAATTTTCTGACCTGTAAGCTTAGTAGGCGAGTGAAACTCAAGTCTGAAAGCTTTATCAACTCCTTTTTTGAACAAATTTGACCAAATTATAGATCTATCAGCTTTTTCGTTTAGATTGGGTGAAGGAGGGCTTACTACGACATTAGGAGTGATCTCACAAGGACTTTATCAAGATTATTTAAACAATCATCAAAACTATCTCCAAACACCGAAAAATCATCCATAATAACCTCCAAATATTTATCAATCATGTCCCAAAATATAGCCAACATGCACCTCTGGAACGTGGCAGGTGCATTGCATAAACCAAACGGCATCCTTCGATAAGCAAAGGTGCCAAACGGACAAGTAAAAGTTGTTTTGTGTTGATCAAGGGGATCCACACAAATCTGATTATAACCCGAATATCCGTGAAAAAATCAATAATACTCTCTCCCTGCGAGTTTGTCTAGCATATGATCAATGAACAGTAAAGGGGAGTGATCTTTCTTTGTATCCTTGTTGAGTCTTCGGTAATCCATGCATACTCGCCACCCCACAATTGTTCTTGATGGTATGGCTTCACCTTGATCATTAAGAACAGTAGTTATACCTCCTTTTTTTGGAACACATTGCACTGGACTAACCCAATCACTGCTCGCAATCGGATAGATTATTCCCGCGTCTAATAACTTGATTACCTCCTTCCTTACCACTTCTTTCATAGCTGGCATGAGTCTTATTTGTCCCTCTATAGATCGCCCTCCTTTGTTCTCAAGAATAATTTTATGTTTGCAAACGGAAGGACTAATTCCTTTGATGTCAGCAATAGTCCATCCAATTGCTTCTTTATTAGCGCGAAGCACATGAAGTAGCTTATCCTCTTGAGGACCTGAAAGGTTAGCAGAAATAATAACAGGTAAAGTTTTGTTCATACCTAAATATGCATAGCATAGATGGTCTGGATGTGGTTTTTCTTCGAGAACAGGTGGACATATTATGGATGGTTGCTTTATTGGCTCAATGTCACCTGATTCTCGAATTTGTTCTCGTATACTTGATCCTAATACAGCAACTTCGTCAGCGGTATTATCGTCTTTCTCTTGCGATTCAAGTGCTAAGGCTTCGTCAAGATCATCATCTATGCTTGCTTCATTGAAGACTTCTTGTGTAATTTTTCCGATGACATCTATTTTGAAACATTCATCTTTCGAATCTGGTAATTGCATAGCCTTAAACATATTGAATCTTACCTGTTCGTCTTGGACCCTTAAGATCAATTCACCATTCTCAACATCTATTAGTGTACGCCCCATGGGTAAGAATGGTCTACCCAAGATTATGGGGACATTCTTATCCGCGTCGTAGTCAAGAATAATAAAATCACAAGGAAAAATAAAAGTACCAGTTTTAACTAAAACATCTTCAATTTTACCTACTGGTCGGGAGAGGGAGCGGTCCGCCATTTGTAATACCACAGAAGTGGGTACCACCTCTCCTATATTAAGCTTCTCGAACAGGGATCTTGGCATGAGATTGATACTCGCGCCTAAATCACATAATGCTTTCCCGGTCAAACTGTCTCCAATGTCAATGGAAATCGTAAAACTTCCGGGATCTTGTAGCTTCGGTGGTAACTTATTTTGACAAATAGCACTGCACTCCACTGGCAATCCAATCGTTTCCCCAGTTTCTAAACTTCATTTTTTAGAAAGAATGTCCTTCATGAATTTTAGATATTTCGGCATTCTCTTGAGAGCTTCTACAAACGGCATATTAATATCTAACTTGCTCACCATGTCAAGGAACTTCTTGAATTCTTGGTCATTGTACTTTTTCTTGACACGTGAAGGGTATGGTGGTGGAGGGCGTGTATTAGTTTCCACTGAGCTTTTCTTCTGTTCTGGTGTCTTCTCTTGGACACTCTTTGGTTCAACTACCTCTTCAACCGTATCTTTTACTGTTTCTTCAACCACTTTTTCTGGAATAGAGGTTGGTTCTGGATCTCTTCTAGGTGGAGGTAGTTGTTTCCCACTTTGCAATTCAACTGCATGACAAGCATCATCTTGAGGAGCAATAGTATCACTTGGAAGTTGCCCTTTCGGCCTATTTTGCAATGTACTCGCCATATGTCATAGAGTATGCTCGAGATTTTTGATCACCTTTTGCTGGGTTTGAAGTCTTTGCTGGCTCATCTTCATATTCTCTTCAACTAATTTCATCATCTTAGCCATGCTTGAATTCAAACTCAAAGGTTGTTCTTGCTTTGCTTGTTGCATTGACAGTTTCGGTGGTTCTTGATAAGCTTTTCCAATAAATGGCGCTTTTTGATGTATAGCTTATGGTAGATAATGGGATTGAGGTTGGTTTTGATGATAAGTCTCTTGATTTCTAACCCAACTTCGCTTTTGTGTAGGCTGATATCTAGCGTAACTCTCTTGCGGATGATAATCACCATTAGAATAATGGTTTCTTTAATGAGATATAACAGGAGTTGCAGGTAGATTATTTATACACTTTTCCCACACATGATTTCTTGACCCACAACCAGGACACGAAGGTATAGTATGTACTAGATTTACCTGAGCAATTGTTCAAGCTTGTTCTTGTAGTTCCTTAAGTTGTTGGTTCAATTCTTTGATCTTCAGAGATTCTAAAGTCTCTTCTTTTTCTTCTGATTCACTTGGCCAACTTCTCTCGGTCTCAAGAACTTTTTCCATACAATTTTCGGCTTCTACAGGGTCTAGTAACACAAAACCTTTGTTTCCTAACAAATCTGCTCTTCCCCTGGACTCGTTATTAAGTCCTCTATAGAACATGGTTAGAGAGTATTCCGGCGATGATATATGGTATGCACATCTCGCCTGATGTCTCCTCATTTGTGATAGATTTATATTACGATGAGACATCATTTTTAGTGATTTAGGAAGTCTTTGAGTCGATTTTCTTGAGAAATGTTACACTTTCCTATTTTGAGTCTTGATTTAGTGAAATAATATTTTTAGAGCATATTGGGTTTAATTATTTATTTAGTGTGAAGCTTTAAAGATAATTATGAAGATTAATTAAAGTCCAAGTCAAAGACTACAACTTATGGAAAGAGATTTGCATGGTAATTGGAGATAAGGAAACAAAAGCTAAAAAGATGGAAAAGGAAAAGTTGCCTAAATCTGGGATTCTGCAGTACACGCCTAAAGAAGTGCTATTTTAACTAAGAAATATGCCGATTTTGGTAATTTCCTTTCATAGGGACAAAGATAATTCTGTTACGATTCTTTTGGTATCTTATGGAGCTCAAACCGACCAATAACGAAGAAGATATACTCAAAACGGTCCAGCAGTGTTTATCTTTATTTCCATACGAAATTGAGTTGAGCTAGGAGTCCAATACTTACTTCTCCTTCAAGAAAACGAATTAGGTCTTCCTAAACACCTATAAATACACCCTCATACCATTTTAAACATATCCTTGCTCAGTTTCAAGTTTAGGCTTAGTCCTTACTTGTATTTTCTTAGTTTTAAATAATAGCTTAGTCCTTATAATTAATTATTCATCTTTAGTATCAAGCTATTCATCCAAGAAGCAAGCTGGCCTATAGAGGAAGACAAGAAGAAGAAGTTGGAGAGTGACAAACTCCTCTTCTACATCTCACCTTCTCTATATTTAGGGTAATTAGCTATAGATCTATGCTCAACCATATTTCTAAGCTTTTATTCTGTAAGTTTTACTTTTAATTGTTGGGTTATTATTTTGTCTACATTCATAAATACTATTTGTTATTTTAATTGATTGAGCTTGGCGTATATTGTTATTATGTGTTTTGACTTATTGTTACATCCTTAGATTTGGTCAATCTTAGGATTATTCTTAGTTATTGACAACACCACATAATCGTCTAGTTTTGATCCTTCGCCTAACTAGATAGCCATAAAGGTTTGATTTAATCACCAATCATTACTCAAGACCTTGGTAGTGGAGAGGTTGCTCCTAAGCCTAGAAAAGGCTAGGTAGAATTTAGAATCCTGGTTAATATATAATGCTTAATCTATGACAGGTTAGAATAACAAGTTAGTAATAGACTCATATTGATAACCTTAATTCATCTAGACTTACATTCATATTTATTTATTTGTTTTCATTAGTTATTTATTCGCGTTAGATATTATTTTATCTTTTTATATTTTATTCTAAAACATCTAAATTCATCTACGCTTGTTAAATATAAGTAGATCTAACGGATTAAATCCCTGCGAACGAACTTAACTTATCATTAAAACTTGCAAACGATCTGTGATACTTGCAGTGAGTTCCGTGGTTCTCAAGGGTGTGTGATCTTTATTATTATCTTTATTTATCTATTATTTTATCACACCTTTTCCCCCACCATCGCCTTTTTCTCATTGTATCGTAACCATGCTTCACCCAAACTTTCTCCATCTTCCTGCATAAACTATTTGAGCTCAATCATATCTTTTAATCTTCTACTAACCGGATAGAATCTGTCTAGGAATTTTTATTGAAGCTTGTCCCAATCTGGAATGACTTGAGGATGCTGGGTATCGTACCAACCGCTTGCACGTCCGGTCAAGAAGAACTAGAACATAACCTAATACATATGCTCCTTTGTAACTCCTCTTACGATATAAGCATCACAGATCTGCATGAATTTCTGAATATATCGGATCGGATCTTGTTGTGCAGCACCGCTAAATTGTCCATGATTTGCAAACTGCGCTATCATCCCTGGATCTGGCCTAAATTTAGCGGCTTGGATTTCTGGAGTGCGGATTCTGCGTGGTTGCACTTCAAACGAGATGGGTAGCTCAAGTCTCCTTGGGTTCTCCATCTGTAAAAATATGTAAAACAAAAACTAAAAGACAAAAGCGTAAAATAGAACTAATTGAAATAAAATCACAAGATATATGCACAAGGACTAACGATGTAGTCCCCGGCAACGGCGCCAAAAACTTGGTGTCGACTAGGGTGTGATAAAAATATGATATAAATAAGTGCAAAAATACACACTAGCTGAGCACGGTTCTGCAAGTATACAGGACGTATGCAAGTTTTAATGAATAAGTAAGATTCGTTCCTCAGAGACTACGAAGGTTAGGAAGAACTTATGCAAATATTCAAGTGCAGATATTAAAAAGCTAGAACAAATAATACGCAAAGAAACAAAGAAAAGAGATTGTGGTTGATTTTTTATTAAGAAAATTAAAATAAGAATTTAAAAGACAGAAAATTAAATAAAAGAGAGAAGCAGGTAGTATGAGTGTTTAGCTCGAGATATTAGCAAGTAATCCCCACTAGTTTTGGTTATTCTATCGTCTAAGGGTGAATCAAGTAATATAAAATAATCAGGATTCTAAATTCCCATACCTTAGACCTTGAGAGCGACTAAGGGGGCTAAAGACACACCATGAGGCACCCTAAACCTAGGGTTATCAAGCGCTACCAAGGCCCTAAGCAATTCAATTCCAAACATGGTGATAGTGGTGAAAACATACCCTAATGATTATCTAGTTAGGTTGATTTGTCAGGTCTAAACCTTATTCTAGAAGTTCTATGGTGTTTCAATAATTAGACACCCAGCTAAGGTGAACATCTAACTACTATTAAGGTAATCCTATACTCGTGCACTAGCAAAGAAAACAATCATTAAATCAAAACACATAAACAGAACATGAAACATGAATTCCAATTAAATACTGTAGTATCCCAAATCAAAATAGAAAAACTAGGGTTCATACATATATGCTAAATCTCAAGCCAAAAGTAAATTAGTTCATACTAAACAAAGAAAAGAAAGAAATTACAAATTTAAAGGTAGAAGAAGACATAATATGGTGTTCAGCTCCTTCCAGACTTCTTCTCTTGTGTTGCAGCTTCCTCTTGGCTTAAGGGTTTGCCAAGGATGATTTTCTAATGATAAGAGGTTGTATTTATAGTGTATAGGAAGACCTAATTCATTTTCTTGAAGGAGAAGGTAAGTAATGGACTCCTCGCCCAACTCAAATTTGTAACCCTAAAATATAGAATTAGCTACATTTTTGTTTTTGTCCTAACAGCTTCAATACTTATCCGTTTGACACGTATGAGTAGTCGAAATTCATCGACTCGGAAAAATATTTAACTTTTCTCTTGACCGTTCTTCCAAATTCCTCACCGATTTTGAGATATAAGCTAATTTGTGTTCGTAGATGGTGAAATTCAGATTTATTTGGCAGCTTTATTTTTCCATACTTTAGCTTTTGTTTCTTTTTTTTATCATCAAATCAAATTTTATTAATAATCAAATCAACATACCATTATATTTTACAATTTGGACCTAATGATCACTAAAGCCCAACACGGGACACTTTAGTACACTCGGCCCAAATTTCATCACCTTAATACTATAAATAAGACATTACAACTTTTTGAACTACACTTAAACATAAAAAGCACACTACTCATCTATTACAAATGACTAAATGGACTACACTTACAAAACAAGAAATGCCTCTATTAATCTAACTTCTCTAACATCTCTTTAATCTTTTTATCCTTCACATTCCATGCAAGTAATTTCATTTTCACCATTCTCTCAATCTTACTGCATAGTTGTTCCTCATTTATACCTTTCCCTCCATGTTCACATTCATTTCTTAACCACCATATATTATACACATATGATGTAATCAGATTGCTCACACGAATCACTAATTCCTTACTCTTGATTTTATCCACCTCACTGCATATCACTTCGAAATCCCTCGGCTTTATTTTCAAACTGCAAATCTTTAAAATTGACCATAAAACCCTCTTACTAAAGGAACACTCAAAAAACAAGTGTGTATTAGTTTCAATAGCATATTTACAAAACATACACAGAGGATTAATATTATTCCCCCACTACATCATCCTCTCCTTTGTACTCAACCTGTCATTAACTGCAATCCAAGTTATAAATGAACACCTTGGTATATTTTTATTAGCCCATACCAGATTAAACCAAAACACATGATTCAAATTATCCTTCATGTTAATCTTAGCTAGTTTCTTCTTGAAAGAAAACTTCATCTTAATATTCTCCATCCACACTTTAACATCTTCTTTATCATTCAATTTAACACCATTGAGGAGAGGTAGGATTTTACCAATATTAGGTGGTAATCTCCACCTGCACCCACCATACCAACTCCAAACTTTTCTATTACTATTAATGTCAATCCTGTTTAATTCAATACCAAGCTTCTCTTGAACACTACACCTATCTATCCACTTGACCCGAATTATGTAAGTGTCCTTCCCATTATTGACTCTATGATAAATGAAATCATAGGCAATTTTCCTTACCTTTAAAATCTTCTTCCATATCCAGGTATGAGCTTGTTTCTCATCAAGTGCCCATATGCAATTATTTTTAACTATATTGCATTTAACCCATCTTCTCCACAAGTTGTTCTTTTGAGCATACATTCTCCAGAAAGTAAATAATAAGCAAACAAGATTAATGTTCTCAATCTTCGGAATTCCCAAACCTCCTTCTTGTTTACTGGTGCATACCCTGTCCCAGGCTATTTTTGCACCTTTTGCTCCTTCATTACTACCTTTCCATAAGAAGCTTTTCATCAGTTGATTTAACTTGTAGATTACTTGTTTTGGGAGTAAAAATACACGGCACCAAAACATAATTTTACTGATTAATACGCATTTTATCAGCTCTACTCTCCCAGAATATGAAAGCAGTTTTGAGGACCAATTGTTGATACTGCTCTAGATTTTGTTTACAAGTTTATTCCCCTCTTCAACACTTAGTTTTTTAGAGTGTAAAGGTACTCCTAGGTACCTTACTGGTAAGCTCCCAATTTTAATATTCAATACCTTAGATATTCTTAGTCTCATACTATAATCAGTGCCTCCATAATAGATTTCACTCTTGTCATAATTAATTCTAAACCAGACATTCTAGAAATAGCTCCAGTCCTTTCTTAACTTCTTTAGCTGAATCAACATCTGCTTTTAAAAATATCAACAAATCATCTGCAAAGATGATATGGTTCAATTTCATCTCTTCACATCTTTGATGATAGCTGAAAGTTTTCTTTTTACCCAACTGATTAAATAGGCCTCTGAAAATTTCCATACACATAGCAAAGAGGTAAGGTGAGAGAGGGCCCCCCTGCCTCAACCCTCTCTTACCTTTAAAAAATCCACAAGCTTCTCCATTAACACACACTGAGTAGGATGATGGTGTACACACACACACATTTTCACCCACCTTATGAATTTCTCAGGAAATTTAAAAGCCTTCAACACATTTAATAAAAACCTCCAGTTAACACTATCATATGCCTTTTGGAGATCCAAATTAATAGTACATTTAGGAGCAGAATTCTTCTTTTCATATCCAAGTACTATTTCATGAGCCACCAATATATTATCACTTATGTACTTGTTCCCCACATAGGCAGCCTGATTCAGAGATATAATAGAGTTAATAACTTTTTTCAATCTTTTACATATTACTCTTGAAATAGTCTTATAAGAAATGTTAGTGCAGGATATTGGCCTGAACTATTTGACACATGAAGCATCCTTCTCCTTAGGTATCAATATAATATTTGTAGCATTAATTTGAGAGAGAATTTTGCAGTTATCCAATGATTTCTTAACAGCCTGAGTGAATTATTGTCCAATAATACTCCAAGAAGATTTCTAAAAAGCTGAATTAAGTCCATCTGGACCTGGACTTTTATTTTCTCCAATAGAGAACACAACTTCCTTAATCTCTGCATCAGTTATAGGTGAGATAAGATCAGCACTTTGTTCATCAGTTACATAAGTACATATCAGTTCTTCAATAGTTTCACTTGAACAGATTTCCTCATTTACATCCTCAGTTCCTAGTAATTTAGTGTATAACTGTACAAACTCCTGTTCAATAAGAATAGGGTCTTCAATTATATCCCCTGTATCAGTATTAAGTGCAGAAATACTATTTTTTGCTATTCTTCCTTTCACAATTTTATAAAATTATGCAGAATTGCAGTCCATTTCATTAACTGCTACACATTTTGCCTTTTGTTTAAGAACATTATATTGAATAATAATAGCTTCTTCAAGTCTCATATTCAATATCTTTTCTTCATTTAATATATATAAAATAGTTTCACCAGCCATAATCTTCATCTGTATATCATTTAATTGAGTTTTCATTTGCTCAATTTTAAATCTATTTCTCCTGAAATAGATATTATTAAATTTCTAAAGAGCTGGTTTAACATTTTTCTGCTTGACACAAACTCTATACATCTCATTACCATCTACATTTATACTCCATGTTTCCTTTACAGTTTCCATATACTTTTCATGTGTAGACCAAATATTAAAGAATCTGAACTGACTTGGAAAGAATTTCTTAGCACCTCCAATGTTTAATTTAAGGGCACAATGATCAGAAGTTGATGGAGGGTGAATATTCACACTAGATATCATAGAATCTAACCATCTAGTGTTTATAAACACCCTATCAATTTTACTAGCTCAGATTTGATCACTTGTACTCTTATTAGTCCATGTGTAATACTGTCCACCATAATTATGTTCATATAAACTTGAATCATCAATACATTCAATGAATCCCTGAGCTCCCTTATATAACTCAGTGCAATTTAACCTATCATTGATACTTAGTATTTCATTAAAATCACCCGTAAAACAAATCTTCTCTTTTTCATCCAAAAGTCCAATTACCTTCACATTATTACTAACTAGAAAACTTTTAACATCCAACTGTCTGAGGAGGTTATTAAACCCCCTCACATTCCAAGAAGCAATGATCATATGTTAGGTGGTCTAGTAATCTCCTCCCCACCTTCATGATTGATAAAATTGAAGATATCATGATCAATCTGACTTTGTTCTTTGTCTTGCAATTTAATAAATGAGTTAATTACAGTCATTGAAGTTGATTCACCTCTTCTAGTATCTGTGTTTTTGTTCTCCTCACAACCTGCCACTCATCCACAACTTCTTTTCCTTTATCAATTACACTAGTGTTTGATTGTTTCGGTATCCATACTTTTTGAGTGTTATTACACTTTGTTTCAACATGACCCAACTTATTACACTTTTACACACAATTGGTCTCCATTCATAATCAACTTTAACCTCATGTAGATCTTCAACACCTATATCAACCCACACACTCTCAGGAATCTCATCTTTAATATCAATTTCTACACAAACTCTAGCATAACCAAGTCTAGTTTTTGTTTCAGTGATACTATTCATTTGAATTGGTACCCCAACTCCACTAGCAACATAACCGAGTCCCCTTTGTGTCCATAGATTCATTGGCTCATTTATCAGTTTCACCCATATAGGAATTTTTGCTATGTCCAATTTATCAAACTGCATTCCAGCTACCCAAGGACGAAGAAGTAAAGGCTTACCATTAATATGCCATAACTGTTCAAGAGCTTTATTATTAAATTGCTGATTCTCAAACTTGAACACTACACTACCTTTCAAATTCGATTTAATCTCAACCTTGCCCAGTATACTCCATTGATACCTTACAAAATTAGCTATAACATAGAATGGAGGAGAATTATCAATGAATTGCCCAATAAGACAGTTTACCCATTGTTCAGCTCCTTCTTCTACGACATCAATTGGTGGTTTAACAACTCTCTTCCCTTGAATACTTACTGGTTCATGATGTTCAAGCTTGACAGGGTTTTTCGCGCACCCAAACAATTGTGACCACGAAACCCCTTTCGATTCTGTTTTCTTTTCAGGTTCAACCAGATCTACTACTTGAACTTGCTCTTCTTCTGCAATACTTTTCAAATCAGCACCAACAAGTCCTTCTACACTCTCCTCTTTCTCATTTTTATACGATTCAGGTGTATTGAGAAGATTAGAGCTCGTCGACAACATTTCTTTAGTGATATCTCTATATTTCATCTTCGATTTAGGTTGCTTACTCGATCCGTTGCTTACTTTGTTAAATTTTGAAGAGTTCAACATTTTGGTCATCTTGAGAGTCAACTAAAAAACGGAAAAATGAAAAAGAAGGTGTAGAAAAGAAAAAACCAAGCGGGGAAACGATGGAGGTGATATGGAGAAGGGTAGAAAGTGAGGCGGATTTGTGGAATTTTGTGGGAGAGAGAAAGAATTTTTTGCAAGATCCCAGAAACTTTGGGATAAACAAAAAATCCGGATAAGATAAAAGCAAAAGTTGGAAAAGAAGGTGTAAAAAGTGGTGGAAAATTAAAAAAAGAAAAGTGGAATAATGATTAGTGGATGAATGTGTAGAGAGGATTTTTTAGCTGAGTTGACTCTCATTTGACCAGACCGATCAAAACTAGCTTTTGTTTCTTTATCTTCAATTTCCATGTTTATCCTCTTTCCTTTATCTCTTAAAATTAACTTGGACTCTAATTAATTACCATATATCTTTAAAACTTCACACTAAATAAATAATTAAACCCAATATGCTCTAAAAATAATAAATAATTAATTCAAGACACAAAATAGTAAAGTGTACTAAATCATGAGAAAATCGACCTATACTCTAATAAATACAACTAAGATGATGTATCCAGCTAGGATTAATTCATGACAAATAGGGAGACATCAGTATCTCATATATACATGACTAGACTGTAATTTCAGTTCGACTTTAACATATTACTATTATGAAAAAGACATACATACATATATATATATATATATATACCGTCCAAAAAAATGAAAGTTTGACGGACCCGTCAAAGCTAATCATATGGAAATATGCTTAAATAATGACATAGCTTTCTATGTTTGGGTAAACAAAAGATACCTTTTGAAGCTTGAATTTCTCACAAGCCATAAGAAAAGTCCTTGTTTTCTTGTTTCTCAATTCTCATGCATATATTATAGGGTAAAACCCTCCGAAGCCCTCTAACTATGGCAAAAGTGCAGGATCCACCCCTGATCTTTGTTTTTACCCTTTCGCGGCATTGATCTAACTAATTTTTGTTGTCGTTAGCCCTTTTGTCATTTTTCTAGTCAATTGACCGTTAGTCAACGCCACATTGCGCCATGACATCGCCAACTAAGCTCCACCTCAGCGCCAGTACTCTTCGTCAGCTTCATCTCTAACTTAAAAATAAAAAAACATTTGAAGGTTTAAATGCTTCAAACCTTCAAGAATGGAGGAAGAATACTACAATAACATATATATAAATAACATAACCCGTTAGCCAATTTTTTTACCTCTTAGCCAAAAGTAGAATAGCTGATTAGAAAAAAAAACCATAGAACGCATTCTATTCTTGCTTCGTTCAAATCCAACTAGCGACAACAGCACCACTCCCTCTTCTCAAGCGACATCCGCCGAGCAAACATCTCATTCACACTATTGCCGATTGTCATGACACGTGACTCAAACACCAGCCCATCTCCAACAAAGAAGACCACCACAGCACTGCTACGCCACCACTCCATTTCCGTTCAAGCCCAGAGCAGACACGTTCAAACACAGAAGATAGACGCCGACCTCCGAGTGACTTCAATATAGAAGCGGTTCAAGCCCACCCCATTTCGCCGCCTCCGATCCAACACATTCACTCCGCCCCCATCAACAGAGGCCCATTCAAAGCCATCATAGTGAACTACGAGCCCTACCTCTGTTCACATCACAGTCCCACTCAACGCCGCCCTGCCAGCCCACGCGAACTCCAGGCCATCATCACTCTGCGAGACATCAACGTCCGTTCATCAACGCAGTCTCCACCATCATCATCAACATCGACCTCCATTTCCGGTCGTTCAAGGCTCAACAGCGGCCATCTCTCTTTCTTTCTCCATCAACAGCTCTTAGCGACACTAGATCATAACAACACCGCCATCATTGATATCAACAATCAGAATAGTCCGTTGCTATTCGAACCACTCAGAGAAACCACCACTTTGGTGGTGTGTTTATAAATTAAGAACTGAAAATAAGGGAACCACTTAACCACAAGTGTACGGTTGTCCAAGTAATATTCGATAAATTGAGTTCGTTCGCAGGGACAGATTAGGCACAACTCAGGTATTAATCGAAAAGTGAGAATAATTGCTTGACTTGAAAAAAAAAAGATAAGATTTTTGTTTGGTTTTTATAAATTAAAAGATGCAAGAAAATAAACTACGGAATTAACAGAAAGAAAATAAAAGACTTGAAACTTCAGATGAGAAAGAGTACTTGATCCTTGCAAGGGTTTCACCTAACCTATCTAATTCATGCTTCTGTTTAAGGGCTAAACTGGTATTATTTTCCTAGTCGGGACTCTAATATCTCCTAGCCCCTGTCAGGGTGGACCTAAGAGCTATCCTACGGTATCACAAACCCCGTCAGGGTGAATATAAGCTACTTTCAGATGAATACTAATATACCTCATTGGCTGCATGGTTAGTTAAGCCCGTCAGGGTCAATAACGGATACTATGCGTCTATTATCTAAGTCTGTAATTAAACCCCCCCCCCCCCGTCAAGGTGATTCATACGCCACTACATGGAATAGCCTAATTACTATGAGATAAGTTTGATTCATGACTTCAAAATTAGTAATTAAAACAAAATAATATTCAACACAAAATACCTAGTCTAATTTAAACCATTAAATCCCAAATTCAGAAAACATAAATTAAACAGAATTAAGTTCAACTCATATAGATATTCTCAAGTACTAAAGAAATTAGTTCATAACGGAATTAAAAACTAAAATTAAATAAATAAAAGACATAGTTTCGAATTACAGAAAGAAAATAAAGAACCTAAAGGGTAAGATGACTGATGATGGAAGAACAGGACTCCTCCAGCACTAGCTTCTCCTTGCCTTCTTGCTTTGACTTGAAAACTTTAAGCCTCTTGTGTAATTCTCTGAAGTGTCTGAAAAGAGGAGGTCAAGGGGTGTTGTTGGCATATAGCCTCCCTTAATAGGTTGTTTTAATGTGACAAATCCTCTTGTGTTTAGTGTGCTAATTACTCTTGTTATACATATTCTATCTTGCACTCTAATTCATCAAAAAGCACATCTTTATCATTTAGATCAAAGCTTTATTGTTATATCTTATGAAACTAATTCTCATACAAATACTTTTAACCTTATCTTTGTGTATATTGAGAATTAGCTTTAGTGATCAACTACAAAGTTTCTTAGAATGATGTTTCCAACAATTCTCGTGAAGAAGGTTTTCTGATCCGAGCATCGTAGTGAAAGATATACTCATTAAAAGGTGTTTTAGACCTTTGGTGCGGTACACCGCACTATGGGCACGGTACACCGCAGATGTGCGGACCAGGGCACGGACCAGGGGGCTAGCCCGTCAGAGAGCAAGTGAATTTAGCAAGCTTGGCGCGGTGCACCTCACCAACCCCGCGGTGCACCGCAGATTAGGGTTTCCTGCAGCAAAATGAAGACAAAAGGAATAGATCCGTTGGGGATATTAATATATTCGTTGGAGACAAGTCTTATGACCGTTGGGAGCATTTTGCAGCTATAAATTGAAGGTCTTTCAAGGCTACAACCACACCTTCAACCCATATACACTAAGGGGCTTAATTGTTATCATCCAAGAAGGTGTCAAGAGCTTAAAAAGTCTTATCTACTCAATTAAGGAGTTAATCCAATAAGCCACAAAGTTCTATCTACTCAAGAGGAGTCTTTCATGCTTAAATGTTATATCTACTCAAGAGAAGTATTAAGCTAATAGTTATATCATCTCTTTAGGAGTTCATTAGCAAAGTTGTTTCACCCTTTAAACACTTTGTATTTATCCTCTTAAGTCTAGTTCTTGTAATAGATAGATTAAGAGAGAATTTGAGTATCGATAGTATACTCGGTGTCCTTGTGTTGAGATAGCACAAGTGTTTGAGTATCCGGAGTATACTCGGTGTCCTTGTGTTGCGATAGCACAAGTGTTTGTCCTTCGTGTTATCGAAGAGGTTGTAAGGGTTATTGTGTTCTCGACCCGGTTAAGAGAGACACGGGAGCTTAGTGAAAAGCTTGAAATCCTAAGGAGGCTTCCTTAGGTAGTGGATGTAGGGAAACCGAACCACTATAAATCGTGTGTATCTTTCTATCCCTACTCTATTTACTTTCCGCACTTTATATGTTTGATAATATGCTAGTATGAATATTGTGGTTATCTAGTTTATCTAACATATTGTCATCTAGAGTAGTAAGAGATTAGAAACTCGTTTTACTTGATAAAATGCTTATATGAATAGTTTGATAATATTGTCTTTTAGGATTATCTAATTCATGACTATTTAGTTTTGATTATATGCTTACTAGTATGAATATCGTGATTATGTTTTTCTAGCTAATCAAACTTTGGTCTTCTAAATTAGTAAGAGAATAGATAATCGATTTACTTGTTTAACTTATATATCGAACCTCTAACTTATCCTTTGCATGATCCCATGAGTGTTTGATATATTAGTTGACTTAGAAGTTTTTCTCTTAAACTTATTATTGTCCAAAAGATTTTTAATTAGGCATTAATCTTATTAGTAATCCTATTCACCCCCCTTCTAGGACTTTCAGGTGTATTTATAGATTTTAGGAACCCTAGGTTGAATTTACTTGGAGTGGAAGACAAGTTAGGAACTCTTAAATTCGTAGCCCAAAAATCTAGGAAAGGTAAGATTCTGCTGCTGATTTGTTTTGGTCATATCGCCTTCGATACTTATCCGTTTGAGGTGGTCCAATATATGAAACCGCATATCTCGGAAAGAGCTTTCTATTGGTGCAGACCAATCGTCCAGATTCCTAGCCAATCTTATGTTATGGACTCGTCTTTGAAACGTGGCTGGAATTTCAGATTTATAAGGCAGCTTTATCTTTTCCTTCTTTGCATATATCCTTCCTAAATCTTCTTATTCCCATGTAAATCTTCTTTCCTTTACTTATTTATCTCAACTTGGTCTCTAAGTAATTACCATTTATCTTTTAAAGATTCACATTAAATAAATAATTAAACCGCATATGCTTTAAAAAGATTAAATCAATAAATCAAGAAATAGAAATAGGAAAGTACACTCTAAAAATAGAAACTCGAGTAAAAACATTTCCTAACACACTAAAATACACTAAGACTTTAATTCCCACTTCTCCTCCTTGGATTTGTCTTACATGAAATTTAAGAACCTATTAAATTTGCATTAAAAATAATCAAATTTACGCACAAAAGCTCAGAAACTGCAAATAGTTAAATTTCAAGGGGAGAAAGTGTAATATGATCAAATAAGCCTAAAAGTCTATCGAATAAGTCATTTATTCACCTAAAAGGATGTCTCCATAGGGCTAGTAATTAGAACAAATAGGGATACATCACACTTCCAATCCAACACCCAACTCCGATCCGTTCACACCTCGTCGTGATTTGTTTTGCTTGCTGAAGAAGCCCGCGTCTGAAGCCCAACACCACCGGTTCTAATCAGCTATTCTACCCCGTGTTCTTGATATATATGTTATTGTAGTAATTTCTATGTTTCGGTTTTAGTTTTCCTCCATTGTTGAAGGTTTGAAGCATTCAAACCTTCAAAGTTTTTTTTTAAGTTTGAGATGAAGATGACGAAGAGTACTGGCGCTGAGGTGGAGCTTAGGTGGCAATGACATGGCGCCATGTGGCGTTGACTAACAGTCAATTGACAGAAAAATGGAAAAAGGGCTAACGACGACAAAAACTAGTTAGATCAAGGGCGCGAAAGGGTAAAAACAAAGATCGGGGGCAGATGCTGCACTTTGACCATAGTTAGAGGGCCACGGGAGGGCTTTACCATATATTATATTTCCTTGTAAAGAAAAAGCACAAGCAGAAACCATAAACAAAAGTAAAGAGTTTACCACCACCTAAGAATTAGCAGCATACTAGACGATCAAGATTCGATTTTCATTGGTTCTATTACCATCTTTTTTCTTATGTCTCTCTCTATATATATAATAGAAAAACCTTTAATTTCATTACAGTCATTTCCTCCCCTCCTCACCCTCCTCTTCTCTCCAGTCATCGGACTCCTCTTATCTCTTTCTCGTCGTTTTAATCATTTCTTTGATAGGTTTTCCTTTTTTAGTCAAATAAGACAACTTGATAGGTTATAATACGTTGATAATTCTTTCGTGGAGATAAGAAATTTTTGCACCATTTCTTGTATTAACAATTCACAAAGTAAAGACATGAATATTATATACATGATATGCTTATTCTGATAACCAACATATTTGTTTTGCATGATTGTTGAATTACAGGTGGAGATGGTTACTCATACATGAGAGGAAGCTCCGGAAATATCTTTCTAAATTATAAGGTACGTACAAGGCCATCTCGCTAGCTGTTTATTTATTCATTAATGGTTATAAAGTCCTGTTTGTAGTCTTGTTTGTTTGCACTAAGTGAGAAGTTTAATATGATTCAGTAAAATATTGGGCCAACTAATAAGACTATTTGGTTTTAGGGGTATTAACTTTATAAGGCCAACAACCCACCCCCTTTTATAATATAAAGCCCATTTCTAACTAAGTAGTAACTACTACTTAGAAGCTCAATTGGGGAGGGTAAATTGCCCAAAACACCCCCACTACTCTATCCCCACAGAGAGAACATGAAAACCCAAACCCCAACCCCTATTAAGCAGCTGAAAATGAATCCCCTCCCCTTCACTCTGTGCTCTCTCTTACGAAGCAATAAAATACCACCCCCACCCCTCTTCTTTCTAAACAATTCTGCTCTTCCCTCCCCTCCCCTCTCTGACTATCAGCACCACCGTCCACACCATCACCATAACCACCCCACCTCCCCTCCTGCACCATCCCCACCCAGATAAACCAGCCTCACCACCATCCCCTCCCAAAGCCACCATTCTCAACACCATCTCTACCCAAAATCTTCATAAACAGGAGCACCACCATCAACTGCAGATCCTCACCGCCTCCGACAACCTCTACGCCACCACCATCAATAGAAGCATACCCAGCAGCAGCAGATCTGAACGGAGATATCCACCACCATCAACCTCGATGGCATCCACCATAAACACAGTAGATCTGAATGCTTTTCAATGGAGATTTCGATGTGCAGTAGTTGTGATATCCCATGGCGAATCGCACCACCAACAAGATTCGCACCTCCATCGTCGTCAGCCCTTCCTCTCCATGGATCCAGTCCATAAGAGACAGCAACGTTCAGCCCAACAGAATCAGCAACGTGGGTATAGGAACCATCTTCATCAGATTCTCACCAATACGTTAGCCTAAAGCCATCAAATGTACAGCCCCCGGAAGCCCAAAGCCGATATGGGAACAACCCCAATTCCTATTTTTCTGTTCGATACATGCGAGTTTGACAAATGGGCCAGCCCCAATACGTTCTGTGTAATGGGCAACGAGTTGTGACTTATTTTGTTGTATTGGGTCCAGCCCCATCTAGTTGTTTGTAGGTAATGGGGCTGGCCAATTATAGTGTAAAATGTTTGTGAATTTTTTTGTTCAATATGGGTGCAACCCATACATGTAAATTGCAGCAATGTATTTTTATATTAATTGTGAAATTGATCCAAGTAACTATTTGTGTTGTGTTTTTTTTTTCTACATGGGTACAACCCACCTTCTTTTAAAATATTTTTTGTTCTTCAAGGAACAGTCCTTACGTAGTTTTTGTCAATATGGGGCTAGACACATATACCATATAAAGTCAATAAAAAACACAAAAGATAAATTAGAAAAAGAAATAAAATATAAAAATATAATGGGTCTGTACCCATCGAAAAAAATGAAAGAATGTTTTTCTCTAATTAAGTAGGGGTAAAATAGTCAAGAAAGAAACCAAAAAATTAGAAAAAAGCTTTATAAAATAAGTTTATTTAGTTAGGCTTTATTTTATAAAGTTGGCCAAATATTGGCTTCAAAATGTATTTTTCTCTTGGTTTTATGACCAAATTGTTTGCACTTGATGGAAACCTCAATATGATTCAACAGTAAGACTGACTATTAATAAAGTTCGATTATATTAAAATATATTTTATTCAATTGTTTATTCACTTATCACTTGATAAAAAATAGGGCAGATGGTTTATAGAGTTTCTATATTTTAATTATTGTGATAGAAAAAAGCAAGAAAGTTGATACAAAATCTAGAAAGTAGTGATAAACAACAGGTTATGCAAATCGAAACAAGATACGGAGAGCTGAGTCGAGCTGATCTAAGATCCGATTTTTGATCGAATAATTGACTTTCCGTATATGCTACTGCATCCAATTAGAAGCTTCAGATTCAACAATTTCAGTTTCTCTCTCCCCATTATAGGAGGAGATTTAGCAAACTAAAATACGAGGATTACTCATATACCCTATCAAAGGTTTAATTAAACATCAAACAATATTATTAAAAAAAAAAATTCAACACTTCAATTTTTTAAAATCTTGTAACTTTTTTTATAAAATCAACCCATCGGAACAACAACAACAACATGTCATAAGTCAAACTACCATCAAAAGACTAACATCGATAAAAACTACAACTACTGTGGTTTTTTCAACTAAAAAATTACATAAAAAAACCCCGAGCTGCTCAGCAAGATCCATAGCTCGGGGGTTAACATAAAATCATTTCCATGGCATGCCTTCATCTCGAGTCGCTGAAGAAAACATCTTATTCTCTCTCCTTGGTAGTGGTGTCGGACTTGACTGACCTCCACCTGACGATTCACTCACAGTTGATGCAGAGCTACTGCTCATTCTACCACCACCTTCTCCTCTGTCACCACCAGAGGCGTTCACCATCGCCTGTAGCACGTTTCCCTTCATTCTTCCCATCAGATATGAAGTGGCACATGAAATCTGTACAAGAACCAATTTTAGTGCAGTGTTTTGAGTTTTGACCCAAAAATAAAATAAAATTGACAAGTATGGGAAACAAACATGTACATGTACACGTGTCTCTTTTTTATTTTTTCATGCATTTTATAATTAAAATATTAGCTACCACTATTTTTCTATTTCGCTTAATTCATTGTGTTTACTTCTAACCATCAATTTTTTTTCTTTTTAAATTCATGTTTAAGATAAAAACCTTAATTACATATTACTTTTAATTATTTTACATGTTAAAGTTTTGTTTCTTTTTTCAAACATTTTTTAAATTTATTTTATGTTAAGTCTAATTTTTTATCTTTAAAAGATATTTTTTTATAAATTATATTATTTTCAAAAAAAATAAAATAATATGTTTCTACAAATTATAAATGTGTGGAATAAATAATTATAAATATAATTATAATTAATATATAAAAATTAACTTTTTTAAAATATGTAAATAAAGAATTTTTATTAAAATATAATACTATTAAATAATATTTGAATATAAAATTGTAATACTGGAAATTGAAATAAGGAAGTTGTTGGAGCAAAGTTGTTGTGGGAAGTTAGACGTCGTAGTTTGACTCCCAATTCTGTCTAGAAAAACTTAGAGTGTTGTTGGACTTAGCCTAACAATCTTCCTATTTCAACTTCTCTACTTTTTTATTTTTTTTTGACAAAGTAAAGCACGCTATATCTTATTACAAATTAACCAATTCCTAGTCGAGAAAACTGGAACACCAACATCTCATGCCCATTCTCTCTCTAGACCCTTTGCCTAGCATAACGCCAACCTCTCCATTCTAACAAAAAAAATTCTATTTCATCTAACTTATTGATTTTAAAATTTTCATTACTTATGCAACATATTTATTATTTATAAATTCTTTACAATAATGTTTCGAATAAATATTAAAATATTAATTTATAAATTATTAATAGATTATAATTATTTTACATATTTTCCATCGTCCTATGATTATAATAATTTTAAATAAATGTAAATTTTCTCGTAGATAAATTCATTATATTTCATTAATGTAAATGCTATGGTTTATTTTTTTTATTAGAATAATGCAGTAATTGTGCACTTGAAGAGGTAAAAAAGAAAAAAATGCAACGTGAACCATAAAGAGAGACAAGATTACTGGTAATAAAGAAATTGAAAGGAAATGTAACGAGTCATGTAAATCTAGTTAGATGTGGCTTAAAAATTCTATGAATTCGGTACCCAAGAATTGAGTTTTCTATAATATGTAAGTTAGAGGTCCATTATTTAAAATCCAACCCCCAAGCTTTCTACTAAAATTAGGGACTCATTAGACTTAAACTTACCTTTATAAATACCTTTATAAATGGAGTCATTAGATAATCAATCTTCAAAAATTACATTCAAATAGTATGTTTTACCTTTTCTCTCATTGTTGTCTCTGTTTTGGTTGATGATTGAAATGACATGACCATGAATCTTTTCATTTATATAAAAAATGTTTTTTGCATATATATCACCTGTAAAAATATCAAATTCAATCATTGTATGATACCTAATATGAATAATAATTTTTTTTAAAAGATCTGTTGAATAAAATACAATCTCAACTAAATTTACAAAAGAAACCAAAATCGGAAAATATTTACCAAATAAACAGTCAATAAAAAATCGCAATAAAATTCGTGCAAGTTTCTCCATATTGAAGTTGTAAGCAGTAATTAAAATCCATATGATTAAACTTTTATTATAGAAAATTTATAGCGAATAAAAAATTTACCACAAATTCACAATATGTTAACAGTCAATTAATCATCAAATCTATAGTATAGCAATAATTAATTTATTATCAGATCTAGAAAAAAAGATAACGAATATTTGATATCTGTAGTTTTTATTCATAAAATTAATCTTTACAGAGAGAATGATTTACAAGGACCTTATAGAGATAATATTATCTCTGCTTGATGAGTTGGAAGAGAAAATGATAATGATGAAGACCGTGGCGTTTTCAAAAACCATTTTCCATCGTTGATGGATATGAGGGGGACTGAGCCTTGAGATGAAAAGAAGGCGCCGTAAGTGAAGTTGATAGGAACTGTAATTAACAAAGATTGGGAAATGGGGTTCTGGTTGAGAGGGTGAGGGAAAAGAGTTGTGATGTGGAAATAGGAAGTTTAGATATAACCTTAATTTAATTTTTAGTCATTTTAATTATTTATTTTATAGTTTTTAATTGCTATTGATAAGGAAGGCAAAGTTGCTCACAAGATTGTCTCTAGACATATAGTTAGAAGCCCCATAGAAGGTGAATGTTGGGCAGTCCTTCTTGCGGTGAGAAAGGCTGCTAGTTGTAATCTCCGGAGTGTCTCCTTTTACTCCGATAACCTTGAGCTCATTCAAGGTATAGCTAAACGCACAAGTCTTCGATGGCAAATTCATCCTTTCATTGCCGAAATGAAGAACTGGCTCACGAAGTTCCCTAACTGGAAGGTTAACTTCGTTAACAGGAAGTTTAATAATGTTAAGGATCTAACAGCTAAGAGTGCTAGACGCAATATCGATACATCTAAGTGAAAGAATGGATCTTTAAGTGATTTTTATGTTTTCCTTAAGTCTTTGTATAAACGCTCGTGATTAATATATTTTATTTGGGAAAAAAAAGAAAAAAGACCCGTTTAATTTTTAGAAGATTGACAACTAGGATCTCGACACGAGTTTTATTGAGACAAATGAGCTACTTGATTTTACCATTCTTTTAGAATAATATTTAATAAAAAAATACTAAAATATATATAGATAAAATGCCTACATTTATATTTTACTAGTTTTAACATGTTCCCTAAACTATTCGTGTTTTGACACGCTACCCTTTATTTTTTAAAGTCCCTTCTTACCCATTTTTTTTTCTCGTCAATTTCTACTCTCAAGTCATATTTAATCATTTAAAATTCAAAAAAATTTACAAAAATTCTCAAAAACTCTAAAAAATATTAAATAATTATTCATATATTATTTAACACATTATACATCATCTAAAAAACCCTAAGTTCATTATTTTATTTATACCCACCTTCAATTTTATTCTTTAATCCCATCAACTTTAAAAATCAAATGAAACCCCAATATTTATTATTTTCTTTGCACCCACCTCCTCACCCATCCACCTATTTGACCACATACGTTTTGAAAAAAAATTAAAAAACGAACTCTCAAAATTTTGTATATTTTTTGCACACGCCTCTCCACCCAAATCCATTTTATCCCATTCCATCCCTCATTAAGATAAATGATCATATACGTCTTCTTCACATACACAAATGCGTACACATATCAGTCATCCATAACCAATGACTATGATAGAAGCACCTATTTTGGGTAACCAAAGGATTTTCAATTCAATAATCAAGAAAATGGATTCACATATAATAATCATTTACAAATAACGACTATTTACTATTTTATTAGATGGTAAAGTTTGAGTATTATACCATACTATGCTCTTGGAAAACTAGAAACTTGGGGGCGAGAGAAAAATGATGCCATATATTTAATTTTGGTCATTGCGTAAAATAATATTTATTATGTGTAAATCCATGTTCTTCATTGTATTCAACATTTGATCGAATTGATACAGATTATTATGATTTTGAGTTTGGAACACAATGGAAGCTTAATAAATAATATTAATCGCGAGAGAAGTAATAAGTTACAAGAAAATTTATTGAAAACCATCAAATAAGATTAGATAGCTAGATGGGCAACTCCATATTAAAAATTAAAAAATTAAAAAAATATGTAATCACTAAAGGGGATAAAAGAAATTAAATTAAGAATCGTCTTGGTGATGTAAACTATATACTGTATATTGTTTAAATTAAGAAGCCTCTAGAACTACTGTAATATATCCTATGTGAATGCTCTGGGTCCGACTATGTTCTTTCCATTTCTCATTGCAATATTTGAAATGTAAAGAAAAGACTATTATAAAATTGTACTTTGTATATATGAAAGTGATACTTATGATACATTACATAGTTATATTGATAATAATTCTAAATTTGGTGAGAAGATAATAACTATGGTAGATTATCTCTCCAACTAATGTAAAAATAAATATACAGTATATAATATAGATAATCTAACACTCCCCCTCAAAATCAAGGGGGTGAGAACGACACTATCTTGAGTTTAGAAATCAAATCCATAAAACGATATGTAGGGTGAGTTTGGTGAAAATATCTGTTAACAGGGAAAAAGGTGTGTATTGAAGTCTCGTGGTACTTTGAGCAACATGTTGATGAATGAAACAAAAATAAAACTCAATATGAAGAGTGATCACATGAAAATTATCATTATACGAATTTTTAGATCACTTTGATTACCATAATGAAGAATCGTACCATGAGAATGAGGAGAATCCATATTTGAAAGGAGCCAGTTAGGCCATATCAACTCCTGAGTAGCATCGACAAGTGTAAGATATTTTGTTTTGGTATTGGATCGAGCCACAACTATTTGTTTTTTACTTCACAAAAAGATGAGATAATTACCTAACTGAAAACAGTACTCAGTTGTTGAGCTATTATCAGTGGGATCACTAGCCCAGACTGTATCTAAATAACCCTGTAAAATGAGTGATGAGCTCGTATAAAAGAATAACTATTTATAAGTTTACCCTTCATGTAACGCAAAAGGAAAATGAAAGTTGCATAGGGATTGGAGCGAGAAGCATACATAAACTAACTAACTAAGTGGACATCATAAGCAAGATCGTACCGAGTGACTGTGAGATATATAAGACCAACCAACTACATATATAAAGATGGATCCTTAAAATAAGTATACACACTGATGTACGACAGAAAGTAGGACCAAGAGAGTATATAATGATTTACTATCAATGAGTCCATCACGAGCAATAAGATCTAATTAGTAGTTACCCTGGAAGAGATAATAGCCACCTGAATTAGACAAAACCTTAGTCCCAAGGACATAATTAAGAATTTTGAGATCCTTCATCTAAACGTTTTAACCAAGATACTTATTAAGGTTAGAAATACCCCTTGAATCGTCTGATGTAATAACCATATCATCTACCAAAAAATAATAATAATACCATACCAACAAAAGAGTGATGAATGAAAAGAGAAGAGTCAAACTCGCATGAGGTAAATCCAAAATCATCAATGACATAATTAAATCTAGAAAAATCAGGATTGAGGTAAACCAAAATCAAGAATTGAAGAGTCATGCTCGCTTTAGATAAATAGAAAAACACTAAGTCTCTATAATCAAATTTAATGAAATAAGGCACATTCTGGCTGAAAACAATTAGATTGTTGGCAAATAATAATGGATAATTAGTTCTATAAACCATTTGGACATTTAGGGTTTTCATAATGTAGTAGAAACTATTGTTATTAGAGATTATAAGGGTGTGATATCTAAAAGAAGGAATACAATGATCTCCGTAACAATTTTTTAACTATCATCATTTCACTTCACTGAAACGTGTAATTTAAGTTGGAAATTAACCTTTATTAAGTTAATTTATATAAGGTCAATGTTTAGAATTGTCTAGATTCCGTACAATTGAAAGATAACATATATATGACTATTGGTTGAATTCATGTACTATGTTAGGATGATCCTATGAATAAACTGTGTTATAGTGATGTGTTTTATTTGTATAAACTAGTAAAAGAATATAAAAAATAACGCAGAAATAAAATAGAAGTAAATAAATAAATAACTTTACTTGTCGAGGCTCGGATTTGATATGATGTCTTTAAGGTATATAGGCCACGTACCGGTGTCTTACGTTTGTTTGCTTCAACCTCCAAGATACAATGACAAAACTATTCAAAAGAAACTGACACATAAATTCTTAAGAATTTCAACAAACTTAAAAAATGCTGCTTATCTCTATCTCTCTCTCTTATAATTTTAATGCTTAATGCTTTGAAAAACTGAATCAAGAAAATGGTTGAGTTGACCAACTAATTATAGAAAAAGAAAAGGTGGCTAGGCAAAGAGTTGTGATGCTTCATTTGAAGATATGATGAATTAATTAAAAGATACAACGTTTACTAATAAACAAAAAGCTTGGCTGATGGTATGAGCGAAAGGACAAAGGCATGATAGGCCCATGGCCTAGGTTTGAAACACACCACTAGTATTCTTTTTCCTTTGCTTTATAATTAAAATAAAAATAAAACAATGCAACTCATTTTCTCATTCAATTTCAAATGATTTTTAACCAAGTGAATATTTTAGGTTAATCTTTACAACTAGAATAAACGTATCAATATTCGAATCATTTCTTTAATTCGAGTCACCGACTATCATCGCAAACATGGTCATCACTTGGGTAAAATTCCATTTGACCAACAATCCCCACATGAATGGAAATTGACTAACCACCTCAAAACAAATTATGCAAAGGAATGCTATACACGAGAGAGAGAGAACGAGAGAGAAGCATGGAAGAATACTACATCGAGAAAGGTAGCTTTGGCCTTGAACCTTCTCTAGTAAGATCTATCGGATTTACTTCCTAACTAGTGAACGTGATGTCTTGAACTATTCAACTTTTGTGTAAACCAAGACAATATATCTTACATAGTATACTTCCAAACATTATTTGGTTCTCATGGTTGTGTCCATTTACGGCCCTGGACAACTCTAGGTATTTCATGAATAACCGTCGGAGAATTTCGCCTTTAAAAATTCTTGTAGGGCGGCCCTACCCATGTTATTCATATAGGTGGTCTCTTGTCGAGAGTATTCTACATTACTCTATCTTATAATATAGAAGATACAAGAACCATTAAAAGTTTAACTTATCCTTCACTTTTACAAGTAGCACTGTTTAAATTTTCCCTAGGAATGGTTTAGGGAGGTCTCCCCACAGTGCGTTGTACCAAGTTGTAGTTTCATGATTCAGTTTTCCCTTTGAACCTAGACTGTAGGATATCCACTCTTCTAGGTTGGGTTCCCATTATAAAAACTCAAATTTCACAGGCTTAAGACTCATTCCCATGACAATACTCGTACTTGCTCTCTTTGTAGACCTTTGGTCAGTGGACTAGTTATGTTATCCTTTTATCGAACGTAATCAATTGTGATAACTTCGTTTGAGAGCAGTGGTCTAATGGGATTTTTTCTACGACGAATTTGTCTAGACTTAATGTTATACATCTCGTTTAGTGCCCTACCAATGGCACTCTAACTATAGCAATGTATGCAAATAGCCAATTAGGAATATCCTCTAAAAATTTCTAAAGCCACTCGGCTTCCTCAACAGGCTGTCTAAATCTATAAACTCAGATTCCCTAATAGATCTGGCTATGCACATTTTCTTAGTGTATTTCCAAGACACATCTGCTCTTCCTAACATGTAGACAAATCCACTTGTGGATTTTGAGTCGGTGGAAACTGATATCCAGCTTGCATCAATGTATCCTTCTAGTACAGCTGGATATCCCGTGTACAACAATCCTTTGTTAATAGTGTATCTAAGATACCTTAGAACTCTTACAATAGCAATCCAGTGGTTATTCCCTAGATCATTTGTAAACCTACTTAGCTTGCTTACTACATGTTCTATATCTGGCCTAATGCAGTTTGTTAGGTACATGAGACTCCCAATAATCCGAGGGTACTCCATCTGGTTGAGCGCAACAACAATGTTCTTAGCAAGATGTAAATTTACATCAACATGTGTGTTGGCGATATTTGTGTCGCCATTACAAAATTTGTTTAATACTTTCTCAATATAGTGTGACTTATATAGTATAATACCTTCTAATGTTCGGAGAATCTTGATTCCCAAAATAACATCTGCAAGGCCTAGATCTTTCATGTCAAACTTACTTGAAAGCATCCTTTTGGTGAATGTAATCACGTCATTATTGCTTCCAATGATTAAAATATCATCCACATAAACAAACAATGACATATTGGTGGTCCTTTGTGTGTTCTAAAATAAATGCAAAAGTAATTGAACCACAACCGCAAGTCAAATATGATCCACTTTCGAATGATTAAGCTAAATACCTCATTGGCCATAAAATTAACTACGCTTGTCAAAGTCAAATAGTTTATATTTTATATTCTGTAATTATTTCTGTACCTAAACCCCCCGTCAAGGTGATCCAATCGCCACTAATTGGAATAGCCTAGATACTAAGCTCTATTATTAATTGATCAGGTCAATAATAGTAAATAAGAACAAATTAAAGAAAAATGTAAAAGACCCAATTCGATTTAATTAACAGAAACCCAAATTCAGGACATGAAATTCAATAGAATTGGGATTCACCCATAAAACATTCTCAAGCACTAATAAATGTTTAGCTCATACTAATTAAATCGAAAACTAAATTAAAAGTAAAGGAATTCATATTGTCTTACAGATAAAAGATAAAAGACACCTAATTTCTGGAATAGGAATGACTGAGAACGGAGATATAGACCCTCTCCAGCTCTTGCAACTTCTTCTTTCTTCCTTCTGTTGCTTCTCTCTGATGTTTTTAATTGTAAAGAATGAATTGTATGAAAAATAGAAGTCAAAGGCTCCTTTTATAAGTGGAAAAACGGATTAGGGCTTGGACCTAAGAATAAAACACTAATTAAATGTTCAAGCCCAAATTCTGAGCCCAAAATCCCGTAACTGCTGATACACCTTCACTAAAACAGCTTTGCCCGCTTCGTTATGACTCTGATTGCCTTGATTACAGTTGCTAAAGCTCCGTAACTCGATAAGGAATGGTTTCTCTTCAAAGGTCAGTGGCAAAATCATCTCTTAAGCACCTTGAAATCAGAAATCTTTGGCCTAGAGAACAGATTTGCAGCTCTAAAATCGAATTCTTTCGGGATTTATCTTTAAGTCTTGACTCTATCTCGTGATCTTTGACTCTTCTCTCGGATTCCATTCCTAGCTAATATTCAAAACCTACAAACTTTTCACTAAAATACACAAGATTACGCGCAAAAGTTTAATAAATAAAAAATACTAGAAATAAAATAGGAATTCCGGATTATTGCATTTTTAACTCAAAAGTCAATCAAAATATTCAATTAAACATCAAAAATGATGTCTCCTAAGGGTCGAAAATAAGAACAATTAAGGAGACATCAAGACCCCCAACTCAAACCTTTGTCGTCCCGACAAAGCAAAACAAAATAAAACAAGGGGTAGAAGTGAACGCAAGAACAAATAGAAGCTAGCAAATACACCTAAAGCAATTCTTAAGACAAATCTCATATAGACAAACTCTAGGAACTAATATATACATACACTTATCATGCAACATCGAATATAAATAATCTCAATCATAAAATTAAATTAGCAATGCTTGAAGATTACACTTGTACTTATATCTTTATGTTGGCTATAGGTTGTTCCTCAATCCTAAATCGCTTTGAACGCTCCACCTAGTATATTTCCTATCAACAGAATCATAAATTCACTATGTACTTAAGAATCAAGAGGTCTTTATGGTTTAATGATGGCTTAAGGACGGTGTGGATGTATATTTGGTAAATTTGAAGTGAGCTTTTGGCTCTCTCCTCACTTACCATCAACAAAGTCCTCGAGCTTGAGTTTACGCTAAAAAATGTTCTCACTCACCCATTTGATGCACCAATGTTGCGTCCCCATGTCAACCCAATAAAAACTAAGATGATTTCCAAAAATATTCCACTTTGCCGGTTTATTTTATTCTTTCTTTCTTTTTATTTTCTTTTTTTTTTCATCATTTTTTCTTCTTTTTTTTGTACAAGATACCCATGACCCTCGTTTTGATGTGAAAGGTCATGTCTCTTATAATATATTTTTTTTTCTTTTTCTCTTTTTTTCTTTTCAAATCCCGGCAAAGGGTTACAAATAATAATATCATCTACATTTTTGTGCCTCAATACAAACACATATAATCCCTTCCCAATGTATCTTCCCAAATGTGGTTCCACCACCCCAAACTCAAGCTCGAGACTAGTCTCAGGATTGTGATTCAAGTGCGGGTCATTTGGTAATGCCTAATAATCTAAAGGATAATGGGCTCATATCGTGGCTACAAAAGAAAAGGCTTAAGGCTCAAAATTGGGCTAAGACGGATAAAATTATAATAAGGGATAGCAAGCTAACATGTTTCAAATGGCTAACAAAGAACTGTCCCTATCATTTTCCTAAGTACATAGCTTGTCTTTAGTTCATATCTAGGTGGGTTCTCTACTAATTAAGATTTCACGTTCTACACACCAAACATATTCCTTAAGTACAAGCTTACTTCATTTGCATTGTTCATTAATTTTTCCTATCAATTGCCTATGTTCGCATGCAATTCTAAGTGCGTTTTATATTATTCCCTAAAGTCCACTATTTATTATCATTAATTCATCAAAAGTATGTTTAAAGGGACATTTAAAATCTTCTACAGTCAAACGCAACTCCGAAAATTATTTTATTGAAAGCAAATAAAACATATAACACATAAAAAATGGGATGAGGTAACGAACCCAACCCCAAACTCAAAAATGAGTCGTGTCCCCACGACTCGAAAAGACTCAAAGCAATAAAATAATTTACACTAAAAAGGAAGGATTAGAAAACGTATCTTAACCAGCGCGAGGCTGGTTGTCAATGTTGTGTCCAGGTCGAGGTTTTAAATTCTTCTTCATTTATGGTTGCGTTTAAAGTGTTCTTCATCACCTCGAACTTCTTCGAATTTCCCATGTTTTCATTTATTACTTGCTCTCTAAGCATCATCTCCTCTATCAAAATCTTCCCTCTATATCCAATTCTCTTTCTTCATCATGTTCTTCGTACCTTTTCCAACCTTCATGGTCATCTCTGATGACCCCAAACTCAAAGCTTCAAGAACTCTCAAGAGTATTGGATAAAAATTGTGATTTTAGTGTTCTTGAAGGTTTGGATATGAATTATGGATTGTTTAGATTTGGGTCATGGATATTTCAAGGTTTGGGAAAGGTTTAACGGATAAACTTTAGCTTTGGTGAAAGAAAATTTTGGAATAAAGTGTGAATCTTTGGTATTTTGGACGAATTATGGTATGCTTGTGAGCTTGGATGATGTTTAGAGGGAAGGATTGGTGGTATAATTTTGTTTTGATGATGATTTTCGTTGTGGTAGGAGGCTAGGATTCGTAATAAAAAGGTAGGCTTGGTGAAAGAAGCTAAAAATATAGGGTTTGAACCCTTAAAACCGCCGATCACAGCAGCTGACCGGCTAGCCGGCGGTTGACCGGTATGCCAGTCACTGTGTCGGCGAAAAATTAATTTCGAAATTGAAAATTTTACTCCTTTTTTTTTACCTCTGACGCAGCCTCCTTGCGTCATTGCTGACGCAGTGATCAGAAAGTTCTCTTTCGCTGGCCGGCTAGCCGGTGGATTCGCCGGCATGCCGGCGGCATGTCGATGGCGCATTTTGAGACGCAACGACCTTGCGTCGTTGCTGACGCAAGGACCAGAAACCTTCTTCCTCGTCGGCCGGCTAGCCGGTCATCTGACCGGTATGTCGGCGGATTCTCGCTGGCGCAAATCGTGACGCAGTAGTCAGAAGCTCTGGGGTCTTCAGCTCGTTTTGGCCGGTATGCCGGCCAGCTCGCCGGCTAGCCTGTCAAACCTGCTGTTGACTCCACAATTTTTCGTTTTCTCCTCGTTTTGACCCCAAACTCATGACCCTTTTACCCCTGAAATCATCACAAACAACTACCCTTCCTCATTTCTTAATAATAAACACTAATTTAACGAAAATCAAACTAATCTAAACTACGAAATTGAAATACTTAAACTAATATACAAGAAATGGCTTTTGTTTAACGTCGTTAAGCTCGACGGGTTACCTCGTTCTTTAGTCATTGACATAACCTCCGCAGTAGTGAGTGAGGTTGTCAAAATTAGCAACTCTAAATTTACATCCCTTAGCTTTTATTCCCACTAGTTTGTCAGAAATAACCTTCGTGACCATGAATGGTCCTAGCCAAGAGTTCTTTGATTCACGTGCCTTTGGAGGAGGTTTAGGCTTTTTCATAGCAACTTCTTCGCCTACTTTGAACTCCTTTTTCTTTCTTTCCTTCTTAGGTTCCCTTGGAACCTTCGTGACACGTGTTTTCTCTTTCTTCTTCGCACGATTGAGTGGTGGATTGCTCTTAGGATTTGGAGGAACTTTAATCGGTGGTTTTTTTTGCTTAGCTCTTTTTCCTCCACTCCTAAGGTTTCCACAACCTTAGTTGGCTCTTTTGGTACCTGTTCAACAACATCTACACGGAAGCAATCCTCATGTGCATCTGGGAATTTCATTGGTATGAACACGTTGAATTTAACTTCCTCGTCTTGGATTCTCATGATCATTTCTCCATTTTCTACATCAATCAAGGTACGCCCCGTGGCTAGGAATGGTCTTCCCAAAATAATGAGGACAATCCTATCCGCGTCGTAATCAAGTATAACGAAATCAGCGGGAAAAATTAACGTACCTGCCTTAACGAGGACATCTTCGATTCGGCCTTCTGGATGGGCAAGAGATCGATCCGCCATTTGCAAAACCATAGATGTAGGTTTCGCATTCCCTATTTTTATCTTCTCAAAGATTGACTTGGGCATAAGATTAATACTTGCACCCAAATCGCATAGCGCTTTTCCCTTCCACTCACTACCAATAGATATCGGAATTGTAAAGCTCCCAGGGTCAAGTAGTTTCGGAGGTAATTTATTCTGACATATTGCACTACATTCTTCAGGTAAGCCAATCATTTCATTATCGCAATATGGCCGTTTGTTGGTGAGGGCTCTTTTCAGAAACTTAGCATACTTGGGTACATCTCTAATAGCTTCTAGTAACGGAATATTTATGCTAAGACCTCGTACCTTGTTAAAGAATTTTTGATAATCAGCCATATCACTTTTCTTTTGAACTCTCGATGGAAATGGTGGAGGAGGACGGTTTATTATAGTATCATCTTTCTTTTTCGGAATTTCACTAGACTTCTCCACTTCTTCTACTTCAACTTCTTTATCTTCATTCACCACCTCTTTTTCTTTTCTAGCAACTTCCTTCTCTTTCACAACAGGAAAAGGAGGTGGCGGAAGGTTCTTACCACTTATGAGAGAGATGATTTTACAATCTTCGATTTGGATTGGAGTTTCAGTATCGCTAGGGAGTTGCCCTTGTGGACGTTGATTAAGTTGTTTATTAATTTGATTTATCTGATTCTGTAATAACTTCATGTTTGCGTCAGACGATTGTTGACGTTCCATAGCTTGTGTCTGAAGAGAAATTAAACTTTCTACGGTTTTCTGAAGGGTAACTACACCTTCTTGTGGATGGGCGGGTAAGGCTTTTTGGTTCATGGTTTCATTATAACTATCTTGAGGATCTTGTCTCTGAACATAATTTCCCTGATTCGGTCCTCCTTGATAATTATTTTGTGGTCTTGGATTGAAATTGTTACCTTGGGGATGAGGTTGATACGCATATGTAGTATTGGCTGCCCCACTAGGATTTGAATATTGAAACCCAGGATGGTTTCTGTTAGGTTGATATCCATTACCACTTGAATTAAAGTTACCTCTGTTGGACACAAACATCACAGGTTCTTGGTTATTCGGACAATTTTCCTCATCATGATCATCTACCCTGCAAATCGAACACATATAAACCTCTTGTGCATCTTGCACAGCTACCTTCTTACCCGAAAATCCCTCTTTTACAGCTAGTTTAAGCTGTTTCAACTGTTGCTCTGTAGTAGTTTGAATCTTATTCTCAAGCGTAGCAAATTTTTCTTCGATATTAACATTATTCACTCCTTTAACCGGGGTTCTCACCGAAGTCCACCCAACTTCATTCTTTACTGTTCTTTCCAAAATGATTTTAGCATGAATGGGTTGAACTTGAAGAAATCCCGCACCACATAGCAAATCCAATTTCTCTCTTGAAGTCCCATCAAGGCCTTTGTAAAATATTTTTAGCTATTGTTGTTCTGTAAAGCCATGATCGGGAACTCTTCGTAAACACATCTGAAATCTTGTCCAGCTCTTACCCAAAGTTTCATCATACTCTTGACAGAAATGTGTTAACTCAAGTTGATCATCTAACCTCATGTTACTTGGGTAATACCTGTCAAAGAAAGCAGTTTCTAATTGGTCCCAGTTTGTTATCTTCGTAGGATCTTGTGTATCGTGCCATTCACTTGCTCCATCAATGACAAAAAATCGAAACGCAGAAAAATTCAGTTGTTCTCTTGAAACCCCTTGTGTGATGTAAGAATCACATATCTGCTTGAATTTCTGTACAGCTCGGATAGGATCTTCTCCTGGTCTACCACGAAAATTTCCAAAATTTTGGAATTAAGCTAACATACCCAAATCTGGATGAAATCTTGGAACATTGATATCTGGAGCACCTACTCCTAGAGTAGGAGCACGAAATGGAGATACTGGTGGACCATTAACAAACCATGGATCTTGATTCATCACTATCTGAACTTGAGGATTAGGATTTAGTGGCTGAACTTGAGGAATAATGCCTGGTGGCGCTAAAGGTTGGCCATTTGCGTCTAGCTGGCCTTGTCCGTTATTTTGTTGGTTCTGAATATTAATGTTCTCCATTCTGTTAATTAATTCTTCTACTTCTAAGGCTTCTTGTTCTCTCCTTCTCTTGTTATCAAGTCTGATTAACGATTCTGGATTATTAGGGATCAGAGGTGTTGGCTCTAGATCCTTAAAGAGTCTTCTTCGCATACACCAGACCTAAAAACCTGAGAAAACTAAACAAAGAAAAGGCGTAAAACTGATAAAATAAAATAAATGCAACTATCACTAAAGGATAAACATCGTGGTCACACGCTACCGTCCCCGGCAGCGGTGCCAAAAACTTGGTGGTCCTTTGTGTGTTCTAAAATAAATGCAAAAGTAATTGAACCACAACCGCAAGTGTACGGTTGTCCCAAGTAGTAATAAGTAATCTAGGATCGTTCGCAGGGACGGTTTGGTTAACTACAATGCTTATCGAATAATGAATGGTTGCACTTATGAAAGCAAATAAAGATATAATGATGGATTTGGTTTTTTTTTGTATTAATTCTAATTAATGAAAGACTAAATATAAAATGAAAGTAAATAGTAAAACGCAAGTAAATAAGTGGAAAACGCAAGTATGAAAAGGTAGAACTTGAGAACGCAAAGGATCCTCCGAATTTTATTTCATAACCTATTCTGTTTAAGGGTCAAATTGGTCAATTGACATTGGTCGGGATTCAATAATCCTTGTACCCCCGTCAGGGTGAACTACAAGGCTATTCTAGAGTGTCACTAGTCCCGTCAGGGTAAATATGATCCACTTTCGAATGATTAAGCTAAATACCTCATTGGCCATAAAATTAACTACGCTCGTCAAAGTCAAATAGTTTATATTTTATATTCTGTAATTATTTTTGTACCTAAACCCCCCGTCAAGGTGATCCAATCGCCACTAATTGGAATAGCCTAGATACTAAGCCCTATTATTAATTGATCGGGTCAATAATAGTAAATAAGCACAAATTAAAGAAAAATGTAAAACACCCAATTCGATTTAATTAACAGAAACCCAAATTCAGGACATGAAATTCAATAGAATTGGGATTCACCCATAAAGCATTCTCAAGCACTAATAAATGTTTAGCTCATACTAATTAAAACGAAAACTAAATTAAAAGTAAAGGAATTCATGTCTTATAGATAAAAGATAAAAGAAACCTAATTTTTGGAATAGGAATGACTGAGAACGGAGATAAAGACCCTCTCCAGCTCTTGCAGCTTCTTCTTTCTTCATTCTGTTGCTTCTCTCTGATGTTTTTAATTGTAAAGAATGAATTGTATGAAAAATAGAAGTCAAAGGCTCCTTTTATAAGTGGAAAAACGGACTAGGGCTTGGACCTAAGAATAAAACACTAATTAAATGTCCAAGCCCAAATTCTAAGCCCAAAATCCCGTAACTGCTGATACCCCTTCACTAAAACGGCTTTTCCCGCTTCGTTATGACTCCGATTGCCTTGATTCCAGTTGCTAAAGCTCCGTAACTCGATAAGGAATGTTTTCTCTTCAAAGGTCAGCGGCTAAATCATCTCTTAAGCACCTTGAAATCAGCAATCTTTGGCCTGGAGAACAGATTTGCAGCTCTAAAATCGAATTATTTCGGGATTTATCTTTAAGTCTTGACTCTATCTCGTGATCTTTGACTCTTCTCTCGGATTCCATTCCTAGCTAATATTCAAAACCTACAAACTTTTCACTAAAATACACAAGATTACGCGCAAAAGTTTAATAAATCAAAAATACTAGAAATAAAATAGGAATTCCGGATTATTGCATTTTTAACTCAAAAGTCTATCAAAATATTCAATTAAACATAAAAAATGATGTCTCCTAAGGGTCGAAAATAAGAACAATTAAGGAGACATCACATATCCTATCTCATTTCATTTTATATAAACACATTTGTCACATTCATTGATCTTGAAATCATTCGAGATCATGAATCTATCAAATTTGTCATGCCATTTCGGTGTCTGTTTTAAACCATATAAAGATTTAACAATCTTACATACTTGATTTTCCTTACCTCGAACTATGTAACCCTCAGGTTGTTCCACATATATATCTCTTCATTTAGATCTCTATTTAGGAAAGCTGATTTTACATCCATTTGATGAATTTCGAGCTTGAATATTGAAGCTATAACGATTAACATTCGAATGGATGATATTCTCGTTACTTGAGAATAAGTATCAAAATAGTCAAGTCCTTCTTTTTTACTATAACATTTTACAACAAGGCAAGCCTTGTATTTTTTCTATAGACCCATCGGTCTTTAGTTTCTTCTTGAATATCCATTTGCATCCAAGTGTTTTATTGCCAGGATGGATATCCACTAGTTCCGATGTATAGTTTTTCATACTGGAATCTATCTCGCTGTTTACCACTTCTTTCCAGTATATGGGGCGCCAGGGTTTGGCATAGCCTCCTTGAATGTTCGCGGTTCGTCATCTAGCATGTAAGATAGAAAGTCATGACTAAAAGATGTAGAGGTTCTCATCCGCTTACTTTTTCTTGGTTCTCCTTCATTTGTCAATTATTCTAAATCTTTCTCTTCTTGAATTGCATCATGTGTTATTTTTAAGGAACCCTATTCTGGTGCGGTTTTGTACGAAAAAGTTGTTTCAATGAAATATGCATTTCTTGATTCAATCACCGTATTGACGTGAATGTCAGCATGACAAGATTTGTGTACCAGGAATCTATATGCAGCACTGTTGTGAACATATCTAATAAAGATGCAATCGATGATCTTTGGTCCTATTTTGGCCATATTAGGAGCAGGAATTGCTACCTTTGCCTAGCATCACCATACTTTTATGTATTTTAAGGAAGGTGGTTTTCCTTTCTATAATTCATAAGAAATTTTATCTACCTTCTTGTATGGTACCGTGTTGGGATGTGGTTTGTAGTGAGCAAAGACTCTCCCCACAAGTTCTGTGGTAACACTGAGACAATCACCAATGCATTCATCATTTCCTCAACATGCGGTTCTTGCGTTCAACAATTCTGTTTTGTTGAGGTGAATAGGGGATGTGTGTTTGATGGATAATTCCATGTTCTGCGCAAAACTCTTCAAAAGGAGACACATATTCTCCTCGCCTATTTGTTCTAAGATTCTTAATCTTTTTCTTTAGTTAATTCTCAACTTCAGTATTGTATTGCGTACATGCTTCTAAGGACTCATCCTTACTTCAAAGCAAGTATATTTGACAATATCTTGTGCAATCGTCAATGAAATTTATAAAATACTTTTTCCTACTTTTAGTTTGCACTCATTTTACGTCATAGATGTCATTGTGAATTAACTCTAAAGGTACCAAAGTCCTTTCTATAGTTTTAAACGAGGTTTTGGTTAATTTTGACTCAACACATACTTCACATTCTTTTTGAGAATTGAAGTTCACATTAAGTAATAACCCGACGTAAACCAACTTATTTAATTAACCGAAATTAACATTTCCTAATCCATCATATATTACTTTCTTGGTTACATTTTTTGTAGGTACTACGGTCATTACATGCATCTTAAATAAACTGTCACATAGGTACCATTTGCCCACAAATATTCCACCTTTAGTGAGAATAAATTTATTAGACTCAAATACTAGTTTGAAGCAATTCTTACTCAATAACGAACCTAAAACTAGATTCCTTCTAATGTCAGGCACATGGAGAACATTATTGAGACTCAATTTTTTTCCAGAAGTCATTTTTAGAATAACGATTCCAGATCCAACTACTTTTGATGTAGAGAAATATCCAATATCATGTCTATTTAGTAGTCGCAACTTTGTATGTCTTGAACATCGTTTTCTAATAACATACATGTTAGGTGGCCCCACAAATGCATTTTTCATAAGTGATATTGTCGATGATGTTGTTACTGATTCCATCATATTTGGACATATTGTTTATCTTGGTAGGCATCATCTCAATCTCCAAGAATTACACAATATTATAGATAATTCAAACAAATGAATTATTCAACCTTTCTCACTAAGACACAAAAAAAATAAGTCTGAAGTTTTTTTAACGTACACAACAATTAATTCTTTCGTACGACAAAATGATTAAACTAATTTTAATTTCCCAAGATTTTATATTCTTGTTAGTCCCCCAAGTTTTTATATTCTTGTTGTAGAGGATCGAAGAAATTAAAGAGATAAATCAACTCACGTAAAAGAGAATCTCAATCAATTAAGAATTTTCTTCTAAGCGATTTTTTTCAAACCACAAGATTCGACAAGTATGCATGTATTAGCAAAATTAATATTAGTTGTTAAAAACCACACTAATATTACAACATAAAATTAAATGTTTTCACTTTGTTCAGTATTTTTCTGATGTCCGGTATGAGACAGAAATATGACGTTAGTAAACGAGTAATTTTGTGGTATGTATACACAAGCCTAGAAAACAGAATAAGAGAACATAAATAGAATGTAATATTCATGTTCTGTATACACAGACCCAAAAATTTCGTAAAAGTAAAGTTTATAAAACATAAATAGAAAACATTTTTTGGTTTATACAATGTGAATCACAAATACCTTAAATTGTTTTGTTTTATTTGTAAAACCAGTAAAACAATATAATAACTAATGCATAAATAAAATAAAATTAAAGTAAATAAATGAATAACTTTACGTGTTGAGACTCGAATTGGATACGATGTCTTTAAGATATTTAGGCCACGTACTAGTGTCTTACGTTTGTTGGCTTCGACCTCCAGGATACAACGACAAAACTATTCAAAAGAAACTGACACACGAATTCTTAAGAATTTCAACTACCTTAAAAAATGTTGTTTCTTTCTATCTCTCTCTTATAATTAATGCTTAATGTTTTGAAAAACTAAATCAAGAAAAGGTTGATTTAGCTAACTATATATAGAAGATGAAAATGTGACTTGGTAAAGAGTCATGATGCTTCATTTGAAGATACAGTGTATCAATTAAAAGATACAATGTTTACTAATAAACAAAAAGCTTGGCTGGTCTAAATGGTATAAGTCCAAGGCCTAAAAGCCCAATAGGCCGGTGGCCTATGTTTGAACCACACCACTAGCATTATTTTTTCTTCTTTGCTTTATAATTAAAAGTATAAACATAAATAATTTTTTTTCTTTTAATTTATCCAATTACATGACCCAATTTTTCATTAAATATCAAATGATTTTTAACCAAGTGAATATATTAGGGTAATATTTACAACAAGAATACATGTATAAATATTCGAATCATTTCTTAAAATAGAGTCACCGACTATCATCGTAAACATGGTCATCACTTGGGTAAAATCCAATTTGACCAACATATAGTTCGTTTTGTATATATAGGATAAAGAAAAGAAAAGAGAGAAGGAAGAATAAAAAAACAAAAAATGTGTGTTGTAAATTGTATCGACTGGGTGAGAAATATATAGGAAAGTGACTTTTCATTTCTTCTCCAACACTGTTATTCTCTATATTAATTTAAACTGAACATGTTTGTACTTTCTAGTTCATCAAAGTGATCCAACACAATGTTATTAGAGCTAAGTTCAAATGACCTCAATGGGAGGACTCATGCCATTTTCTAAGCCCACAAAAACAACTATGAGAGGTGGAACGAGCATCCAAATGAAGGCATATCTTGGTGTATGTGATGCCATCACATGGACACTAAGTTAATCACAATAAAATACATTCAATATTCTTACTGTTGAAATTTTATGCAATAAAATTTAAACGTTGTCATCTTTATTGTTTAGAAATTTAAAATAAATAAAAACTTACAATCAAACTTCTGACTGGGCCCGCTAAATATAAATGCACACGGCTATACTATCATTCATTTCATGGTCAAAGCTAAAATATATCAATAATCAATTCATCATCAGACTTATAAAAAAGTTTAAAACAATTCTATCTATAATTTTCATAAACAAAAAGTATATATATAAAGAGAGAGACGTATGCAAGTATACATGACGTATGCAAGTTTTAATGAATAAGTAAGATTCTTTCCTCAGACACTACGAAGGTTAGGAAGAACTTATGCAAATATTCAAGTGCAGATATTTAAAAGCTAGAACAAATAATACGCAAAGAAACAAAGAAAAGAGATTTTGGTTAATTTTTTATCAAGAAAATTAAACTAAGAATTTAAAAGACAGAAAATTAAATAAAAGAGAGAAGCAGGTAGTATGAGTGTTTAGCTCGAGATATTAGCAAGTAATCCCCACTAGTTTTGGTTATTCTATCGTCTAAGGGTGAATCAAGTAATATAAAATAATCAGGATTCTAAATTCCCATACCTTAGACCTTGAGAGCGACTAAGGGGGCTACAGACACACCATGAAGCACCCTAAACCTAGGGTTATCAAGCGCTACCAAGGCCCTAAGCAATTCAATTCCAACATGGTGATAGTGGTGAAAACGTACCCTAATGATTATCTAGTTAGGTTGATTTGTCAGGTCTAAACCTTATTCTAGACGTTATGTGGTGTTTCAATAATTAGACACCCAGCTAAGGTGAACATCTAACTACTATTAAGGTAATCCTATACTCGTGCACTAGTAAGGAAAATAGTCATTAAATCAAAACACATAAACAGAACATGAAACATAAATTCCAATCAAATACTGTAGTATCCCAAATCAAAATAGAAAAACTAGGGTTCATACATATATGCTAAATCTCAAGCCAAGAGTAAATTAGTTCATACTAAACAAAGAAAAGAAAGAAATTACAAATTTAAAGGTAGAAGAAGACATAATATGGTGTTCAGCTCCTTCCAGACTTCTTCTCTTGTGTTGCAGCTTCCTCTTGGCTTAAGGGTTTGCCAAGGATGATTTTCTAATGATAAGAGGTCGTATTTATAGTGTATAGGAAGACCTAATTCGTTTTCTTGAAGGAGAAGGTAAGTAATGGACTCCTCACCCAACTCAAATTTGTAACCCTAAAATATAGAATCAGCTACGTTTTTGTTTTTGTCCTAACAGCTTCAATACTTATCCGTTTGACACGTATGAGTAGTCGAAATTCATCGTCTCGGAAAAACATTTAACTTCTCTCTTGACCGTTCTTCCAAATTCCTCACCAATTTTGAGATATAAGCTGATTTGTGGTCGTAGATGGTGAAATTCAGATTTATTTGGCAGCTTTATTTTTCCATACTTTAGCTTTTGTTTCTTTTTTTTTTGATCATCAAATCAAATTTTATTAATAATCGAATCAACATACCATTATCTTTTACAATTTGGACCTAATGATCACTAAAGCCCAACACGGGACACTTTAGTACACTCGGCCCAAATTTCATCACCTTACTACTATATATAAGACATTACAACTTTTTGAACTACACTTAAACATAAAAAGCCCACTACTCATCTATTAAAAATGACTAAATGGACTACACTTACAAAACAAGAAATGCCTCTATTAATCTAACTTCTCTAACATCTCTTTAATCTTTTTATCCTTCACATTCCATGCAAGTAATTTCATTTTCACCATTCTCTCAATCTTACTGCATAGTTGTTCCTCATTTATACGTTTCCCTCCATGTTCACATTCATTTCTTAACCACCATATATTATACACATATGATGTAATCAGATTGCTCACAAGAATCACTAATTCCTTACTCTTGATTTTATCCACCTCACTGCATATCACTTCGAAATCCCTCGGCTTTATTTTCAAACTGCAAATCTTTAAAATTGACCATAAAACCCCTTACTAAAGGAACACTTAAAAAACAAGTGTCTATTAGTTTCAATAGCAGATTTACAAAACATACACAGGGGATTTATATTATTCCCCCACTGCATCATCCTCTCCTTTGTACTCAACCTGTCATTAACTGCAATCCAAGTTATAAATGAACACCTTGGTATATTTTTATTAGCCCATACCAGATTAAACCAAAACGCCTGATTCAAACTATCCTTCATGTTAATCTTAGCTAGTTTCTTCTTGAAAGAAAACTTCATCTTAATATTCTCCATCCACGCTTTAAGATCTTCTTTATCATTCAATTTAACACCATTGAGGAGAGGTAAGATTTTACCAATATTAGGTGGTAATCTCCACCTGCACCCACCATAACAACTCCAAACTGTTCTATTACTATTAATGTCAATCCTGTTTAATTCAATACCAAGCTTCTCTTGAACACTACACCTATCTATCCACTTGTCCCAAATTATGTAAGTGTCCTTCCCATTATTGACTCTATGATAAATGAAATCATAGGCAATTTTCCTTACCTTTGAAATCTTCTTCCATATCCAGGTATGAGCTTGTTTCTCTTCAAGTGCCCATATGCAATTATTTTTAACTATATTGCATTTAACCCATCTGCTCCACAAGTTGTTCTTTTGAGCATACATTCTCCAGAAAGTAAATAATAAGCAAACAAGATTAATGTTCTCAATCTTCGGAATTCCCAAACCTCCTTCTTGTTTACTGGTGCATACCCTGTCCCAGGCTATTTTTGCACCTTTTGCTCCTTCATTACTACCTTTCCATAAGAAGCTTTTCATCAGTTGATTTAACTTGTAGATTACTTGTTTTGGGAGTAAAAATACACGACACCAAAACATAATTTTACTGATTTATACGCATTTTATCAGCTCTACTCTCCCAGAATATGAAAGCAATGTTGAGGACCAATTGTTGGTACTGCTATAGATTTTGTTTACAAGTTTATTCCCCTCTTCAACACTTAGTTTTTTAGAGTGTAAAGGTAATCCTAGGTAACTTACTGGTAAGCTCCCAATTTTAATATTCAATACCTCAGATATTCTCAGTCTCATACTATAATCAGTGATTCCATAATAGATTTCACTCTTGTGATAATTAATATTTAAACCAGACATTCTAGAAAATCGCTCCAGACCTTTCTTAACTTCTTTAGCTGAATCAATATCTTCTTTTAAAAATATCAACAAATCATCTGCAAAGATGATATGGTTCAATTTCATCTCTTCATATCTTTGATGATAGCTGGAGTTTTCTTTTTACCCAACTAATTAAATAGTCCTGTGAAAATTTCCATACACATAGCAAAGAGGCAAGGTGAGAGAGGGTCCCCCTGCCTCAACCCTCTCTTACCTTTAAAAAATCCACAAGCTTCTCCATTAACACACACTGAGTAGGATGGTGTACACACACACACATTTTCACCCACCTTATGAATTTCTCAGGAAATTTAAAAGCCTTCAACACATTTAATAAAAACCTCCAGTTAACACTATCATATGCCTTTTGGAGATCCAAATTAATAGTACATTTAGGAGCAGAATTCTTCTTTTCATATCCAAGTACTATTTCCTGAGCCACCAATATATTATCACTTATGTACTTGTTCCCCACATAGGCAGCCTGATTCAGAGATATAATAGAGTTAATAACTTTTTTCAATCTTTTACATATTACTCTTGAAATAGTCTTATAAGAAATGTTAGTGCAGGATATTGGCCTGAACTTTTTGACACATGAAGCATCCTTCTCCTTAGGTATCAATATAATATTTGTAGCATTAATTTGAGAGAGAATTTTGCAGTTATCCAATGATTTCTTAACAGCCTGAGTGAATTCTTGTCCAATAATACTCCAAGAAAATATATAAAAAGCTGAATTAAGTCCATCTGGACCTGGAATTTTATTTTCTCCAATAGAGAACACAACTTCCTTAATCTCTACATCAGTTATAGGTGAGATAAGATCAGCACTTTGTTCATCAGTTACATAAGTACCTATCAGTTCTTCAATAGTTTCACTTGAACAGATTTCCTCATTTACATCCTCAGTTCCTAGTAATTGAGTGTATAACTGTACAAACTCCTGTTTAATAAGAATAAGGTCTTCAATTATATCCCATGTATCAGTAGTAAGTGTAGAAATACTATTTTTTGCTATTCTTCCTTTCACAATTTTATAAAAATATGCAGAATTGCAGTCCATTTCATTAACTGCTACACATTTTGCCTTTTGTTTAAGAACATTATATTGAATAATAATAGCTTCTTCAAGTTGCATATTCAATATCTTTTCTTCATTTAATATATATAAATTAGTTTCACCAGCCATAATCTTCATATGTATATCATTTAACTGAGTTTTCATTTGCTCAATTTCAAAACTGTTTCTCCTGAAATAGATATTATTAAATTTCTTAAGAGCTGCTTTAACATTTTTCTGCTTGACACAAACTCTATACATCTCATTACCATCTACATTTATACTCCATGCTTCCTTTACAGTTTCCATATACTTTTCATGTGTAGACCAAATATTAAATAATTTGAACTGACTTGGAAAGAATTTCTTAGCACCTCCAATGTTTAATTTAAGGGCACAATGATCAGAAGTTGATGGAGGGTGAATATTCACACTAGAATTCATAGAATCTAACCATCTAGTGTTTATAAACACCCTATAGATTTTACTAGCTCGGATTTGATCACTTGTACTCTTATTAGTCCATGTGTAAGACTGTCCACCATAATTATGTTCATATAAACTTGAATCATCAATACATTCAATGAATCCCTGAGCTCCCTTATATAACTTAGTGCAATTTAACATATCCTTGATACTTAGTATTTCATTAAAATCACCCATAAAACAAATCTTCTCTTTTTCATACAGTTTACACAAATTAACCATATCTCTCCATAATAATCTTCTATCCTCATCAGAGCTACTTGCATACACCATACCAATGTACAATATTTCATTACTATCTTTCATATTTATCTCAAGAAACATTGCCTGAGAAGTTTGATCTATTAGATTAATATCAGCATACTTCTTATCCCATAACACCCAAATTCTTCCACTATCATCTTTTTTGTAATTGTGCATCATCTCAAGATGAGAGAAATGAGCACTTATTATATCAGGATAATTGTTATATTTAACTTTTGTTTCCAAAAGTCCAATTACCTTCACATTATTACTAACTAGAAAACTTTTAACATCCAACTGTCTGAGGAGGTTATTAAACCCCCTCACATTCCAAGAAGCAATGATCATATGTTAGGTGGTCTAGTAATCTCCTCCCCACCTTCATGATTGATAAAATTTAAGATATCATGATCAATCTGACTTTGTTCTTTGTCTTGCAATTTACTAAATGAGTTCATTGCAGTCATTGATGTTGATTCACCTCTTCTAGTATCTATGTTTTTGTTGCTCCTCACAACCTGCCACTCATCCACAACTGCTTTTCCTTTATCAATTACACTAGTGTTTGATTGTTTCGGTATCCATACTTGTTGAGTGTTATTACACTTTGTTTCAACATGACCCAACTTATTACACTTTTTACACACAATTGGTCTCCATTCATAATCAACTTTAACCACATGTAGATCTTCAACACCTATATCAACCCACACACTCTCAGGAAGCTTATCTTTAATGTCAATTTCTACACAAACTTTAGCATAACCATGTCTAGTTTTTGTTTTGGTGATACTATTCATTTGAATTGGTACCCCAACTCCACTAGCAACATAACCGAGTCCCCTTTGTGTCCATAGATTCATTGGCACATTTATCAGTTTCACCCATATAGGAATTTTTGCTATGTCCAATTTATCAAACTGCATTCCAGCTACCCAAGGACGAAGAAGTAAAGGCTTATCATTAATATGCCATAACTGTTCAAAAGCTTTATTATAAAATTGCTGATTCTCAAACTTGAACACTACACTACCTTTCAAATTCGATTTAATCTCAACCTTGCCCAGTATACTCCATTGATACCTTACAAAATTAGCTATAGCATAGAATGGAGGAGGAGGATCGATGAATTGCCTAATAAGACAGTTTACCCATTGTTCAGCTCCTTCTTCTAAGACATCAATTGGTGGTTTAACAACTCTCTTCCCTTGAATACTTACTGGTTCATGATGTTCAAGCTTGACAGATTTTTTCGCGCACCCAAACAATTGTGACCACGAAACCCCTTTCGATTATGTTTTCTTTTCAGGTTCAACCAGATTTACTACTTGAACTTGCTCTTCTTCTGCAATACTTTTCAAATCAGCACCAGCAAGTCCTTCTACACTCTCCTCTTTCTCATTTTTATACGATTCAGGTGTATTGAGAAGATTAGAGCTCGGTGACAACATTTCTTTAGTGATATCTCTATATTTCGTCTTCGATTTAGGTTGCTTACTCGATCCGTTTCTTACTTTGTTAAATTTTGCAGAGTTCAACATTTTGGTCATCTTGAGAGTCAACTAAAAAACGGGAAAATGAAAAAGAAGGTGTAAAAAAGAAAAAAACTAAGCGGAGAAACGATGGAGGTGATATGGAGAAGGGTAGAAAGTGAGGCAGATTTGTGGAATTTTGTGGAAGAGAGAAAGAATTTTTTGCAAGATCTCAGAAACTTTGGGATAAACAAAAAATCCGGATAAGATAAAAGCAAAAGTTGGAAAAAAAGGTGTAAAAAGTGGTGGAAAATTAAAAAAAGAAAAGTGGAATAATGATTAGTGGATGAATGTGTAGAGAGGATTTTTTAGCTGAGTTGACTCTCATTTGACCAGACCGATCAAAACTAGCTTTTGTTTCTTTATCTTCAATTTCCATGTTTATCCACTTTCCTTTATCTCTTAAAATTAACTTGGACTCTAATTAATTACCATATATCTTTAAAACTTCACGCTAAATAAATAATTAAACCCAATATGCTCTAAAAATAATAAATAATTAATTCAAGACACAAAATAGGAAAGTGTACTAAATCATGAGAAAATCGACCTATACTCTAATAAATACAACTAAGATGATGTATCTCATATATACATGACTAGACTATAATTTCAGTTCGACTTTAACATATTACTATTATGAAAAAGACATACATAAATATATATATATATATATATATATATATATATATATATATATATATATATATATATATATATATATACCGTCCAAAAAAATGAAAGTTTGACGGACCCGTCAAAGCTAATCATATGGAAATATGCTTAAATAATGACATCGCTTTCTATGTTTGGGCAAACAAAAGATACCTTTTGAAGCTTGAATTTCTCACAAGCCATAATAAAAGTCCTTGTTTTCTTGTTTCTCAATTATCATGCATATATGATAGGGTAAAACCCTCCCGAAGCCCTCTAACTATGGCCAAAGTGCAGGATCCACCCCTGATCTTTGTTTTAACACTTTCGGGCCCTTGATTAAACTAGTTTTTGTTGTCGTTAGCCCTTTTTTCATTTTTCTAGTCAATTGACCATTAGTCAACGCCACATTGCGCCATGCCATCGCCACCTAAGCTCCACCTCAGCGCCAGTACTCTTCGTCAGCTTCATCTCTAACTTAAAAATAAAAAAACATTTGAAGGTTTGAATGCTTCAAACCTTCAAGAATGGAGGACGAATACTACAATAACATATATATCAATAACATAACCCATTAGCCAATTTTTTGACCTCTTAGCCAAAAGTAGAATAGCTGATTAGAATAAAAACCATAGAACGCATTATATTCTTGCTTCGTTCAAATCCAACTAGCGACAACAGCACCACTCCCTCTTTTTTCAAGCGACATCCGCCGAGCAGACATCTCGTTCACACTATTGCCGACCGTCGTGACACGTGACTCAAACACCATCCCATCTCCAACAAAGAAGACCACCACAGCACTGTTACGCCGCCACACCATTTCCGTTCAAGCCCAGAGCAAACACGTTCAAACACAGAAGATAGACGCCGACCTCCGAGCGACTTCAATATAGAAGCGGTTCAAGCCCACCCCATTTCGCCGCCTCCGATCCAACACATGCACTCCGCCCCCATCAACAGAGGCCCATTCAAAGCCATCATAGTGAACTACGAGCCCTACCTCCGTTCACATAACAGTCCCACTCAACGCCGCCCAGCCAGCCCACGCGAACTCCAGGCCATCATCACTCTGCGAGACATCAACGTTCGTTCATCAACGCAGTCTCCACCATCATCATCAACATCGACCTCCATTTCCGGTCGTTCAAGGCTCAACAGCGGCCATCTCTCTTTCCTTCTCCATCAATAGCTCTTAGCGACACTAGATCATAACAACACCGCCATCATTGATATCAACAATCAGAATAGTCTGTTGCTATCCGAACCACTCCGAAAAACCACCATATTTGGTGGGTCCTGGTGTGTTTATAAATTAAGAACTGAAAATAAGGGAACCACTTAACCACAAGTGTACAATTGTCCAAGTAATATTCGATAAATTGAGTTCGTTCGCAGGGACAGATTAGGCACAACTCAGGTATTAATCGAAAAGTAAGAATAATTGCTTGACAGAAAATAAAAGATAAGATTTTTGTTTGGTTTTTATAAATTAAAAGATGCAAGAAAATAAACTACGGAATTAAAAGAAAGAAAATAAAAGAGACTTGAAACTTCAAATGAGAAAGAGTACTTGATCCTCGCAAGGGTTTCACCTAACCTATCTAATTCATGCTTCTGTTTAAGGGCTAAACTTGTATTATTGTGCTAGTCGGGACTATAATATCTCCTAGCCCCCGTCAGGGTGGACCTAAGAGCTATCCTACGGTATCACAAACCCCGTCAAGGTGAATATAAGCTACTTTCAGATGAATACTAATGTACCTCATTGGCTGCATGGTTAGTTAATCCCATCAGGGTCAATAACGGATACTATGCGTCTATTATCTAAGTCTGTAATTAAACCCCCCGTCAAGGTGATCCATACGCCACTACATGGAATAGCCTAATTACTATGAGCTAAGTTTGATTCATGACTTCAAAATTAGTAATTAAAACAAAATAATAATCAACACAAAATACCTAGTCTAATTTAAACCATTAAATCCTAAATTCAGAAAACATAAATTAAACAGAATTAAGTTCATCTTATATAGCGATTCTCAAGTACTAAAGAAATTAGTTCATAACGGAATTAAAAACTAAAATTAAATAAAAGACATAGTTTCGAATTACAGAAAGAAAATAAAGAACCTAAAGGGTAAGATGACTGATGATGGAAGAACAGGACTCATCCAGCACTAGCTTCTCCTTGCCTTCTTGCTCTGACTTGCAAACTTTAAGCCTCTTGTGTAATTCTCTGAAGTGTCTGAAAAGAGGAGGCTAAGGGGTGTATTTATAGATGTTAGGAACCCTAGGTCGAATTTACTTGGAGTGGAAGACAAGTTAGGAACTCTTAAATTCGTAGCCCTAAAATCTAGGAAAGGTAAGATTCTGCTGCTAATTTGTTTTGGTCATATCGCCTTCGATACTTATACAATATATGAAACCGCTTATCTCGGAAAGAGATTCCTATTGGTGCAGATCACTCGTCCAGATTCCTAACTAATCTTAAGTTATGGACTCGTCTTTGAAACGTGGCTGGAATTTCAGATTCATAAGACAGCTTTATCTTTTCCTTCTTTGCATATATCCTTCCTAAATCTTCTTATTTACATGTAAATCTTCTTTCCTTTTCTTCTTTATCTCAACTTGGTCTCTAATTGATTACCATTTATCTTTTAAAGATTCACATTAAATAAATAATTAAACCGCATATGCTTTAAAAAGATTAAATCAATAAATCAAGAAATAGAAATAGGAAAGTACGCTCTAAAAATAGAAACTCGAGTAAAAACATTTCCTAACACACTAAAATACACTAAGACTTTAATTCCCACTTCTCCTCCTTGGATTGGTCTTTCATGAAATTCAAGAACCTATTAACTTTGCATTAAAAACAATCAAATTTACTCACAAAAGCTCAGAAACTGCAAATAGTTAAATTCCAAGGGGAGAAAGTGTAATATGATAAAATAAGCCTAAAAGTCTATCAAATAAGTCATTTATTCACCTAAAAGGATGTCTCCGTAGGGCTAATAATTAGAAAAAATAGGGATACATCACACTTCCAATCCAACACCCAACTCCGATCCGTTCATACCTCGTCGTAATTTGTTTTGCTTGCTGAAGAAGCCCGCGTCTGAAGCCCAACACCACCGGTTCTAATCAGCTATTCTACCCCGTGTTCTTGATATATATGTTATTGTAGTAATTTCTATGTTTCGGTTTTAGTTTTCCTCCATTGTTGAAGGTTTGAAGCATTCAAACCTTCAAAAAAAATTTGAAGTTAGAGATGAAGCTGACGAAGAGTACTGGCGCTGAGGTGGAGCTTAGGTGGCAATGACATGGCGCCATGTGGCGTTGACTAACAGTCAATTGACAGAAAAATGGAAAAAGGGCTAACGGTGACAAAAACTAGTTAGATCAAGGGCGCGAAAGGGTAAAAACAAAGATCGGGGGCGGATGCTGCACTTTGACCATAGTTAGAGGGCCACGGGAGGGCTTTACCCTATATTATATTTCCTTGTAAAGAAAAAGCAAAAGCAGAAACCATAAACAAAATTAAAGAGTTTACCACCACCTAAGAATTAGCAGCATACCAAACGATCAAGATTCGCTTTTCATTGGTTCTATTACCATCTTTTTTCTTATGTCTCTCTCTATATATATAATAGAAAAACCTTTAATTTCATTACAGTCATTTCCTCCCCTCCTCACCCTCCTCTTCTCTCCACTCATCGGACTCGTCTTATCTCTTTCTCGTCGTTTTAATCATTTCTTTGATAGGTTATCCTCTTTTAGTCAAATAAGACAACTTGATAGGTTATAGTACGTTGATAATTCTTTCGTGGAGATAAGAAATTTTTGCACCATTTCTTGTATTAACAATTCACAAAGTAAAGACATGAATATTATATACATGATATGCTTATTATGATAACCAACATATTTGTTTTGCAAGATTGTTGAATTACAGGTGGAGATGGTTACTCATACATGAGAGGAAGCTCCGAAAATATCTTTCTAAATTATAAGGTACGTACAAGGCCATCTCGCTAGCTGTTTTTTTATTCATCAATGGTTATAAAGTCCTGTTTGTAGTCTTGTTTGTTTGCACTAAGTGAGAAGTTTAATATGATTAAGTAAAATATTGGGCCAACTAATAAGACTATTTGGTTTTAGGGGTATTAACTTTATAAGGCCAACAGCCCATCCCCTTTTATAATATAAAGCCCATATCTAACTAAGTAGTAACTACTACTTAGAAGCTCAATTGGGGAGGGTAAATTGCCCAAAACACCCCCACTACTCTATCCCCACAGAGAGAACGTGAAAACCCAAAACCCAACCCCTATTAAGCAGCTGAAAATGAATCCCCTCCCCTTCACTCTGTGCTCTCTCTTACGAAGCAATAAAACACCACCCCCACAATGCTGCTCTTCCCTCCCCTCCCCTCTCTGACTATCAGCACCACCGTCCACACCATCACCATAACCACCCCACTTCCCCTCCTGCACCATCCCCACCCAGATCAACCAGCCCACCACCATCCCCTCCCAAAGCCACCATTCTCAACACCATCTCTACCCACAATCTTCATAAACAGGAGCACCACCATCAACTGCAGATCCTCACCGCCTCCGTCAACCTCTACTCCACCACCATCAATAGCAACACACCCACCAGCAGCTGATCTGAACGGAGATATCCACCACCATCAACCTCGATGGCATCCACCATAAACACAGTAGATCTGAATGCTTTTCAATGGAGATCTCGATGTGCAGTAGCTGTGATATCCCATGGCGAATCGCACCACCAACAAGATTCGCACCTCCATCGTCGTCAGCTCTTCCTCTCCGTGGATCCAGTCTATAAGAGACAGCAACGTTTAGCCCAACAGAATCAGCAACGTGGGTATAGGAACCATCTTCATCAGATTCTCACCAATACGTTAGCCCAAAGCCATCAAATGTACAGCCCTCGGAAGCCCAAAGCCAATATGGGAACAACCCCAATTCCTTTTTTTCTGTTCGATACATGCGAGATTGACAAATGGGCCAGCCCCCATACATTCTGTGTAATGGGCAACGAGCTGTGACTTATTTTGTTGTATTGGGTCCAGCCCCATCTAGTTGTTTGTAGGTAATGGGGCTGGCCAATTATAGTGTAAAATGTTTGTAAATTTTTTTGTTCAATATGGGTGCAACCTATACATGTAAATTGCATCAATGTATTTTTATATTAATTGTGAAATTGATCCAAGTAACTATTTGTGTTGTGTTTTTTTTCTACATGGGTACAACCCACCTTCTTTTAAAATATTTTTTGTTCTTCAAGGAACAGTCCTTACGTAGTTTTTGTCAATATGGGGCTAGACCCATATACCATATAAAGTCAATAAAAAACACAACAGATAAATTAAAAAAAGGAATAAAATATAAAAATATAATCGAAAAAAATGAAAGAATGTTTTTCTCTATTTATGTAGGGGTAAAATAGTCAAGAAAGAAACCAAAAAATTAGAAAAAAGCTTTATAAAATAAGTTTATTTAGTTAGGCTTTATTTTATAAAGTTGGCCAAATATTGGCTTCAAAATGTATTTTTCTCTTGGTTTTATGACCAAATTGTTTGCACCTGATGGAAACCTCAATATGATTCAACAGTAAGACTGACTATTTATAAAGTTTGATTATATTAAAATATATTTTATTCAATTGTTTATTCACTTATCACTTGATAAAAAATAGGGCGGATGATTTATAGAGTTTCTATATTTTAATTATTGACCGTGTGATAAGAATAAGCAAGAAAGTTGATACAAAATCTAGAAAGTAGTGATAAACAACAGGTTATGCAAATCGAAATAAGATACGGAGAGCTGAGTCGAGCTGATCTAAGATCCAATTTTTGATGGAATAATTTACTTTCCGTATATGCTACTGCCACCAATTAGAAGCTTGACATTCAACAACTTCAGTTTCTCTCTCCCTATTATAGGAGGAGATTTAGCAAACTAAAATACGAGGATTACTCGTATACCCTATCAAAGGTTTGATTAAACATCAAACAATATTATTAAAAAAAATTCAACACTTCAATTTTTCAAAATTTTGTAACTTTTTTTATAAAATCAACCCATCGGAACAACAACAACAACATGTCATAAGTCAAACTACCATCAAAAGACTAACATCGATAAAGACTACAACTACTGTGTTTTTTTCAACTAAAAAATTACATAAAAAAACCCCGATCTGCTCAGCAAGATCCATAGCTCGGGGGTTAACATAAAATCATTTCCATGGCATGCCTTCATTTCGAGTCGCTGAAGAAAACATCTGATTCACTCTCCTTGGTAGTGGTGTCGGACTTGACTGACCTCCACCTGACGATTCACTCACAATTGATGGAGAGCTACTGCTCATTCTACCACCACCTTCTCCTCTGTCACCACCAGAGGCGCTCACCATCGCCTGCAGCACGTTTCCCTTCATTCTTCCCATCAGATATGAAGTGGCACATGAAATCTGTACAAAAACCAATTTTAGTGAAGTGTTTGAGTTTTGACCCAAACATAAAATAAAATTGATATGGGAAACAAACATGTACACGTACACGTTTCTCTTTTTTATTTTTTCATGCATTTTATAATTAAAATATTAGCTACCACTATTTTTCTATTTCGCTTAATTCATTGTGTTTACTTCTAACCATCAATTTTTTTTCTTTTTAAATTCATGTTTAAGATAAAAACCTTAATTACATATTACTTTTAATTATTTTACATGTTAAAGTTTTGTTTCTTTTTTCAAACATTTTTTAAATTTATTTTATGTTAAGTCTAATTTTTTATCTTTAAACGATATTTTTTAATAAATTATATTATTTTCAAAATAAAATAAAATAATATGTTTCTACAAATTATAAATGTGTGGAATAAATAATTATAAATATAATTATAATTAATATATAAAAATTAACTTTTATAAAATATGTAAATAAAGAATTTTTATTAAAATATAATACTATTAAAATAATATTTGAATATAAAATTGTAATACTGGAAATTAAAATAGGGAAGCTGTTGGAGCAAAGTTGTTGTGGAAGTTAGACGTCGTAGTTTGACTCCCAATTCTGTCTAAAAAAACTTAGAGTGTTGTTGGACTTAGCCTAACAATCTTCCTATTTCAACTTCTCTACTTTTTTATTTTTTTTGACAAAGTAAAGCACGCTATATCTTATTACAAATTAACCAATTCCTAGTCGAGAAAACTGGAACACCAACATCTCATGCCCATTCTCTCTCTATACCCTTTGCCTAGCATAACGCCAACCTCTCCATTCTAACAAAAGAAATTCTATTTCATCTGACTTATTGATTTTAAAATTTTCATTACTTATGCAACTGATTTTTTATTTTTAAATTCATTACAATAATGTTTCGAATAAGAGAGACAAGATTGCTGGTAATAAAAAAATTGAAAGGAAATGTAACGAGTCATGTAAATCTAGTCAGATGTGGCTTAAAAATTCTATGAATTCGGTACCCAAGAATTGAGTTTTCTATAATATGTAAGTTAGAGGTCCATTATTTAAAATCCAACCCCCAAGCTTTCTACTAAAATTAGGGACTCATTAGACTTAAACTTACCTTTATAAATACCTTTATAAATGGAGTCATTAGATAATCAATCTTCAAAAATTACATTCAAATAGTATGTTTTACCTTTTCTCTCATTGTTGTCTCTGTTTTGGTTGATGATTGAAATGACATGACCATTGACCTTTTCATTTAAATAAAAAATATTTTTTGCATATACATCACCTGTAAAAATATCAAATTCAATAATTGTATGATACCTAATATGAATTTTAATTTTTTTTAACAGATCTGTTGAATAAAATACAATCTCAACTAAATTTACAAAAGAAACCAAAATCGGAAAATATTTACCAAATAAACAATCAATAAAAAATCGCAATAAAATTCGTGCAAGTTTCTCCATATTGAAGTTGTAAGCAATAATTAAAATCCATATGATTAAACTTTTATTGTAGAAAATTTATAGCGAATAAAAAATTTACCACAAGTTCACAATATGTTAACAGTCAATTAATCATCAAATCTATAGTATAGCAATAATTAATTTATTATCAGATCTAGAAAAAAAGATAACGAATATTTGATATTTGTAGTTTTTATTCATAAAATTAATCTTTACAGAGAGAATGATTTACAAGGACCTTATAGAGATAATATTATCTCTGCTTGATGAGTTGGAAGAGAAAATGATGAAGTTGAAGACCGTGCCGTTTTCAAAAACAATTTTCCATCCTTGACGGATCTGAGGGGGACTGAGCCTTGAGATGAAAAGAAGGCGTCGTAATTGAAGTTGATAGGAACTGTAATTAACAGAGATAGGGAAATGGGTTTCTGGTTGAGAGGGTGAGGGAAAAGAGTCGTGATGTGGAAATAGGAAGTTTAGATATAACCTTAATTTAATTTTTATTCATTTTAATTATTTATTTTATAGTTTTTGACCCGTTTAATTTTTAGAAGATTGACCACTAGGATCTCGACACGAGTTTTATTGAGACAGATGAGCTACTTGATTTTACCATTATTTTAGAATAATATATAATAAAAAAATACTATAATATATATAGATGAAATGCCTACATTTATATTTTACTAGTTTTAACATGTTCCCTAAACTATTCGTGTTTTGACACGCTACCCTTTATTTTTTAAAGTCCCTTCTTACCCATTTTTTATTTTTTTTCGTCAATTTCTACTCTCAAGTCGTATTTAATCATTTAAAATTCAAAAAAATTTACAAAAATTCTCATACTCTAAAAAATATTTAAATAATTATTCATATATTATTTAACACATTATACATCATCTAAAAAACCCTAAGTTCATTATTTTATTTATACCCACCTTCAATTTTATTATTTAATCCCATCAACTTTAAAAATCAAATGAAACCCCAATATTTATTATTTTCTTTGCACCTACCTCCTCACCCATCCACCTATTTGACCACATACATTTTGAAAAAAAATTAAAAAACAAACTCTCATATACATCTTCTTCACATACACAAATGCGTACACATATCAGTCATCCATAACCAATGACTATGATAGAAGCACCTATTTTGGGTAACCAAAGGATTTTCAATTCAATAATCAAGAAAATGGATTCACATATAATAATCATTTACAAATAACGACTATTTACTATTTTATTAGATGGTAAAGTTTGAGTATTATACCATACTATGCTCTTGGAAAACTAGAAACTTGGGGGAGAGAGAAAAATGATGCCATATATTTAATTTTGGTCATTGCGTAAAATAATATTTATTATGTGTAAATCCATGTTCTTCATTGTATTCAACATTTGATCAAATTGATAAAGATTATTATGATTTTGAGTTTGGAACACAATGGAAGCTTAATAAATAATATTAATCGCGAGAGAAGTAATAAGTTACAAGAAAATTTATTGAAAACCATCAAAGAAGATTAGATAGCTAGATGGGCAACTCCATATTAAAAATTAAAAAATTAAAAAAATATGTAATCACTAAAGGGGATAAAAGAAATTAAATTAAGAATCGTCTTGGTGATGTAAACTATATACTGTATATTGTTTGAATTAAGAAGCCTCTAGAGCTACTGTAATATATCCTATGTGAATGCTCTGGGTCCGACTATGTTCTTTCCATTTCTCATTGCAATATTTGAAATGTAAAGAAAAGGCTATTATAAAATTGTACTTTGTATATATGTAAGTGATACTTATGATACATTACATAGTTATATTTATAATAATTCTAAATTTGGAGAGAAGGTAATAACTATGGTAGATTATCTCTCCAACTAATGTAAAAATAAATATACGGTATATAATATAGATAATCTAACACTCCCCCTCAAAATCAAGGGGGTGAGAACGACACTATCTTGAGTTTAGAAATCAAATCCATAAAACAATATGTATGGTGAGTTTTGGTGAAAATATCTGTTAACAGGCCAAAAGGTGTGTATTGAAGTCTCGTGGAACTTTGAGCAACATGTTGATGAATGAAACAAAAATAAAACTCAATATGAAGAGTGATCACATGAAAATTATCATTATACGAATTTTTAGATCACTTTGATTACCATAATCAAGAATCGTACCATGAGAATGAGGAGAATCCATATTTGAAAGGAGCCAGTTAGGCCATATCAACTCCTGAGTAGCATCGACAAGTGTAAGATATTTTTTTTGGTATTGGATCGAGCCAAAACTATTTGTTTTTTACTTCACCAAAAGATGAGATAATTACCTAACTGAAAACAGTTGTCAGTTGTTGAGCTATTATCAGTGGGATCACTAGCCCAGACTGTATCTAAATAACCCTATAAAATGAGTGATGAGCTCGCATAAAAGAATAACTATTTATAAGGTTACCCTTCATGTAACGCAAAAGGAAAATGAAAGTTGCATAGGGATTGGAGCGAGAAGCATACATAAACTAACTAACTAAGTGGACATCATAAGCAAGATCATACCGAGTGACTGTGAGATATATAAGACCAACCAACTACATATATAAAGATGGATCCTTAAAAGAAGTATACACACTGATATACGACAGAAAGTAGGACCAAGAGTGTATATAATGTTTTACTATCAATGAGTCCATCACGAGAAATAAGGTCTAATTAGTAGTTACCCTGGAAGAGATAATAGCCACCTGAATTAGACAAAACCTTAGTCAAAAGGACATAATGAAGAATTTTGAGATCCTTCATCTAAACGTTTTAACCAAGATACTTATTAAGGTTAGAAATACCCCTTGAATCGTCTGATGTAATAACCATACCATCTACCAAAAAATAATAATTATACCATACCAACAAAAGAGTGATGAATGAAAAGAGAAGACTCAAACTCGCTTGAGGTAAATCCAAAATCATCAATGACATAATTAAATCTAGAAAAATCAGGCTTGAGGTAAACCAAAATCACCAATTGAAGAGTCATGCTCGCTTGAGATAAATAGAAAAACACTAAGTCTCTATAATCAAATTTAATGATATAAGGCACATTCTGGCTAAAAAAAAATTAGATTGTTGGCAAATAATAATGGATAATTAGTTCTATAAACCATTTGGACATTAGGGTTTTCATAATGTAGTAGAAACTATTGTTATTTGAGATTATAAGGGTGTGATATCTAAAAGAAGGAATACAATGATCTCCATAACAAATTTTTAACTATCATCATTTCACTTCACTGAAACGTGTCATTTAAGTTGGAAATAAACCTTTATTAAGTTAATTTAGATAAGTTCAATGTTTAGAATTGTATAGATTCCGTGCAATTGAAAGATGACATATATATGACTATTAGTTGAATTCATGTACTGTGTTAGGATGATCCTATGAATAAACTGTGTTATAGTGTTGTGTTTTATTTGTATAAACTAGTAAAACAATATAAAAAATAACGCAGAAATAAAATAGAAGTAAATAAATAAATAACTTTACTTGTCGAGGCTCAGATTTGATATGATGTCTTTAAGGTATTTAGGCCACGTACCAGTGTCTTACGTTTGTTTGCTTCAACCTCCAAGATACAATGACAAAACTATTCAAAAGAAACTGACACATAAATTCTTAAGAATTTCAACAAACTTAAAAAATGCTGCTTATCTCTATCTCTCTCTTATAATTTTAATGCTTAATGCTTTGAAAAACTGAATCAAGAAAATGGTTGACTTGACCAACTAATTATAGAAAAAGAAAAGGGGGCTTGGCAATGAGTTGTGATTCTTCATTTGAAGATATGATGAATTAATTAAAAGATACAACGTTTACTAATAAACAAAAAGCTTGGCTGATGGTATGAGCGAAAGGACAAAGGCCCGATAGGCCCATGGCCTAGGTTTGAAACACACCACTAGTATTCTTTTTTCCTTTGCTTTATAATTAAAAGAAAAATAAAATAATGCAACTCATTTTCTCATTCAATTTCAAATGATTTTTAACCAAGTGAATATTTTAGGTTAATCTTTACAACTAGAATAAACGTATCAATAATCGAATCATTTCTTTAATTCGAGTCACCGACTATCATCGCAAACATGGTCATCACTTGGGTAAAATTCCATTTGACCAACAATCCCCACATGAATGGAAATTGACTAACCACCTCAAAACAAATTATGCAAAGGAATGCTAAACACGAGAGAGAGAACGAGAGAGAAGCATGGAAGAATACAACATCGAGAAAGGTAGCTTTGGCCTTGAACCTTCTCTAGTAAGATCTATCGGATTTACTTCCTAACTAGTGAACGTGATGTCTTGAACTATTCAGCTTTTGTGTAAACCAAGACAATATAACTTACATAGTATACTTCCAAACATTATTAGGTTCTCATAGTTGTGTCCATTTACGGCCCTGGACAACTCTAGGTATTTCATAAATAACCGTCGGAGAATTTTGCCTTTAAAAATTCTTGTAGGGCGGCCCTACCCATGTTATTCTACATTACTCTATCTTATAATATAGAAGATACAAGAACCATTAAAATTTAACTTATTCTTCACTTTTACAAGTAGCACTGTTTAATTATTCCCTAGGAATAGTTTGGGGAGGTCTCCCCACAGTGCGTTGTACCAAGTTGTAGTTTCATGATTCAGTTTTCCCTTTGAACCTAGATTGTGGGATATCCACTCTTTTAGGTAGGGTTCCCATTATAAAAACTCAAATTTCATAGGCTTAAGACCCATTCCCCTGACAATACTCGTACTTGCTCTCTTTGTAGACCTTTGGTCAGTGGACCAGTTATGTTATCCTTTTATCGAACGCAATCAAGTGTGATAACTTCGTTTGAGAGCAGTGGTCTAATGGGATTTTGTCTACAACGAATTTGTCTAGACTTAATGTTATACATCTCGTTTAGTGCCCTACCAATGGCACTCTGACTATAACAATGTATGCAAATAGCCAATTAGGAATATCCTCTAAAAAATTCTAAAGCCACTCGGCTTCCTCAACAGGCTGTCTAAATCTATAAATTCAGATTCCCTAATAGATCTGCCTATGCACATTTTCCTAGTGTATTTCCAAGACACGGCTGCTCTTCCTAACATGTAGACAAATCCACTTGTGGATTTTGAGTTGGTGGAAACTGATATCCAGCTTGCATCAATGTATCCTTCTAGTACAGCTGGATATCCCGTGTACAACAATCCTTTGTTAATAGTGTATCTAAGATATCTTAGAACTCTTACAATAGCAATCCAGTGGTTCTTCCCTGGATCATTTGTAAACCTACTTAGCTTGCTTACTACATGTTCTATATCTGGCCTAATGCAGTTTGTTAGGTACATGAGACTCCCAATAATCCGAGGGTATCCCATCTGGTTGAGCGCAACAACAATGTTCTTAGCAAGATGTAAATTTACATCAACAGGTGTGTTGGCGATATTTGTGTCGCCATTACTAAATTTGTTTAATACTTTCTCATATAGTGTGACATATATAGTATAATACCTTCTGATGTTCGGAGAATCTTGATTCCCAAAATAACATCCGCAAGGCCTAGATCTTTTTTGTCAAACTTACTTGAAAGCATCCTTTTGGTGAATGTAATCATGTCATTATTGCTTCCAATGATTAAAATATCATCCACATATAAACAAACAATGACATATCCTATCTCATTTCATTTTATATAAACACATTTGTCACATTCATTGATCTTGAAATCATTCGAGATCATGAATCTATCAAATTTGTCATGCCATTTCGGTGTTTGTTTTAAACCATATAAAGATTTAACGATCTTACATACTTAATTCTCCTTACCTGGAACTATGTAACCCTCAGGTTGTTCCACATATATATCTCTTCATTTAGATCTCTATTTAGGAAAGCTGTTTTTACATCCATTTGATGAATTTCGAGCTTGAATATTGAAGCTATAACGATTAACATTCGAATGGATGATATTCTCGTGACTTGAGAATAAGTATCAAAATAGTAAAGTCCTTTGCCTAGTGAGACTTAATTTATTAGACTCAAATACTAGTTTGAAGCAATTCTTACTCAATAACGAACCTGAAACTAGATTCCTTCTAATGTTAGGCACATGGAGAACATTATTGAGACTCATAGCTTGATTCTAAGGAGCAAGCTGGCCTATAGAGGAAGACAAGAAGAAGAAGTTGGAGAGTGACAAACTCCTCTTCTACATCTCACCTTCTCTATATTTAGGGTAATTAGCTATAGATTTATGCTCAACCATATTTCTAAGCTTTTATTCTGTAAGTTTTACTTTTAATTGTTGGGTTATTATTTTGTCTTTAATTCATTAATACTATTTGTTATTTTAATTGATTGAGCTTGGCGTATATTGTTATTATGTGTTTTGACTTATTGTTACAACCTTAGATTTGGCCAATCTTAGGATTATTCTTAGTTATTGACAACACCACATAATCGTCTAGTTTTGATCCCTTGCCTAACTAGATAGTCATAAGGGTTTGATTTAATCACCAATCATTACTTAGGAATCCCTAGTAGTGGAGAGGTTGCTCCTAAGCCTAATAGAGGCTAGGTAGAATTTAGAATCTTGGTTAATATATAATGCTTAATCTGTGACAGGTTAGAATAACAAGTTAGTAAAATAGACTCATAATATTAATCCTAATTTATCTGACTTACATTCATCTTTCATTATTTATTTATTCGTGTTAGATTATTATTCAACTTATCCTATTTTTATGTAAACATCTAAATTCATCTACGCTTGTTAAATATAAATAGATCTAACGGATACAATCCCTGCGAACGAACTTGACTTATCATTAAAACTTGCAAACGATCTGTGGTACTTACAGTGAGTTCCGTGGTTCTCAAGGGTGTGTGCTATTTATTATTATCTTTATTTATCTATTATTTTATCACACCTTTGCCCCCACCAAATTTTTGGCGCCGCTGCCGGGGACTACATCGTTAGTCCTTGTGCATATATCTTGTGCTTTTATTTCAGTTAGTTCTATTTTACGCTTTTGTCTTTTAGTTTTTGTTTTATAGATAGTTACAGATGGAGAATCCGAGGAGACTTGAGTTACCCATCGAATTTAGAGTGCAACCACGCGGAATCCGCACTCCGGAAATCCAAGCCGCTAAATTCGGGCCAGATCCAGGGATGTTAACATAATTTGCAACTCATGGACTATTTAGCGGTGCTGCACAACAAGATCCGATCTGATATATTCAGAAATTCATGCAAATTTGTGATGCTTATATCGTAAGAGGAGTTACTAGGGAACAGGTGTATTACGTTATGTTCCAGTTCTTCTTGACCGGAGGTGCAAGCAATTGGTACGATACCTAATATCCTCATGTCATTCCCGAATGGGATAAGCTCCAAGCAAGATTCTTAGACCGCTTCTATCTGCTTAGTAGACGATTAAAAGATATGTTTGAGCTTGAACCATTTATACAGGAAGACAGAGAGAGTTTGGGTGAAGCATGGTTACGATTTACAGATAAGAAGACCAAAGATTGTTTTTAGAGCTGCAAATCTGTTTTCCAGGCCATAGATTGCTGATTTCAAGGCGCTTAAGAGATGATTTAGCCGCTGACCTTTGAAGAGAAAACATTCTTTATCGAGTTACGGAATTTTAGCAACTGGAATCAAGTCAATCGGAGTCATAACGAAGCGGGAAAAGCCGTTTTAGTGGAGGTACATCAGCAGTTACGGGATTTTGGGCTAAGTTAGTGGACTTGGACATTCAATATTTCATTTAATTAAAAGCCTAGGTCCAAGTCCGAATTTGAGCTTATAAAATGAGCTCTTGACTTCTATTTTTCACACAACACAATTCGTTCTTTACAATTAAAAACATCAGAGAGAAGCAACAGAAGGAAGAAAGAAGAAGCTGCAAGAGCTGGAGAGGGTTTATATCTCCGTTCTCAGCCATTCCCATTCCGGAAATTAGGTTTCTTTTAATTTTTATTCTGTAATCAAATATGAATTCCATTTCAATTAATTTAGTTTTTGTTTTAATTAGTATGAGCTAAACATTTATTAGTGATTGAGAACACTTTATGGGTGAATCCAAATCTTATTGAATTTCATATGTTGAATTTGGGTTTCTGTTAAATTAAATTAGATTGGGACTCTTACTCTTTTCTATAATTTGGGATTATTTACTGTTTTTAGAGTCATGAACTAAAAACAGGTGTTAGTATCTAGGCTATTCCACATATGTGGCGTGTGGATCATCCTGACGGAGGGTTTAGGTATAGAACCAATTATTCAATCTAAAAAAGAAGCTATTGATTCTGACGAACTTAGCTAATTTTAGGGCCAATGAGGTAAAATTCTTAAACATCTAAAAGTGGATCATATTTACCCTGACGGGACTAGTGACACTCTAGGATAGCCTTATAGTCCACCCTGACGGGGGTATAAGGAATTTAGAATCCCGACCATTGTAATTGACCAATTTAGCCCTGATGTCTCCTCATTTGTGATAGTAAAATATACTCATGAGACATCATTTTAGGCTTATTTATTAGTTTATAGGTTGATTTTAGCTTATTTTAGTGCACTTTCCTATTTTGGGTCTTGATTTGTAGAATTATTATTTTTAGAGCATATTGGGTTTAATTGTTTATTTAGTGTGAAGCTTTAAAGATAATTATGGAGATTAATTAGAGTCCAAGTCAAATACAACAACTTATGGAAAGAGATATGCATGGAAATTGGAGATAAGGTAATAAAAGCTAAACAGATGGAAAAGGAAAAGCTGCCTAAATCTGGGATTCTGCACACACGTCCAAAGATCTGCGTTTTTACCTAAGAAATAGGCTGAATTTGGTAATTTCCTTCTAAAGGGCCTAGATAATTCTGTTGCGATTCTTTTGGTATCTTATAGAGCTCAATCCGATCAATAACGAAGAAGATACACCCAAAACAGCGCAGCAGTGTTTATCTTTATTTCCTTACGAATTTGAGTTGGGCCAGGAGTCCATTACTTGAAGTTATCTCCAAGAAACGAATTAGGTCAACCTCTACACTATAAATACAGCCTCTTAACAATCTTAAATCATCCTTGGTGAAACCTTAAGCCAAGAGGAAGCTTAGAACACAAGAGAGAAGTCTGGAAGGAGCTGTCATCAACAATGTCTTCTTCTACCTTTAGATTTGTAATTTCTTTCTTTTCTTTCATGAACTAAATTTCTTTAGCTTGAGTTTTAGCATTAATGTATGAACCCTAGTTTTGATTGACATCTACCTAATTTGGGAATTTAATGTTTTAAATAGAATTATAGTTTTTATTCTCTGTTTATGTGTTTGGATTTATATTCTGTGTTCTTGTGGACTGCAGCCATTAGAATTACCATCTAGTAATTAGGATACCATTGACAACGGTGTTTAATTACATGTTTAGCACATAACGTTTAGTTTTAGGTTTGATCTGACAACCCAACCTAGCTAGATAATCACTATGGTTTAGTCTTTGTGACTATTTACCAATTACAGGAAAAGTTTGCTTAGGAAGCCTTATTGACACATGTAAATCCTATTTGAAACTACCGATAGCATATTGGGACCGATTTGGGAAATACTACATAATTCACCCTTACATGTTTAGAACGGCAAAACTAGTGGGGATTACATGCTAATAACTTAAGCTATATTCTCATATCACTTCTCTTTCATATTTATTTTCTGTCTTTTAAATTCTTAGTTTTAATTTAGTTAATTAGAAAATCAAACAAAAATCTATTTGTCTTTACTTTTATTTGCGTTTAGTTGTTCTAACTTTAATTATTTACATTTGATATTTGCATAAGATTCTCCTAACCTCTGTAGTCTCTACGGAACGAATCTTTATCTAAAACTTGCATACGATCTGTATACTTGCAGAACCGTGTAGTTCTAGGGTGTTTTTGCACTTTATTTACATCTTATTTTATCACACCCTAGGACCCACCAAGTTTTTGGCTCCGCTGCCGGGGACTACATCGTTAGTCCTTGTGCATATATCTTGTGCTTTTATTTTTAGTTAGTTCTATTTTACGCTTTTGTTTTTAGTTTTTGTTTTTCAGATTTAGTTACAGATGGAGAATCCAAGGAGACTTGAGCTACCCATCGAATTTAGAGTGGAGCCACGAGGAATTCGAGCTCCAGAAATCCAAGCCGCGAAATTTAAACCTGATCCTGGGATGCTAACTCAATTTGCATCTCATGGATTATTCAGCGGAGTTGCACATCAAGATCCGATCCGATATATTCAGAAATTCATGCAGATCTGTGATGCTTATATCGTAAGAGGAGTTACTAGGGAGCAAGTATATTACCTGATGTTCCAGTTCTTCTTGACCGGATGTGAAAGCGATTGGTATGATACCCAATACCCTCATGTTATTCCAGACTGGGACAAGCTTCAAGCAAGATTCCTAGACCGTTTTTTTCCGGTTAGTAGACGTTTAAAAGATATGTTGGAGCTTGAACAATTTATACAAGAAGAGGAAGAGGGTTTGGGTGAAGCATGGTTACGATTTACAGATAAGAAGGCGAGATGTCCATACCATAGATCCTCGCCGGAATATTATTTAACCTTGTTTTATGGAGGCCTTAATGATAATTCAAGAGAGAAAGCAGATTCGTTAGGAAACGCAGGTTTTGTTTTACTAGACCCTGAAGAAGCTGAGTTGGGGATGGAGAGAATTCTTGAGAACGAGAGAAGTTGGCCAAAGAGAGCAGTAAAAGAAGTCAATTCAGCATCTCTGAAACTTGAAGATTTGGCTAAAAAACTCGAAGAACTTAAAGAACAAGCCCGAACACTTGCTCAGGTGAATACGGTAAGCACAATTCCTTCGTGTCTTGGTTGTGGATCAAGAAATCATGTGTGGGCAGGATGTATGAATAATCCAGCAGTAGCTTCCGTTCAATATCCTCAAGATAACTATTACTCTGATGGTTATGCTTGTCCTCAAGAAAGCTACACTAATTATCAACAACCTCCACAAGCAAAGAGTTGGGTCAGAAAGCAAGAAACTTATCAGCAATCCCAACTTCAACCTTATAATCCTCCACAACCTATTCAGAAAAAGGCACCCATTGTTAAAAATTGTCAAGAACCAAAGAAAGATCCACCTAAACAATCAATGCAATTGGCAAAACAAGAACAACTCCAGAGTTTGACTTCGAGTATGACTAAATTAATGCAAATAGTTGAGAAGAAAATGAGTCATAGCCAACAGAAAGTTTGAACCCAGGAGAAGATTATCAAGCAACTAGAGCATACTAAATCACAGATGGCGAGTACATTACAAAATCGGCCAAAAGGGCAACTCCCAAGTGATACTATTGCCCCTAGAGATGATTCTTGTCATGCAGTTGAATTGCAAAGTGGAAAACAACTACCTCCCCCAAGAACAGAACCAGAAACAATCCCTATTCCAGAACAAAGGGGGGGGGGAGAAACAATCAAAGATACAATTAAGGAGGTAGTTAAACCAAAGAGTGTCCAAGCCGAGACACCTGACAAGACAAGAAAACCAGTGGAACTTAATACACGCCCTCCACCACCATACCCTTCACGTGTCAGAAAGAAGGACAATGACCTGGAATTCAAGAAGTTCGATGACATGGTGAGCAAGGTTGAGATTAAAATGCCGTTTGTTGAAGCTAGCAAAAGAATGCCGAAATATCTGAAATTCATGAAGGACATTCTTCCGAACAAACGAAGTATAGAAACCGCGGATATGAGTGGATCACCAGAGGGGTGTTATGCTATGAAGTTACCACCGGAAGAGCCCCTTCCCACGAAATCTTGGATGGAACCATCCATACTCATGAAGAATCGAGCTGAAAAGTTCGTGGGAATCAAAGGAAAGGGGTGGAAATTTCGTCATTATTAATCAAATTAATTTTAGTTGAACGAGTTGGAGGAGTTTCGTTATCTTGCCTATGATAATGCACGTCTCTATAAGGAGAAAACAAAGCGATGGCATGATAAAAGGCTCCGTCCAAAGCATTTCGAGATAGGACAGAAAGTTTTATTATACAACTCTCGATTTTCGAACTACCCAGGAAAGCTTAAATCCCGTTGGGGAGGACCTTACATTGTTACCAAAGTCACACCTCATGGAGCGATTGAGATTGAAAATCCAACCGAGCAACGGACATTCATGGTGAATGGCCAGCGTTTGAAGAGATACTATGACAGTGAGGACTTTGGGCAAGGAGAGAAAATCTTTCTTGTCGAATGCGCTTAGCCTGAGGTACACGTCTAACTCAAAGACGTTAAACAAAAGTGCTCTTGGGAGACACCCCTTGTTTTAATTGCTTTTTAGATTAGTTGTTTTTGCTTTATAGTGTTTAATTTTAAGTTAGTGTATATTTTTAATTGTGTTTACAAGCTAATAGGAGAGAAAGGTAGTGTGTTATTGTGCAGGAAACGAGTTTGGGGTCGAAAGCAAAAAAATTGGAGGAACTCAAAAGCCTGGCGCGGACTACCCCGCGGACTACCCCCTGGTCCGCAGGGATGCAGCGTGCCCAGAAAACCCGTACCACGGTCGGGTACCACGGGTTTTATCCAGAAAGAAGAAAAAAATCGACCTGAAGGCGCGGTACACCGGACCCTAATCCGCACGCCTCAAACACGTGCCACGGGGTCGGGTACCACGGGTTTTTTGACGGACATGGCGCGGACCACCCCCTGCACCGCACCCCTGGTCCGCACGCCCAAAACACGTGCCACGGGGTGCTAGCTCGGGTATTATCCAGTGGGCAAAAATTTGGAGCAGCAGAAGCTGCGGTATACCGCATGATGTGTCCGGTGCACCGCAGGAGGCGGTTTGTGAAGGAATTCTTTTCCTAATCAAATTCTTACCTTATGATATTAACCCTAGCCTTGCATACACGAATTTTTCAGACCCAAACCCTATATAAACATCTTAAAGCTTGTGCAAACCTTCACAATTAACACAACAACTCATCAAATCCTCTCCTACATCTTCCATAAACACAATCCTTCATCAAATCCATCACACTACACCATCAAAACACCATCAAATTCAACAAGCTTTAAAGAATTCTTCCAAGATCAATCCAATAACCTTTCTCTTTCATCAATTCCAAGCAACAACATCAAGCTAAACCAAATTTTCCTTAAACTTTTAATCCATCCTTGGTATAACTTGAGTTGTGGGTGAATCAAGCATGACTATCAGATCTGAAGCTATGGAATACAAGAGAAAGTGCCTGGAGCCACCATTGAAAAACCCATCAATCTTGATGAGGTTTCTGAAGAATCAAAAGATCAGGCACCTGAACAACCACTACCAAAGAAGAGATTAACTGCTAGAATGTCCATACCATCAAGGAGGCCTTTAGACAAAATACAAATCCAAGACCAAGGTTCTTCTACCTCTTCCTCTGAAATTGTTTATGATCTTCCTCCTTGGGCTCTCAAGTTACAGAACGAAGTTGAAAGATTACGTGAAGATAACAAAGACCTTTGGGTAGAAATCATGCAGTTGGAATCAAAGGTAGAGAATTCGACCTTGTACAAGGATATAGATGATTACACCGATCCCTCAGCTTCAGAAGATGAGGATGATATGATGGATCTCTATGGCCAGCCAGGTAGGTCATTCTAATTTTTCTCAATAGCTTGTATGCATTAGGTAGTTTAGTTAGTTTTATTTTAAATTTTATTTCATGCTTGAGTCTTTTTCGAGTCGTGGGGACACGGCTCACTTTTGAGTTGGGGGTGGGGATTCGTTGTCCTCATATTCTTTTCGTTTTGCATAATATTTAAAATTTTTAGGTTGAATTAAGGCATAGAATATCTTGAATGTACCTATTTGAGCATGATTTTATTAGGTCAATGATAGTAAGTAGTATGCTTTTGAAAGATGCAAACAAATTTGTTTAGATGCATGTATGAAAACAGGAAATAAAGGATAGAAAAGTTAATGAGCAATGCTAAGAAATCACGTTGAAACTTAGGAATAGTTATTTGGTGTGTAGAACGTGAGGTTTGAAATTAGTTGAAAACCCACTTGTCTATGAACTAATAATGAAAAAGTAACGAAATCCGGTAGTTAGAAAAATGACTAAGGTAGTTCTTTCATGATAAAACACTTGAAGCCTTTAGACTTTCTCACCCTTTTGTTTGATATTATTGTTATTTATCCGTCTTAGCCCCTCTGAACCTTTCTAAAGCATTTCTTGAAACACATTATAATCCATACCCTAGTTTTTAGGACTTATCTATATGACCCGCACTCGAATCGCAAAACCTGAGACACACTCGTTTTAGAGCTTGAGTTTGGGGTGGTGGGTTTCATAATTAGGGAACTTTGGGAATTTGGGAATTTGGGAATTTGGGAATTATATTTGTGATTTTATTGATGATGAAAAGTAATTATTCTAACCCTTTGCCAGGGTAATAGTGAATGAAAAAGAAGCTACGAGCTAATTTTGCCAACAAGGGCATAAAAAGAATATATATGAAAAAAGAAAATAGTGTGATATCTCAACATCAAAGAGAATCATAACTATACATAAGAAAAAAAATTGATTTGAAAAGAGAATATATATTCGGACCGGCAAAGTGGATTTTATATCATCAAAGGTTTTAATTGGGATTATTGGGGATGCACATTAAAAAGCGTCAATAAATTGGGTTGAGTGAGAACATCTTCGAGTGAAAACTCAAGCTCTAGGGCGATTCGTTGATGGCTAGTGAGGAGAGAGCCAAAAGCTCACTTTTCATTATCCAAATATACCACACACGTCCTTAAGCCAAGTTATAACCAAGACCTTAGGATTTCTAACTACTAGATGGAGAAACAATTAAGCTATTAGGTAGTAGGTAAGTGGACCATTGGATGCTGTATTTGGGACCTATGAACAACCTATAGCCATTAACCTGAACTAAGTTATCATCCTCTCCTTCTGGCATTGCGAAATTAATCTTAACTTGAATTTATGGAATGTTGATTACATGTATATTAGGCATATTTGTGCATTATTTATTGAGCATTTATACATGAGATTTTTTGGATTTTATGCTCTAGGATCATTCATTATATTTTGTTCTTGTTCTCCTCCGACTTCTTCTTGTTTATTTTGACTACCCTACTGTTCTTTACTTTTATTGTATCGGGACGATACAACTTTGAGTTGGGGGTCTTGATGTCTCCTCATTTGTGATAGTAAAATATACTCATGAGACATCATTTTAGGCTTATTTATTAGTTTATAGGTTGATTTTAGCTTATTTTAGTGCACTTTCCTATTTTGGGTCTTGATTTGTAGAATTATTATTTTTAGAGCATATTGGGTTTAATTGTTTATTTAGTGTGAAGCTTTAAAGATAATTATGGAGATTAATTAGAGTCCAAGTCAAAGACAACAACTTATGGAAAGAGATATGCATGGAAATTGGAGGTAAGGAAATAAAAGCTAAAAAGATGGAAAAGGAAAAGCTGCCTAAATCTGGGATTCTGCACACACGTCCAAAGATATGCGTTTTTACCTAAGAAATAGGCCGAATTTGGTAATTTCCTTCTATAGGGCCTAGATAATTCTGTTGCGATTCTTTTGGTATCTTATAGAGCTCAATCCGACCAATAACGAAGAAGATACACCCAAAACAGCGCAGCAGTGTTTATCTTTATTTTCTTACGAATTTGAGTTGGGCCAGGAGTCCATTACTTGAAGTTATCTCCAAGAAACGAATTAGGTCAACCTCTACACTATAAATACCGCCTCTTAACAATCTTAAATCATCCTTGGTGAAACCTTAAGCCAAGAGGAAGCTTAGAACACAAGAGAGAAGTCTGGAAGGAGTTGTCATCAACAATGTCTTCTTCTACCTTTAGATTTGTAATTTCTTTCTTTTCTTTCATGAACTAAATTTCTTTAGCTTGAGTTTTAGCATTAATGTATGAACCCTAGTTTTGATTGACATCTACCTAATTTGGGAATTTAATGTTTTAAATAGAATTATAGTTTTTATTCTCTGTTTATGTGTTTGGATTTATATTATGTGTTCTTGTGGACTGCAGCCATTAGAATTACCATCTAGTAATTAGGATACCATTGACAACGGTGTTTAATTACATGTTTAGCACATAACGTTTAGTTTTAGGTTTGATCTGACAACCCAACCTAGCTAGATAATCACTATTTTTTTTTTGATCATTAAATCAAACTTTATTAATAGCAAATCAACTTCCAATATCTTTTACAATTTGAAACCAAGACATCTAAAGCCCAACATGGGTCACTAGAGCTAATCTCGGCCCAAATTACAAAAAGCCTTACTACATACTCAAATAACCTTACAACTATTACAACCTATAATTAAAAACCAACCCGTTACTTATCTATTACAAATTTTATCAAATGGACCTAACATAAATATAAGAAAGAAACTATTCACTAATCCAATTTATCCACCATCTCTTTAATCTTCATATTCTTGACATTCCATGCAAGTAACTTCATTTTCACCATATTTTCGATTCTCTTACATAGCTGCTCATCATTTATCACCTTGCCTCCATGTTCATACTCGTTTCTCAGCCACCATAAGTTATACACATACGAAGTAATCATGTTACTCACAAAGCTTATCTTTTCCTTGTTTCCTATCTTGTTCACTTCATTACAAATATCATCGAAGTCTTTCGGTACACAGTTTAAATCACACCTGCATAATATGTTCTTTAATACCCTCTTACTGAAAGAGCACTCAAAGAAAATATGAGAGTTAGATTCAACTCCAGCTTTACATAAAGAGCATAGAGGATTTATAGTATTGCCCCATTATAACATCCTATCCTTCGTACTTAGTCTATCATTAACTGCAATCCACGTGATAAAAGCACACCTTGGAATGTTTTTCTTGCTCCATACAAGGTTGAACCAAGTTACCTGATCAGATTCTTCCTTAGAATTAATTTTAGCTAGAGTTTTTTTAAAGGAAAACTTCATCTTAATACTCTCAGTCCACACTTTAACATCTTCTCTATCATTCAATTTCACATCTTTAATAAGAGGTAAGATTTTACCTATATTTGGTGGTAGCCTCCATCTACTTCCACCATAACAATTAGAGACAGTTTTGTTGCTATTTATATCTATTTTATTCAACACAACTCCAGCTTTTTCCTGCGCACTACTCTTTTCTATCCATCTATCCCAAATAATATAAGTATCTTTTCCATTATTAACTTTATGATAGATAAATTCATAGGCAATTTTCCTAACCTTCAGAATTTTCTTCCATATCCAAGAGTGTGCTTGTTTTTCTTCAAGTGCCCAAATACAATTATTTTTTACTATGTTGCACTTTACCCATTTGCTCCACAAGTTATCTTTTTGTGCATACATTCTCCAAAAGGTGAACAATAGACACACAAGGTTAAGATTCTCAATCTTCGGAATTCCTAATCCTCCTTCTTGCTTACTAGTACATACTCTATCCCAAGCTATTTTAGCTCCATGAGCTCCATCATTACTACCTTTCCATAAGAAACTTTTCATCAGTTGATTTAATTTGTATATAACCTGCTTAGGGAGTAAGAAAACACGGCACCAAAACATGATTTTACTGATCAGTACGCATTTAATTAGCTCTACTCTACCAGAATATGATAGTAATTTAGAAGACCAATGATTTATACTACTATAAATCTTATGCACCAATTTATTACCCTCTTCAACACTCAACTTTTTTGGCAGTAAAGGCACACCAAGATACCTTACTGGTAGACATCCCATTTTAATGTTTAATTCTTCAGAAATTTTGATTCTCAGGTCATGATCAGTACCTCCATAATAGATTTCACTTTTATTGTAATTAATATTAAGTCCAGACATCCTAGAGAACAGCTCAAGCCCTTTCCTTACTTCTCTAGCTGAATCAACATCTGCTTTTAAAAATATTAGTAAGTCATCTGCAAAGATGATATGATTTAGTTTCATCTCTTCACATTTTTGGTGATAATTAAAACTCTTTTTATTACCCAACTCATTGAATAGCCCTGTAAAAACTTCCATACACATGGCAAACAGGTAGGGTGAGAGTGGATCACCCTGCCTTAAGCCCCTCTTTCCCTTGAAAAATCCACAATTTTCACCATTTATACACACTGAATAGGATGGTGTACACACACACATCTTAATCCATCTTATGAACTTCTCAGGAAACTTAAAGGCCTTTAGTACATTCAATAAAAACCTCCAGTTGACACTGTCATATGCCTTCTGAAGGTCTAGATTGATTGTACACTTTGGAGCAGAGTTTTTCTTCTCATATCCCAAAACAATTTCTTGGGCTACTAAAATATTATCCCCAATGTACCTATTTCCCACATAAGCAGCTTGGTTCAAAGATATAATAGAGTTAATTACTTTTTTAAGCCTTTTGCAAATTACTCTGGAGATAGTCTTATAAGATATATTAGTACATGAAATTGGCCTGAACTTTCTGACACTAGAAGCATCTTTTTCTTTTGGTATAAGCACTATGTTAGTAGCATTAATTTGAGATAATATTTTGCAATTATTGAGTGACTCTCTGACAGCATGAGTAAAATCTTGCCCAATCACATTCCAAGAAGATTTATAGAAGGTAGAATTAAGGCCATCAGGCCCAGGGCTTCTATTTTCTCCTATAGAAAATACTGCATCTTTAATTTCTGCATCTGTAATAGGAGATATAAGTTCATTACCTTGCTCATTAGACACCTTGGTATTAATTAGCCTTCCAATAGTTTCACTTGAGCATACTTCTTCACTTGCATCCTCAGTTCCAAGTAATTTAGTATAGAACTGAATAAATTCTTGTTTAATGAGGTTAGGATCTTCTATTACCTCCCCTGTATCAGTGATTAGAGTAGAGATAGTATTTCTAGCAATTCTCCCTTTAACAACTTTGTAAAAATAGGCTGAATTGCAGTCCATTTCATTAATGGCTACACATTTAGCCTTTTGCTTCATAATATTATATTGTATAGTGATAGCTTCTTGAAGGTTACTATTGAGTATCTTCTCTTCCTGTAGTATATTAGAGCTAGTGTTACCAGACATAATTTTCATTTGAATCTCATCCAAACGAGTTTTCATCTGTTCAATCTCCACACTGTTCTTTTTAAAGTGTGTATTATTAAATATTTTAAGGGCAGCTTTCACATTCTTCTGCTTAACACAAAATCTATACATACCATTACCCTCAACATTAATATTCCATGCCTCCTTCACTATATCTATATACTTCTCGTGTTTAGACCAAATATTAAAAAATCTAAATTGACTTTGAACAAATTTCTTTTCACCTCCAATATTTAATTTAAGAGCACAATGGTCAGAAGATGATGGTGGATGGATAATAACACTAGACTTCAGAGAATCTATCCATCTTGTATTAATAAACACCCTATCAATCTTACTATCCCTAATTAGCTCACTTGTATTCTTATTAGTCCATGTATAATAATTTCCTCCATAATTATGCTCATGTAAACCTGAGTCATCAATACAATCTATGAAATCTTGAGCTCCTTTATCCAAGTCAGTACAATTCAATCTATCTCTAATCCTGAGAATCTCATTAAAATCACCCATGAATCCCAACTTTTCTTTCTCATATAGTTTACACCACTTCACCATGTCACTCCACAACATTCTCCTGTCCTCATCTGAGTTACTAGCATAGACCATTCCAATATATAACATTTCATTATTTTCCTTCACTTTAATCTGAAGAATCATAGCTAGATAATCACTATGGTTTAGTCTTTGTGACTATTTACCAATTACAGGAAAAGTTTGCTTAGGAAGCCTTATTGACACAGGTAAATCCTATTTGAAACTACCGATAGCATATTGGGACCGATTAGGGAAATACTACATAATTCACCCTTACATGTTTAGAATGGCAAAACTAGTGGGGATTACATGCTAATAACTTAAGCTATATTCTCATATCACTTCTCTTTCATATTTATTTTCTGTCTTTTAAATTCTTAGTTTTAATTTAGTTAATTAGAAAATCAAACAAAAATCTATTTGTCTTTACTTTTATTTGCGTTTAGTTGTTCTAACTTTAATTATTTACATTTGATATTTGCATAAAATTCTCCTAACCTCTGTAGTCTCTGCGGAACGAATCTTTATCTAAAACTTGCACACGATCTGTTTTTTGCAGAACCGTGTAGTTCTAGGGTGTTTTTGCACTTTATTTACATCTTATTTTATCACACCCTAGGCCCCACCAAGCCCTTAAACAACATAAGTTAGGAAATAGGATTATGAGGATCCCTTGCGTTCTCAAGTGCTACCTTCTCATACTACGTTTTACATCTTTTTACTTGTGTTTTACCTTTTACTTGCATTTTATCATTAGTCTTTCATTAAGTAGAATTAATACAACAATCAAATCAATCATTATTTTTTACTTGTTTTCATAAGTGCAACCATTCATTACTTGTTAAACATTGTAGTCAACCAAACCGTCCCTGCGAACGATCCTAGATCATTATTACTACTTGGGACAACCGTACACTTGTGGTTGTGGTTCGATCACATTTGCATTTATTTTAGAACACACAAAGGACCACCAAGTTTTTGGCGCCGCTGCCGGGGACGGTAGCGTGTGACCACGGTGTTTACCTTTAGTGATAGTTGCATTTATTTTATTTTATCAGTTTTACGCTTTGTGTTTGTTCATCTTTTTCAGGTTTTTAGGTTTGGTGTATGCGAAGAAGACTATTCAAGGATCTAGAGCCAATACCTCCGATCCTTAGTAATCCAGAATCGTTAATCAGACTTGCTAACAAGAGAAGGAGAGAACAAGAAGCCTTAGAGGTAGAAGAATTAATTAACAGAATGGAGGATATCAATCTTCAGAATCAACAAAATAATGGACAAGGTCTAGCTAGACGCAAATGGCCAACCAATAGCGCCACCAGGCATTATTCCTCAAGTTCAGCCACTAAATCCTAATCCTCAAGTTCAGATAGTGATGAATCAAGATCCATGGTTTGTTAATGGTCCTCTAGAAGCTCCATTTCGTGCTCCTGCTCTAGGAGTAGGTGCTCCAGATATCAATGTTCCAAGATTTCGTCCAGATTCGGGTATGTTAGCTCAATTCCAAAATTTTGGAAATTTTCGTGGTAGACCAGGATAAGATCCTATCCGAGCTGTATAGAAATTCAAGCAGATATGTGATTCTTACATCACACAAGGGGTTTCAAGAGAACAACTAAATTACGCTGCGTTTGGATTTTTTGTCATTGATGGAGCAAGAGAATGGCACGATACACAAGATCCTACGAAGATAACAATCTGGGACCAATTAGAAACTGCTTTCTTTGACAGGTTTTACCCAAGTAACATGAGGTTAGATGATCAACTTGAGTTAACACATTTCCGTCAAGAGTATGATGAAACATTGGGTAAGAGTTGGACAAGATTTCAGATGTGCTTACGAATGGTTCCCGATCATGGCTTTACAGAACAACAACAACTAAAAATATGTTACAAAGGCCTTGATGGGAATTCAAGAGAGAAATTGGATTTGTTATGTGGTGCGGGATTTCTTCAAGTTCAACCAGTTCATGCAAAAATCATTTTGGAAAGAACAGTCAAGAATGAAGTTGGGTGGACTTCGGTAAGAACCCTGGTTAAAGGAGTGAATAATGTTAATATCGAAGAAAAATTTGCTACGCTTGAAAATAAGATTCAAACTACTATAGAGCAACAGTTGAAAAAACTTACACTAGCTGTAAAAGAGGGATTTTCGGGTAAGAAGGTAGATGTGCAAGCTGCACAAGAGGTTTATATGTGTTCGATTTGCAGGGTAGATGATCGTGATTAGGAAAATTGTCCGAATAATCAAGAGCCTGTGATGTTTGTGTCCAACAGAGGGAACTTTAATTCAAGTGGTAATGGATATCAGCCTAACAGAAACCATCCTGGGTTTCAATACTCGAATCCTAATGGGGCCGCCAATCCTACATATGCGTATCAGCCGCGTCCCCAAGGTAACAACTAGAATCCAAGACCACACAACAATTATCAAGGAGGACAGAATCAAGGTAATTATGTACAAAGACAAGCTCCTCAAAATACTTACGATGAAACCATGAACCAAAAAGCTCTACCTGCACATCCACAAGAAGGAGTAGTTACCCTTCAGAAAACCGTTGAAAGTTTAATTGCTCTTCAGACACAAGCTATGGAACGTCAACAAGCATCTGAAGCAAGTATGAAATTAATGCAGAATCAAATGGCGCAATTTGCAAAACAGCTTAATCGCCGTCCACAAGGGCAACTCCCTAGTGACATAGAAAATCCGAGACAACATGAAGATTGTAAAGATGTTACATTAAGAAGTGGTAAGAACCTTCCTCCACCTCCTTTTCCCGTTATGAAAGAGAAAGAAGTTCCAAGAAAAGAAAAGGAAATGGGTGAGAAAGAGAAAGAAAAAGAGAACGATAAAGATAGTGAGGTTGAAGAAATAGTGACGCCAAGTGAGATTCCAAAGAAGAAATATGATATTGTTAGTAATCGCCCTCCACCACCGTTTCCATCTCGAATTCAGAAAAAGGGTGATTTGGCCGATTTTTCAAAATTCTTTAATAGAGTGAAGGGCCTAAGTATTAATATTCCGTTACTAGAGGATATTCGAGATATTCCCAAGTATACGAAGTTTCTGAAGAGGGCCCTCACTAACAAAAGGCCTTATTGTGATAATGAGATGATTGGTCTTCCTGAAGAGTGTAGTGCGATTTTCCAGAGTAAATTACCTCCAAACTTAGTTGATCCTGGGAGTTTCACGATTCCGATATCGATTTGAGAAGAATGGAAAGGAAAAGCGCTATGTGATTTGGGTGCAAGCATCAATTTGATGCCCAAATCGATCTTTGATAAGCTAAAAATTGGAGAAGCAAGACCTACTTCTATGGTCTTGCAAATGGCGGACAGGTCTCTTGCACATCCTAAAGGCCGAATTGAGGATGTCCTCGTTAAGGCAGGTACACTTATATTTCCCGTTGATTTCGTAATACTTGAATACGACGCGGATAGAAATGTCCCCATTATTTTGGGTAGACCATTTCTAGCCACGGGGCGTACCTTAATTGATGTAGAGAATGGCGAATTAACGATGAGGATTCAAGATGAGGAAGTCAAATTCAATGTGTTCTGAGCTATGAAATTTCCAGATTCTCAAGAGGATTGCTTCTGAATGGATGTAGTTGAGCGGGCATCGAAAGAGGTATTTGATTGTTTTAATTATGATGATATTTTGCAGGCCGCTTTAACATTAGATTTGCCTGAGATGATGGAAGAGCTGGCCGAAACAGTGTCAGCTCTCAATTCTGAAAATCCTAAGTATAGGCGTCTTGCCTATGAACCTGTAAGAGAACCGGGCGAGATTGTTCCTAAAAAGAAGCCTTCAATTGTATCTCCTCCGGAATTGGAAAAAAAACCGTTACTAGCACACATGAGGTACGCGTATTTAGGTACTAATGAAACTCTACCTGTTATTGATTCAGCTAATTTAACAGGTCCTCAAGAAGATAAACTGTTGCGTGTGTTGAGAGCCAACAAAGAGTCAATAGGTTGGACAATTGCTGACATCAAAGGCATTAGTTCATCCTATTGTCAACACAAAATTATACTTGAAGATGACAACGCACGCTCAGTTGAAGGTCAAAGGAGATTAATGCCCGTTATGAAAGATGTAGTGAAGAAAGAGGTGATCAAGCTTTTAGATGCGGGGATTATTTATCCCATTTCGAGTAGTGAAATGGTGAGTCCAGTTCAGTGTGTACCGAAGAAAGGAGGAATGACAACATTTCTGAATGATAAAAATGAAGCGATTCCTTCAAGAACGGTAGTTGGTTGGAGTGTTTGCATGGACTACAAAAAGCTGAATAAAGCCACCAGTAAAGATAACTTCCCTTTGCCCTTCATCGATCAAATGTTAGATAAATTAGCCGGAAGAGAATTTTACTGTTTCTTGGATGGCTACTCCGGGTATAATCAGATTTACATGGCTCTAGAAGATCAACATAAAACTACATTTACCTGCCCCTTTGGTACTTTTGCATATCGCAGGATGCCATTTGGGTTGTGTAACGCTCCTGCTACTTTTCAAAGATGTATGATGGCCATCTTCTGGGATATGATCGATAATTTCCTTGAAGTGTTTATGGAAGATTTCTCCGTGTTTGGTGATGATTTTGATAAATGTTTAGATAACTTGGAGAAAGTGTTAATAAGATGTAAGGAAACAGACTTGGTAAACTGGGAGAAATGCCATTTCATGGTTCGCGAAGGTATTGTTTTGGGTCACAAAGTTTCGAGTGCTGGGCTAGAGGTTGATAGAGCGAAGATAGAGGTAATTAAAACTCTTCCCCCTCCTGTTTCTGTTAAAGGGGTAAGGAATTTTCTTGGCCATGCTGGCTTTTATAGGCGTTTTATTAAGGATTTTTCTAAGATTGCTAAACAGTTATGCAACTTACTCGAAAAGGACTCCAAATTCCTTTTTGATGAAGCTTGTTTAGCGGCTTTCCAAGCAATTAAGGAAAAGCTTATTTCTGCTCCTATAGTGTTACCTCCATATTGGAATTTACCGTTTGAGGTTATGTGTGATGCGAGTGATTTGTGTATGGGAGTTGTATTGGGACAGAGAAAAGAGAAGGTTTTTCATTTGATTTACTATGCTAGTAAAACTTTTAATGGTGCTCAGATTAATTACACAGTTACAGAAAAGGAGTTGCTAGCAGTGCTATATTCATTTGATAAATTTCGCTCTTATCTTCTTGGAGCGAAAGTTATTGTTTATACAGATCATTCCGCGATCAGATATCTCATGGAAAAGAAAGATGAGAAACCAAGGTTAATCAGATAGGTTTTATTACTTCAAGATTTCGATTTAGAAATCAAAGATAGAAAGGGTTGTGAGAATCAGGTTGCAGATCATCTACCGCGTTTAGAGGGTTCAGAGATGAATAGTGGTACTGAAGCAGTTAGAGAAGAATTTCCTGATGAGAGTTTATTCGTTGTTCGATATTATGAAGCTCCTTGGTATGCAGATATTGCAAATTTAGTGGTGAGTGGTGTTTTTCCTAAAGGTTCTACTTATCAAGAAAGAAAGAGGTTAGCTCATCATGCTAGACAGTTCTTTTGGGAGGATCCATTCCTCTACAAAGTTTGTGCTGATCAAATGATACGAAGATGCGTAGCAAGAGAGGAAACTGAAGCCATTATAGCTGGATGCCATGATCCACTATATGGAGGACATTTCAAGGGAGATAGAACTGTTGCGAAGGTATTCCAATCAGGTTTTTACTGGCCTTCTCTTGTTAAAGATTGTCATGAATATGTTAAGAGATGTACGAGATTCCAGTTTACCGGAAACATATCCAAGAGGGATGAGATGCCACGTAATAATGTGTTAGAAGTTGAAATATTCGATGTTTGGGTATAGACTTTATGGGTCCTTTCGTTCCATCAAATGGTAACCTCTATATCTTATTAGCTGTTGATTATGTGTCTAAGTGGGTAGAAGCGGTGGCGTTACCTACCAATGATTCACGAGTAGTGATTAAGTTCTTGAAATCACATATTTTCACTAGACATGGCACACCTAGAGTGATTATTAGCGATGGAGGATCTCATTTCGTTAATAAATATCTGAAGACTATTCTAGAGAAGTATGGTGTAAGACACCGTGTATCTACTGCCTATCATCCACAATTCAATGGTCAAGCTGAAGTTTCGAATCGTGAAGTCAAGTCAATTCTAGAGAAAACCGTTGGTCCTACAAGAAAAGATTGGTCAATGAAGTTAGATGATGCGTTGTGGGCCTATCGTACTGCGTTCAAAACTCCAGTTGGTGCATCTCCTTATCGTATGGTGTATGGTAAGGCTTGTCACTTACCTTTAGAGCTTGAAATGGGTGCCTATTGGGCGATTGTGCAATTGAACTTAGATCCTGTCTTAACTGGAAAGAATCGTATGATGAAGCTTAACGAACTTGACGAATTCCGATTGCATGCTTATGAAAATGCCAAACTTTACAAAGAAAACACGAAGAAATGGCATGACAATCGGATTCGTACAAAGAACTTTGAAGTGGGGCAAAGAGTATTGAAGTATAATTCAAAGTTCAGCAATTATCCGGGTAAGTTAAGATCTAAGTGGTCAGGTCCATACATTGTGACCAAAGTTACACCTCATGGAGCTATAGAAATAGAACATCCGCTAGAGAACCGTACCTTTATGGTAAACGGTCACAGATTGAAGATATACCATGGAGGTGAAGATACCAATCGCTCGGAAGATCCACTTCCCGGGGAGGTCATGTATCTCCTCGAGACTCCTTAGAAGCGTAAGGTAACCCGTCGAGCTTAACGACGTCAAACAAAAGCCAATTCTTTGTATATTAGTTGAGTTTTTAAATTTTCGCAATGTAAAATAGTTTGATTTTCGTAATTTTAGTGTTTATTATTAAGAAATGAGGAAGGGTAGTTGTTTTTGATGATTTCAGGGGGTAAAAAGGTCACGAGTTTTGGGTCGATAAGGCGAAAATAGGAGAAAAATAGGTTGGATGTCCAGGAGAAACCGGGTACCCGGTTTCGCAAAAACCGGGAACCCGGTAGTGGAGCTGGTACCAACCTTATACACGCAACACCTCGCGTTTTTGGTTCACGACACAGCGTCGGAACCGGGAACCCGCATTTCACAAAACCGGGAACCCGGTTTTGGTGCTGTAACTTCTGAAAGTTTTGACCCAGCGTTTTAGAGGCTTGCGTTTTGTAGCGTTTTGATTCGCGCCATCGACACAAAACCGGGAACCCGCATTTGGCAAAACCGGGTACCCAGTTTTGGAGCTGTCATCTTCCAAAATCTCTGACCCAGCGTTTTGAGAGGCTGCGTTTTGGTGCGTCTTGGCTCGCGCCATCGACAAAATCCGGGTACCCGCATTCTACACAATTGGGAACCCGGTTTCGGCGAGTAAAATCTCTGACCCTGCGTCTTGGGGTCCGGCGTCTTGGTGCGTATCGAGGTATTAAAAAAAATTTAACTAAGCAATTTTTCCGCGCCGTCACAGCGACGCGGAACCGGGTACCCGGATTTTGAAACCGGGAACCCGGTTTTGAAGCCGTGATGTCAGTTTTTGGGTGTTTAACCTAGTTTTCTTAGCCTCTTCTGCAAGTTTTTACCTAAAACACACCAATAGTCTCCCCACATCCGAAAATCATCAACAGAAACTCTATATATCATCAAATCCTACCCTCTTTCACCACAAAAACACAAAATCAACTCACCTCATCTCCAAAATAACATCAAATCCTTAGTTTTTCCCAAGATTTTTCTTCATCAAATCCTTAAATTAAACCCAATTCTTTCTTCTCCCATCCAAATTAAACAAAACCCATCTCATATTCCACCTAGTTCTTCAAGTCCTAAGCCTCAAAACATCATAATTCTAAACTTTTTCTCTAAGTTTCTCCTTATTTGAAGTTTTGAGTTTGAGGTGGAAAGAGATGACTAACAGAACCGGTGATTTCCGAAGAACTGCTACTAGAAGGAAAACCACCATTCGTGGTTCCCAAGACCAAGCTATTGAGATTCCTGATTCGCTTCCTAAACGAAAAATTGATGAAGTTAAGCTTGATCCCAAGAGAATAGAGATCACAGGTTAGAAGAGAAGATTAATTGATGAGCCCGAAAGTGAGAAGGACCAAGAAGAGGAAATTGCGAAGAACATTGGGGATGAAACTGAACAAGAGGTTCCGGAAGTGCCAGTTCAACAGAAACCTCCGCGTATGAAGATATGGGCCCATAAGCCTAAGAGGGTTTATACTTGTTGGAATACTCAGGTTCGTGAAAGAATTGAATTTTTGAAGTTTGGTGAGGAGACAAATTTTCATAAGGGTATTATGAGTAGTGAACACAAGGAATATGCTGTGACATGTATTAAGTTTGGTTGGAAAGAATTGCAAGAAAGGAAGCTTGAGTTTATTCCTACTTTTGTGCGAGAATTTTATGAAGGTCTAGCTACCTCCCGTGATGCAATTGATGTCCGCAAAAAGGTAGTTCCTTTCTCTGTTGAACGTATTCGGAAATCCTTGAAATTACCCAACTTTTCTGGAACATGTCCTTTCCAAGAAACTCTTAATGACCCTTCTTTCGATTTTGAATTCCTTTGGGGGACCATACTTGTTAATGGGGCTAGCCCAATTCCTGAAGGAGAAAGATATCCTGGACAGTTTTACAGCAGTAGTTTGACACCTCGTGCGAAGGTTTGGTCTCGTTTCATTATACCCACTTTCTTTGGTATTAAACACACTTCCGAGTTGAAGAAAGAATATGTAATTGTTATTAAGTGTATTTTGGAGGAGGAGCCAATTGATGTTTCTAAGATTATTTATGATACAATCATGGAGTTCGCGAAATCCCCAATGAAACAACAAAATCTCAAGTTCCCTTGCACTATTACTCAGTTGTGTCTAGACGCAAAGATTCCGCGTAAGAACGCAGATATTGACTTTGTGTCAGTTGGTGTGAGTATAGCATTGAGCACGATCAAGAATATCCATGAGGAGGAAACACAATCTACCAAAAGTCCTAGAACTCCTCTATCGAAGAAAGCAAAGACTGTCCCTGAGTTGGAATCGAAGATTCAAATGTTGGAAGAGAATCAAGAGAAGATGATTGCTACCTTGGGAAACGTTACAAAAGAATTGGACCTGCTTAGAAATTTGATCTTAGGCGTAAATGCACTTCAAAACGCGATTTATGATGCTGTTACGCGAGATAAAGGTCCTGAACGCAACACCGGTAACCAGCCACGCGCTGGTTAAGATACGTTTTCTAAACCTTCCTCTTAGTGTAGATTAGTTTAATTGCTTTATTGAGTCTTTTCGAGTCGTGGGGACACGACTCATTTTTGAGTTTGGGGTGGGGTTCGTTGCCTCATCCCAGTTTTTATGTGTTATTTGTTTTATTTGCTTTCAATAAAAGAATTTTCGGAGTTGCGTTTGACTATATAAATTTTTAAATATCCCTTTAAGCATACTTTTGATGAATCTATGATAGTAAATAGTGGACTTTAGGGATTGATATAAAACGCATTTAGAATTGCATGCAAACATAGGTAATTAATAGGAAAAATTAATGAACAATGCAAATGAAGTAAGCTTGTACTTAAGGAATATGTTTGGTGTGTAGAACGTGAAATCCTAATTAGTAGAGAACCCACCTAGATATGAACTAAAGACAAGCTATGTACTTAGGAAAATGATAGGGGCAGTTCTTTGTTAGCCATTTGTGCTTTTTTTAGCCTTCTATCCCTTATGTTAATTATTATCCGTCTTAGCCCACTTTGAGCCTTTAGCCTTTTCTTTGTAGCCACGATATAAGCCATTATCCCTTAGATTATTAGGCATGACCATATGACCCGCACTTGAATCACAATCCTGAGATATGTCTCGAGCTTGAGTTTGGGGTGGTGGGACCACTTATGGGGAATTTAATGGGTTGGGATTGATGTGTTTTGTATTGTAGCACAATTGCAGATGATATATACTTGTAACCCTTTGCCGGGAATGAAGAAAAATGAAAAAAATTCGAAAAATCATACAGTAGAAACCGGGAACCCGGTTTCGTCAAAACCGGGAACCCGGTTTCGTCAAAACCGGGAACCCGGTTTCGTCAAAACCGGGAACCCGGTTTGCGTCTGTACAAAAAAAAAAGAGAAAAGAAAAAGAAAAATATGAATGAATAAAACATCCGACAAAGTGGAAATTTTCTGAAAAATCATCTTGTTTATAGTGGGTAGACATGGGACGCTAAATTGTTGCGTATATGGGTGAGTGAGAACATCTTTTGAGCGTTAACTCAAGCTCGAGGACATTGTTGATGGTAAGTGAGGAGAGAGCCAAAAGCTCACTTCAAATTTACCAAATATACATCCACACCCGTCCTTAAGCCGATATTATAACCATAAATACCTCGTGATTCCTAAGTGCATAGTGAATTTATAATTCTGTTGATAGGGAATATACTAGGTGGAGCGTTCAAAGCGATTTAGGATTAATGACCACCCTATAGCCATCATACAGAGATGAGTACAAGTGTAACCTTCAAGCATTGCAACTTTAATTTTATGATTGAGATTATTTATGTTTGATGTTGCATTTTAGATGTATGTGTATACTAGTTTCTAGAGTTTGTTATATGAGATTTATCTTAAGAATTGCTTTAGGGTTTATTTGTTAGCTTCTACTTGTTTATACGCTTACTTCTACCCCTTTGTTTTGTTTTACTTTGTAGGGACGACAAAGGTTTGAGTTGGGGGTCTTGATGTCTCCCTAATTGTTCTTATTTTTTACCCTTGGGAGACATCATTTTTTATGTTTATTTGAATACTTTAATAGACTTTTGAGTTAAAAATGCAATAATCCGGAATTTCCATTTTATTTCTAGTAATTTGATTTATTAAACTTTTGCGCGTAATCTTGTGTGTTTTAGTGAAAAGTTTGTAGGTTTTAATTATTAGCTAGGAATGGAATCCGAGAAGAGAGTCAAAGATCGTGATATGGAGTCAAGACTTGAAGATAAATCCCGAAAGAATTGTTTTTAGAGCTACAAATCTGTTTTCCAGGCCAAAGATTGCTGATTTCAAGGCGCTTAAGAGATGATTTAGCCGCTGACCTTTGAAGAGAAAACATTCCTTATCGAGTTACGGAATTTTAGCAACTGGAATCAAGTCAATCGGAGTCATAACGAAGCGGGAAAATCCGTTTTAGTGGAGGTACATCAGCAGTTACGGGATTTTGGGCTAAGTTAGTGGATTTGGGCCTTCAATATTTCATTTAATTAAAAGCTTAGGTCCAAGTCCGAATTTGAGCTTATAAAAGGAGCTCTTGACTTCTATTTTTCACACAACACAATTCATTCTTTACAATTAAAAACATCAGAGAGAAGCAACAGAAGGAAGAAAGAAGAAGCTGCAAGAGCTAGAGAGGGTCTATATCTCCGTTCTCAGTCATTCCCATTCCGGAAATTAGGTTTCTTTTAATTTTTATTCTGTAATCAAATATGAATTCCATTTCAATTAATTTAGTTTTTGTTTTAATTAGTATGAGCTAAACATTTATTAGTGCTTGAGAACACTTTATGGGTGAATCCAAATCTTATTGAATTTCATATGTTGAATTTGGGTTTCTGTTAAATTAAATTAGATTGGGACTCTTACTCTTTTCTATAATTTGGGATTATTTACTGTTTTTAGAGTCATGAACTAAGAACAGGTGTTAGTATCTAGGCTATTCCACATATGTGGCGTGTGGATCACCCTGACCGAGGGTTTAGGTATAGAACCAATTATTCAATCTTAAATAGAAGCTATTGATTCTGACGAACTTAGTTAATTTTAGGGCCAATGAGGTAAAATTCTTAAACATCTAAAAGTGGATCATATTTACCCTGACGAGACTAGTGACACTCTAGGATAGCCTTATAGTCCACCCTGACGGGGGTATAAGGAATTTAGAATCCCGACCATTGTAATTGACCAATTTAGCCCTTAAACAACATAAGTTAGGAAATAGGATTAGGAGGATCCCTTGCGTTCTCAAGTGCTACCTTCTCATACTGCGTTTTACCTTTTACTTGCATTTTATCATTAGTCTTTCATTAAGTAGAATTAATACAACAATCAAATCAATCATTATTTCTTTACTTGTTTTCATAAGTGCAACCATTCATTACTTGTTAAACATTGTAGTCAACCAAACCGTCCCTGCGAACGATCCTAGATCATTATTACTACTTGGGACAACCGTACACTTGCGGTTGTGGTTCGATCACATTTGCATTTATTTTAGAACACACAAAGGACCGCCAATATCCCCATTTTTCATGAATTAGTATTAGTTGGAGACATCATTTTTAGTGCTTTAGAAGTCTAAATACTCAATTTTCACATGATATAGTGCACTTTCCTATTTCTAGTCTTGATTTAATGAATTATTATTTTTAGAGCATATTGGGTTTAATTATTTATTTAGTGTGAAGCTTTAAAGATATATATGGAGATTAATTAAATGCCAAGTCAATTCTAAGAGATAAAGGAAAGAAGATATACATGGAAAGAGTAATGCTGGGTATCACCCAAAAAGTGATCACTCAAATATCACCTTCCTAGGTGGTCCAATTAACCTGTTTCTCTTTCCTGATTACTTTTTTTCTCTCTCTTATATGAAACCGTTTAATTGGACCACCTAGGAAGGTGATATTTGGGTGATCACTTTTTGGGTGATAACCAGCATTACTCACATGGAAATTGGAGAAAAGAAAGGAAAAGCTAGGATATGGAAAGATAAAGTTGTCAAATAAATCTGAATTCCAGAACCCACGACCACAAATGGGCTTATATCTCAAGATTGTCTAGGAATTTGGAAGAATGTTCAAGAGTAATGTTAAAGACCTTTCCGAGACGATCAGTTTCGACTATTGGAACGCATCAAACGGATAAGAATTGAAGTAGTTATGACCAAAACAAAACGGGGCTGATTGTTACCTTTTTTTTATTTTTTAGGGTTACAAATTTGAGTTGGGCTAGGAGTCCATTACTTGTCTTATACTCCAAGAAAACGAATTAGGTCTTCTAAACAACTATAAATACACCCTTATATCACTTTTAAATCATCCTTGCCTCTCATTAATTAGTCCTTAGGTTTATTATCATTAGAGTTATTGAAGTGAGCAAGATGAATTCTTTGTATCAATCTTTTAGTTTATTTCCTTCAGGTATGAACTAATTTTCCCATAGCTTTGGTTTTCCATTATGTATAATCTATGAATTCTATTTTCTTTCTATCTAAGTTTCTTTGAAAATTGTATGTTTTAATTTGATATTAGTTGTTTACCCATATATTTGTTTATGTGTTTTGAATTATTGTCTGTCCTATACCTGATAACATTAGGCTTTCTTAATAGTAGTTAGATGATCACCCGGAAGGGGTGTCTAATTATTGAAACACCACATAACGTCTAGTGTCTTATATTGGTCCTGACAACACCGATTCTAACTAGATAGTCATTAGGGTATGTTTTAACCACTATCACCATGTTTGGAATTGAATTGCTTAGGGCCTTGGTGGCGCTTGATAACCCTAAGTTTAGGCTGCCTCGTGGTTGTGCCGTAGACCCCTAGTCGCTCTCAAGGTCTAGGGTATGGGAATTTAGAATCCTGACTAAGTATCTAAGAGATAATTATCTTCCTTATTAACTAGAATTTGATAGAAAGAATTAGAAGGATTAGTGCATAATAGCAAAACCTAAGCTATATCTCTCATCTCATATTTCTTCGTGTTTACTTTATTGTCTTCACTTTTATTTAGTTTAATTAATTATCCCCCAATTTATTCTTCTTTAGTTTTTGTCTTATAATTAATTACTTTCTACTCGTACTATTTATCATTCGTATAACACACTAAGTCCCTGAGGACGAATCTAACTTATCATTAAAACTTGCATACGTCCTGTAATACTTGCAGTATCGTGCTTATCTAGCGTGATTGTGCATCGTTTATATATCTTTTATTCTATTATTTTATCACACCCTAGGCAACACCAGGGAGTTATCTGGTCGGAACGTAATGAAGCTATATTCAATAATGCGGAATTTGCAAAGGAGGAAGTAATTATCAAACAGGCTAAATATATTACAACGAATTATATAAGAGTGTGGCGGACAAACTCGGGAAAAACAAATAGGATCAAGGATCACGTTGAAATGGTAGGTTGGTGCAAGCCGAAGAGGGGTTTTAAATTAAACACGGAAGGGAGTTGTGTGGCGGCGAGAGGTATGGGAGGTATAGGTGGTCTTATAAGGGACGTGGATGGTGTTTGGGTGAATGGGTTCGAAATAAATGTCAAATGTACCCTTGCAGTAGTGGCGGAAGTCATGGCAATATATATGAGGGACTGGAGTTGGCAGTACAGCTAGTTATAAAGGAGCTTTGGATTGAGACGGATTCGAAAGACGCATTTGAGGCAATTAACAATATGGAAAGAGGACGAGGACTCGCAGCGTGGTGGATAGATAGGATTCGCCAGATGTTACGAGGAAATGAGCATTTCGTGTGCAAGAGGATTTACAGAGAAGCAAATGCGTGTGCGGATTGGCTCGCTCGTTTGGGACTTAGACAAGGTAACGATTTCAAAGCAACGACTGAGCCCCCTAATGGTATTTGGAGTGTACTCACTAGAGACAGACCAATATGGACATGACCTAGACAGATATACTCGGGGCTCTACCATCTAGCTTGAATATGTAGTAGTTGTTTTCTTAAACCATGGTCCCCGGACCTCCATTGTAATACAAAAAATATATCCTTCAAGCCATAATTTAATAACTTAGTTTATAATTAATGGATTACTCTTCTATCACATGGTATATAATATACATTTCTTTTTATCACTCATATTTAAAAATCAAAATAAATCATATATACACTATTACTAAATTATCCTTATATATATTTCATTTTTTTAAAATGATACTTATCTATAAACTATACTACCTATGATGTTAAATATTAATAATATAATAAAATATAAAATAAATATTAAAACTAAATCAAATTAAAAAATAAAAATCAAATCAAATTCTTGACGGAAAAAAAAAAGAATGAACAAAAATTAAAGGATCCCTCCCCTTCCCAAAATCATCCTACAACATAATCAGAAAAGTTTATGCAATTTTGAATTTTTTTTTTACAAAATCTAAAAGAAGATAGAAGACGACGTGCAATACCCATCTCCACTCCCTAATATATCTTTTCCTACTTAGACAAGACCACTTCGATCATTTAAATCCATAGTGTAAATTTTTGCTACTTCTTTTTTTTGGCCAATTGTCTGAAATCACGATTAGTTAAAGAAATCCACCCGAGATCTAGTCCATGATAGGATAGAGATAGAAGTTTGTGCATCAACAAGAATTAGTTCCTATCTTGTATCCCATTTAATTGATTGGAGTTCCAAACCTTTAACCCATACCACTCGTATCTTCTCCAACAATTGAACAAATCAAAAGACGAAACAATAATTTTTTCATATTGTAGTTCCTGAATCCTACGAAAGCTATAAGTAATTTCCGTTTTCTACTATTTTTCAACTGGAGAGTTCATGTTCCCAGAAGAAGTATAAGGGTGTGATTGGTATGTTGGAATGAGATCAGTAATCTAATAACATTACTGATTTAAACATGATTACTGTGACTGGTACATCGTAATCAACACCGTAATACCATTCCTTCTGTAATCACATTACAATGAAAATGAGGTTTTTCATTACATAGCTACTACCCATGAATGACCCATTACAATCGTAATCGTAATACATATTTCTTTATCATACTAAAATAATTTAATTATATTTCTTATCATATCTTTTTTCCATTGAATCAATCATATATGTAAAAATTCATATTATTATTTTTAAAAACTCAATTTTTTATATGATATATGAAAAACTACGTAAATACATAAATTATATATAATTACATACGATCTTTATATATCGATGATATATTTGACCATAATATACAAAGAATTATAACAATTCTTTTATTATTTCTCACATACCCATAAATCATGAATCAACATATTTATTAAAATATTAACATAAATTATAATTTAATTATTAAAATCTCATATTTCTAAAATAATTAAACAAGGTATCTAATCAATAACTAACTAATTAAATTCTAAATTACATCAGTCGTACTACTACATACATTCTCAATAAAAGATAAAATCAAAATGTATAAATCTAGGATTTATCGAACTATAGATACGAATCATCTAAAAGTATTAAAATAATTTATTTTTCATATTCTATTTGATTAAAATTATTTATATATAATAATAAAATGATTACCTTATATATTTTATATATATATCACTACTACAGCGCGGCAATTTGGCGACTAAATTTTTCGCGACTACACGATGTAGTCGCTAAAGACATGCACCATTAGCGACTACATATCTTTAACGACTACATGGTATGTTTCTCGACTACGGAGTAGTCGTTAGTAATTTTTGTTTTTATCGACTACATGAAGTAGTCGTAAAATCGTAGAAGGTAGTCGCTAGTGGTGTGTTTGTTTAACGACTACTTTATGTATTCGTTAGAAGATATCACTAACGACTACTTTTGTATCTTTAGCGACTACTCGTGTAGTCGCGAGTAGTGGTGGCGTATTTATTACAGCAAGTTGCGAATTGGGATACTCAAAACACCATTATTTTATAATTTCTCTTTCTTTCTCTCAAAACTCTCCCAATTTTTTTCCACAATTCATCATCAAATATTATTTCAAGACTTGGAAAAGCTTTCCCGGGTCAATCAACAACGTGAGACCGCCTCAATTATCAATTTTTCCTTCTAAATTTGCCCAAAAGTAGGTATTTTTTGTTCCATAAAACTCTTTCAAATTTATTTTATTTGCATGAAATTGTGTAGTTAATGGTAAATAGTATTACTTATTAGGTAATTCAACACGTGGAAAAGCTTTCCCGGGTCAATCAACAACGTGGGACCGCCTCAATTATCAATTTTTCCTTCTAAATTTGCACAAAAGTAGGTATCTTTTGTTCCATAAAACTATTTTAAATTTCTTTTATTTGCATACAATTGTAGTTAATGGTAAATATTATTACTTATTAGGTATTTCAACACGTGGAAAAGCTTTCCCGGGTCGATCAACAACGTGGGACCTCTTCAATTATCAATTTTTCCTTCTAAATTTGCCCAAAAGTAGGTATCTTTTTTTCCATAAAACTATTCTCATCTTTTTTATTTGATTACAATTGTATAGTTAATGCTAAATATATAGTATCACTATGTATCTTTAATCATCTTATAATTGTATATGACATATATATATACTAGGTATTACCCGTGCCTTAAGGCACTTCGATGATTAAAAAAAGTTACGCAATAATAAGAAAGGTCGATGATTAAATTGAGCTAAAAAATTTACATATAAAACAAAAAATATTGACGATTCTCAAATCCTTAAGTGATATATGAAGAACATGAAAATTCTCTTTAACCACCGTATTTTACCTTTGATCCTACATTTTTTCAGATTTTATTTAAGAATCTTTTTAAAAAAATCCACGAATATATGTGACATTTTACAAAATGCATATAATTTGCTATTTTAAATAACATGAAATATGTCTAGAAGTACATTAAAATTAGAAACTAAGAAGAAAAACCAAACAAATCAAAAGAGGAACCTTTTTTGTGTTTTCACTAATGAGTTTTCACCCAATTCCATATTTAAAAAAAAAAGAATAACAACCACAAAATTTCCCATAGAGTTACGATGAATTAAAAAAAAGTGAAACATAAGTCATCCCTAACTTAATGAAACATTATGATTTTTTTATTGTGGAATGACCAACTGAAAAATATATCACTTATTCACTATGACCAACTGAAAAACCTAGCATTATTTTCAATTATGAATTCTCCATCCCATCTGGCACTTAACTGCTTCTCGGTTCACCTCATTCTTAATACAATACGATGAAACCGCAACCCCATTTTGGCTCCACTTGAACATCCGTTATCATCATAATGAAACATGATTCTTCAAGTAGTGCTACATGAAACACATTATTCAATTTATGTTGGACCACTAATCCCTGTAGATTTTCCAATTTGAAAACGGAGACAGTTAAAACGGTTTATCACATTTCAACAATAAGAATATGAATACGGGGACCAACGATACAATATATTTGGTCATTTCCTATAATACATGTACCAATGAAGCATTTCACCCAAAATTAGAAAGAAATTATAAACACTGATCAATAAAACCCAAATCTTACATGCCACCTTCTTGTACTAAAAGCTCAACAACTTGAACTACACCTCAAACTGCACGCCAGTGTATTGTTTGACTTGTATGATCCGCTGCATTTGCATCTCCTCCTTTCTGCAAATTATCACCATAATATTAACATTCAACTGATACTGTTTAGTGCAAATTCCAATTTTTATCAAGCTTTTTACAGTTGAGATGAACAATTCTTCCGCGTGTATAGTTGAATCAAAATTTTTGAGACATATATAATACAATTTTTTTAATTAAAAGCATTTTCCTCCCAAAGGCAATATTAAAGATTTACATGACATTCATATCATACACTTTGTCCTTTGTGGGATAAACTGCAGATATATGAAGTGATTTTATGAATTAATCACAATAACACTTCATATATCCTTGTGTACAAATAACATATGAAGCTATTACAAAATCTGAAAAGATTTCTAGTTGTCCTTACTTCATATATCCTTGGTTACAAAAAACATATGAAGTGATTACAAAAAAGTAAAAGATCTCCGTCTGTCCTTACTTCATATATCCTTGGTTACAAAAAACATATAAAATTATTACAAAAAACTGAAAAGATATCCAACTATCCTATTCATCATAATTTTCACCTGTAACCATTAAGAGATTCTTTTTTTAACATCACTCAAAAAATAAACATTTCTGATACAACGTTAAAAAGTAACTACCTAAGTTTAAAATAATACCTACTTCGCAAATTTACCAATTTTTTCCAACTCGTCAAGCTGTTAAAAACAAACAACAAAAACTATCATCCATGATCCATCACAATACAAAAGAAAAATATAGACCTTACAGACTTGAATTGATTAGGAGAATCTTCACGTAATTCAAGAATATAAGTAGCTCTCTTCACTTTAATACCCTTAAATCCTTTCAACTCTTCCATGTTGATTTCACGTTTAATTAGTGAGGAAAAAGACGAAAGAAAAAGAATAAAAAATGTACTAATACTAACTTGCTAGTAGAAGTGAGGAACTTGAGATATTCCTGAAAATAAGAGTTCTCCATGCCTGAGCTTTGCTGGCAAAATGATAATGGATTAAGGGTTCAGGTTAAGGTTTAGTTTAAGGTTAAGTTTAATGGTAAGGTTACGGTTAAGGTTAAAGTTAAGGTTAATGTTAGTTCACGGTTTAAATGTTAAAGTTTTAAGGTTAAATGTTAAGGTTAAGATTAAGTTTAAGGTTTAAATTTAAAGTTTTAAGGTAAAGTTTAAGGTCATGGTTAAAGTTAAGGTTAAGGTTTAAGGTTTAATGCTCAAGGTTAAGGTTAAGTCTTAACGTCAAGGTTAAGGTTATTTTAAGGTTAAGGTTAAAGTTAAGATAAAGGTGAAGGTAAAGGTAAAAGTTAAGGTTTTAGGTTTAAGGTTTAGGGTTTAAGGGTTAAGGTTAAAGGTTTAAGGGTTAAGTTTAAAGTTAAGGTTAAGTTGAAGATGAAGATTAAGGTTTAAGGTTTAATGTTTAAGATGTAATGTTTAAGGATAAATGTTTAGGCGTTAAGATTAAATTTAAGGTTATAATGAAAATGAAGATTAGGGTTTAAGGTTTAAGGTTTAAGGTGTAAGACTTAAGGTTAAAGTTAAGGTTAAGGTTTAAGATTTAAGGTTTAAGGTTCAAGGTCATGGTTAAAGTTAAGGTTAAGGTTTAAGGTTTAAGGTTTAAGGCTCAAGGTTAAGGTTAAGTATTAACGCCAAGGTTAAGTTTATGGTTAAGGTTAAGGTTAAAGTTAAGATAAAGGTGAAGGTAAAGGTTTTAGGATTAAGTTTTAGGGTTTAAGGGTTAAGGTTAAAGGTTTAAGGGTTAAGTTTAAAGTTAAGGTTAAGGTGAAGATGAAGATTAAGGTTTAAGGTTTAATGTTTAAAATGTAAGGTTTAAGGATAAATGTTTAGGCGTTAAGATTAAATTTAAGGTTCCAATGAAGATGAAGATTAGGGTTTAAGGTTTAAGGTTTAAGGTTTAAGGTTTAAGATGTAAGATTTAAGGTTAAGGTTAAGGTTTAAGATTTAAGGTTCAAGGTCAAGGTTAAGGTTAAAATTCAAGATCAAGGTTAAGGTTATGCTTAAGGTTAAGTTTAAAGTTAAGATAAAGGTGAAGGTAAAGGTAAAAGTTAAGGTTTTAGGTTTAAGGTTTACGGTTTAAGGGTTAAGGTTAAAGGTTTAAGGGTTGAGGGTTAAGTTTAAAGTCACAGTTAAGGTGAAGATGAAGATTAAGGTTTAAGGTTTAATGTTTAAGATGTAAGGTTTAAGAATATATGTTTAGGCGTTAAGATTAAATTAAAGGTTAAGATGAAGATGAAGATTAGGGTTTAAGGTTTAAGGTGTAAGGTTAAAGTTAAGGTTAAGATTAACGTTTAGGTTAAGATTAAGGTTAAGGTTAAATTTAAGGTCAAGGTTAGGGTTAAGGTTAAAGAAATCATAGTTAAGAAGTTGAGGTCATGGTTAATAGGTTGAGGGTTAAGGTTCATTTTAATCCTATTCAACATTTAGTCCCTTAATCCTAAAAAATATATTATCAATTCAAGTCATGAATCAATATAGTAAGTAAATTATACAGGGAAGGTCCAGGGCCAGTTCCGAGGGTAGGTTGAAGAGGCGACCGCTTCAGGCCTCTAATTTTTGGATGTTTTTAGGGGTCTTCAATTTATAATATTTTTGCATAAAGGGGTCTCATTTTGTAAATTAGACCCCTCGAGGGAAACATTGCTCAATCTTTTCTATTCATTTTTTTTTTATTTTTTTAATGACTATCTTTGTATTTTAATTATAATTTAAACTAATGCATGTAAAGGAAATATACCATTTACGTTAAAAAGTTTACCAAAAGGTGATAAGGCTTTATTTATCTGTGGTGATTAAGATATTCTACTAATTAAGTTTTTATGTCACAAAAAAAATTAATTGAAAAATTATTATTATTATTATAGGAGACAAAAAAGACATCACGGTCCCATTGTCATTATCATAATGTTCATGTTTCAAATGAGATTAAAAATAAAGAAAATAAAATAAATAAAAAATTATTTAAATATTGTAATGTAAAGTGATTTTTTTAAATTTTATATTATATCTAGTTGAACTTTTTTTATAATAAATTTTAAAAAAAATCTTAAATTTTGTAGTACTTTATAAATTTTTATAAAAAAAAATAAATTTTATTTATACGAAAGTTAATTGGAATTTTTATAATTTTATTTATATGAAGGTTAAAAGGATTATATATTATTTGATATTTCCATGCGTATATGTATATAATAAATAAAAGAATAGAAAAAATAGGAAATTATGAGATGAATGGGGGGATTATGAGCCAAATGGGGGGATTATGAGACTAACGGGGGAGTTTGAGGATAAATAGGGTAAATTAGTTTTGGTTCTGCTTTATTATATAGATATATATATATATATATATATGATATAATGCTTTTAATTTTATATTTATTCATTTATTTGGTGATGTAATATTTTGTGTGTTTTTAATTTTATATTTATTTATTTAATTGGTGATGTAATAATTTTTTTTCATTATATATTCATGTATTTAATTGGTGATGTAACAATTTTTTTTATATTTATGTATTAAATTGGTGATGTAATAATCTTCCTTTTCATTTTATTTTTATGTATTTAATTGGGGATGTAATAATTTTTTTCCTTTTATTTATGAGACATTTATGTTGTATTTTTTTATATTGGAGTAGTTGATTATGGTTTCGGGTATTGATAAAAGTTGGATTGCTTCCGCTCATAAAGTTTCGCGTGAATTTATTAAAGGGATAGAAGCATTTATCGTTTTTTCTCAAAAAAATAAAGGTCCTGAAGAAACAACTTTTTGTCCGTGTAATTGGTGTTCGAATTATCGTCGGTATGACGTGGTCAAAGTTAAGGGCACATCTTTTACAATTTGGATTTTTGTCCACGTATGAGATTTGGACAAAGCATGGTGAGAGCGCGGATATTCCCGAGACTCGATATGAAGAATATGAAATGTTGGATGTCTACGAAGATTTGAGACCTAATTATGAGGGTGGTGGTCATTCGGGTGACAACGAGATGATAGGCTCGACTAGTTCAGCACGTGGCAAATTTGAAACGATGTTTTCCGAATTAGAGACCGAGTTATACCCTGGTTGTATAGTAATGAGTTCATTAAATTTCATTGTGAAGCTAATGCACGTGAAGGTGAAGAACAAGTGGACTAACACGTCTTTCACCGAGTTGCTTGATCTTCTACGCCGTGTGTTGCCCAAACCTCATACCTTGCCCGAGTCATACGAGAGTGCAACAAAAAGTTAAAAAGCTTAGGTATGGGGTACAATACCATTGATGTTTGCGTGAACGATTGTGCTTTATTTTACAAAGAGAATGACTCCGTCGATAAGTGTCCAGTATGTAGTAAATCCAGATGGGACCCGAAGAAGGGTCAGAAAGTAGCGCATAAGAAACTCCGACATTTACGGATCACCCCTAGGCTGCAGCGACTTTATGCTTCGAGACACACTGCAGAAAATATGATTTGGCACCGAACAGGGAAGAGTACAGATCCAGATTTGTTGCATCATCCAGTTCATGGAGATAGTTGAAAGAGATTTGTTCAGTTACATCCTGAGTTTGCTAGTGAACCTCGGAATGTGTTCTTGGGTTTGGGTATCGATGACTTTTGTCCTTTCTCCATGCAGAACAACTCGTACATCATGTGGCCGGTTATATTGACCGTCTACAACTTACCACCGTGGGAGTGTATGAAGGAGATGACATTCCAGCTTTGTTTGTTGATTCCTAGACCCCATTCACCCGGCAAGGACATGGACGTCTTTCTACGACCTGTTATAGATGAGTTGGACGAGTTGTGGGATAAAGGGATCCTTACGTATGATGCCCACAAGAAGGAAGAGTTTACGATGAAGGTTTGTTTGTTGTCTACGACTAATGGTTACCCCGCTAGGTCATACACTTCGGGATGGTCGGGTCAAGGTTACTTAGCTTGTTCAGAATGCATGGATTCTACTCCGTCATTGAGTGTGAAGAAAGGGGTTGCTTACTTCAAACATAGACGTTGGTTACCTATCGGGCATCGATTTAGAAGCGAAAAGGTTTTGTACCTGAAATCCGATCATAGGGGCCCACCGAAGAAATATAGTCCACACGATATTCAGACACAGTTAGATGGGCTTCCCATTGTGTTTCCCGGTAAACACAAGGATTTTATGGGAAAGATCATGAGGCAAACTGGTCCACGTCTATTCAATTGGAAGAAAAAGAGTATCTTTTATCGTTTACCTTATTGGTCCGAAAATTTGTTGAAACATAACATTGATGTCATGCATTGCGAGAAAAACGTGTGTGATGCTCTTCTCGGCACAGTTATAGGTCTTGATGGGAAAGTTAACAAAGACAACGTGAAAGCGAGAATGGATCTCGAGGTTATGAAAATCAGGAAAGATTTGTGGTTGACATCGAGAGGCGGTAAACAAATACTGAATCGAGCAAATTATACGTTATCAACGGAAAAGCGGAAAGTATTTCTTGACTGGTTGAAGGCACAGAAGTTTCCCGATGGCTTCGCATCGAGTTTGAGAAATAATGTTCAAAGTGACTTGGGAAAGATTATAGGAATGAAACCTCACGACTGTCACGTGATGATGCAGTATCTTTTCGTGGCTAGTATCCCAGGGCTTATCGAAGACAAAGCGATTAATGATGCGATTATTGGGCTAGCTAACGTGTTTAGAGTCGTGTGTAATAAAAATCTCAGTAGGAAAGAGTTAGAATCGGGTAAGGTTAAAGTGGTTGAAGTTATGTGTAGATTGGAAATGATTTTGCCTCCCGCGTTTTTCGATATAATGATCCACCTGGTTATACACTTATACGACGAAGCTTTGTTAGGGGGACCGGTTCAGATGCGTTGGATGTACCCGTTTGAGCGGTATCTAAAGAAATTAAAGGAGTACATACGAAACCCGGCTAGGCCGGAGGGTTCAATCGCCGAGGGATACGTTGTAGAGGAGACTTTGACTTTCATATCGCGTTATCTTCAAGAAGAAAAAACAAAGTTCAATGAACCGGGTAAATATACCGAGATCGAAGCTCAACCTAAAGATTTGTTCGTATTTAAGAGCCAATGTATTCCTTTAGGTAAAAAGAGTATGGTAATTTGCAATACAACGAGAAGGAGCAAATCGACTGGTATATCCACTTAATTGCGATGAAATCCAAAATTTGATGACGTAAGTTTTCAATTTATTTATTATATGTTTATTCATTATGAAAAATGTATTCAATTTGCTCGTCAAATATGCAGAGAACACAAAGCCATGCTATCAGGTCCTGTAGCTGATAAAGGCAGGAAACACCGGCAAAATTTCCGAGATTGGTTTATGCATAAGGTATAGATCCATTCAAATACCAAAGTAAGATTCCATTTTAGACAACATTGTTATAATTGTTTATGCTTGTAGGTTTATGAAATGGAAAAAGAAGGTGATGCATTTGCTACAAGTGAGGTGATTTCATTGCCTAGTAAGTCTCATGGTGTAGTTTATAAGTACGATTCATGTGTTGTGAATGGTGTTAAATGGGTTACTCGTGAAAAAGGTGAAACAAGGGTGACACAAGATTACGGGGTATGCACCATGTACGAAGGAAAACCGTATTACGGTGAATTAGTCAAGATTGTAGAGGTAACATTTGATGATGATTGTTCCGTTGTGCTATTCGAGTGTAGTTGGTATAACACGAGTACCGTGAGGACAGATGGTGGGTCCTAGGGTTTTATAAGATTAAGTGCAAAAATAAAGGAACCACTTAACCGCAAGTGTACGGTTGTCCCAAGTAATATATGATAATCAAGTTCGTTCTCAGGGACGGATTAGGTTCAACCCAATTATTAATCAAGTAGTAAGAATAATTGCTAAACAGAAAATAAAAGATAAGAATTTTTGTTTGGTTTTTGTAAATTAAAAGATGCAAATAAAATAAAGACTAAAATTAAATTAACAGAAAGGAAATAAAGCAAATAAAAGACTAACTTCAGATAAGAGAGATAATTGAGTCTCGCAAAGGAACCCACTTAATCAATATAACCTATGCTATGTTTAAGGGGTAGAATTGGAATTATAATATTAGTCGGGACTCTAATATCTCCTAGCCCCCTGTCGGATGATCACTTCGCCACTAAAGTGAATAGCTGGTGTGGCCTAAGGTGTGATAAAATAATGATATAAATAAGTGCAAATACACACCCTAAACTAACACTGTACTGCAAGTATTACAGGACGTATGCAAGTTTTAATGATAAGAAGATTCGTTCCTCAGGGACTGACGAAAGTTAGAGAGAACTTATGCAAATTATCAAGTGCAGATATTAAAGATAGATAATAATACGCAAGGAGAAAGAAGAGAAAGATAGATATTTATTTGGTTTTTAATAAGAAAACTAAACTACTAAATTAAAGACAGAAAATAAATAAAAGCAAAGAAAAGAAGATAGTATGAAAGATATAACTTAGGTTTTACTAGTATGCACTAATCCTTCTAATTCTATCTACTAAATCTAGTTCATAAGGGAGAATATTAGCTCTTGGTATACTTAGTCAGGATTCTAAATTCCCCAAGCTTAGACCTTGAGAGCGACTAAGGGGGCTACGTCACAACCAAGAAGTGATTTCAAATAGGGTTATCAAACGCCACTAAGGCCCTAAGCAAATACTGCAATCTTGGTGATACGGTGATTAAAACAAACCCTAATGACTATCTAGTTAGAAGTATATTTTGTCAGAACTGCTATCGACACTAGACGTTATGTGGTGGTTCAATAGTTAAACACCCAGTTACGGTGACCATCTAACTACTATTAAGGTAATCCTATACTCGTGCACTAGCAAGGAAAACAATCATTAAATCAAAACACATAATCAAATATGAAGTAAGTAGCTAATATCAGATTAAAACATATAATTCCCAAAGAAACTTAGATAGAAGAATTAATATTCATAGATTATACATTATGCAAAACCTAAGCTAAGAGAATTAGTTCATACAAAGAAAAGAAGAAGAAAGAATTACAAAATAAGAGGTTGAAGGAGACATGATTGATGCACAGCTCCTTCCAGACTTCTTCTCTTGTGTTGCAGCTTCCTCTTGGCCATAGGGTCTGGCCAAGGATGATTTTAGAGTGTTAAGAGGCTGTATTTATAGGTTATAGGAAGACCTAATTCGTTTTCTTGAAGGAGAAGGAAAGTAATGGACTCCTAGTCCAACTCAAATTCGTATGGAAATAGAGATAAACACTGCTGGACCGTTTTGAGCATATCTTCTTTGTTATTGGTCGGATTGAGCTCCATAAGATACCAAAAGAATCGCAACAGAATTATCTAGACCCTTTAGAAGGAAATTACCAAATTAGGCCTATTTCTTAGGTAAAAACGCATATCTTTGGACGTGTATGCAGAATCCCAGATTTAGGCAGCTTTTCCTTTTCCATCTTTTTAGCCTTTGTTTCCTTATCTCCAATTTCCATGCAAATCTCTTTCCATAAGTTGTAATCTTTGACTTGGACTCTAATTAATCTCCATAATTATCTTTAAAGCTGCACACTAAATAAACAATTAAACCCAATATGCTCTAAAAATAATAATTCTACAAATCAAGACTCAAAATAGGAAAGTGCACTAAATTAAGCTAAGATCGACCTATAAACTAATAAATAAGCCTAAAATTATGTCTCTGGAGTATATTATATTATCACAAATGAGGAGACATCAAGACCCCCAACTCAAAGTTGTATCGTCCCGATACAATAAAAGTAAAGAACAGTAGGGTAGTCAAGAAGAAGAAATAGGAGGAGAATAAGAACAGAACACAATGAATGATCCTAGAGCAAAATATCTAAAAAGTCTCATGTAGTAATGTTTAAGAAATAATGAACAAATATGCTTAATATACATGTAATCAACAATCCATAAATTCAAGTCCAGATTAATTTCGCAATGCCAGAAGGAGAGGATGATAACTTAGTTCAGGTTACTGGCTATAGGTTGTTCATAGGTCCCAAATACAGCATCCAATGGTCCACTTACCTATTACCTAATAACTCAATTGTTTCTCCATCAAGCAGTTAGAAATCCTAAGGTCTTGGTTATAACTTGGCTTAAGGACGGGTGTGGTATATTTGGATAATGAAAAGTGAGCTTTTGGCTCTCTCCTCACTAGCCATTAACGAATCGCCCTAGAGCTTGAGTTTTCACTCGAAGATGTTCTCACTCAACCCAATTTATTGATGCTTTTGATTTGCATCCCCAATAATCCCAAATAAAACCTTTTATGATGATATACAAATTCCACTTTGCCGGTCGGAATATATATTCCTTTCATATCAATTTTTTGTTTTGTATAGCTATGACTCTCTTTTTGATGTTCGAGATATCACGCTATTTTTCATATATATATATTCTTTCTTTTTATGCCCTTGTTGGCAAAATTAGCTCGTAGCTTCTTTTCCATTCACTATTACCCCGGCAAAGGGTTACAATAATAACAATTTCATCATCAATAAAATCACAAAGATAATACCCAAATTCCAATGTTCCCTAATAATGAAACCCACCACCCCAAACTCAAGCTCTAAAACGAGTTGTCTCAGGTTTTGCGATTCGAGTGCGGGTCATATAGATAAGTCCTAAAAACTAAGGGTATGGATTATAATGTGTTTCAATAAAAGGCTTTAGAAAGGCTCAGAGGGGATAAGACGGATAAATAACAATAATCAAATAAAAGGGTGAGAAAGTATAAAAGGCTTCAAGTGTTTTATCATGAAAGAACTGCCTTATTCATTTTTCTAACTACCGTATTTCGTTACTTTTTCATTATTAGTTCATAGACAAGTGGGTTTTCAACTAATTTTAAACCTCACGTTCTACACACCAAATAACTATTCCTAAGTTTCAACGTGATTTCTTAGCATTGCTCATTAACTTTTCTATCCTTTATTTCTTGTTTTCATACATGCATTTAAACATATTTGTAACAACTTTCAAAAACATACTACCTACTATCATTAACTTAATACAATCATGCTCAAATAGGTACATTCAAAAATATTCTATGCCTAATTCAACCCAAAAAAATTTAAATTTTATGTAAAAACAAAAAGGAAGATGAGGACAACGAATCCCCACCCCCAACTCAAAAATGAGCCGTGTCCCCACGACTCGAAAAAGACTCAAGAAAAATAAAATTTTAAAATTAGCATACATATTGCACATAAAGAAATGGTAGGGAAGAAAGAAAACATACTCTTCGAGGCTATTACCTCGCCTTGTCGATACTCGGATTAAATTCTAATGTATCTTCTTCACCCAACTTCATATCCGCTTTTCGATCAAGACACGTGATCATAATAGGCTATTGCATTATATAACGACATGGGAGAGATCGAAAATCCGTATCACCTCCTCATAGATCAATTATGCCACATCTTCTTCTTCTCCTCACAAAATACAATTCACAAACAACCCAAGCATTCCAAATCTCCATGAACCTTCATGTATTCACCTTCAACTTCAAATACTATCTTATAAGAAAAAGGTAGTTCCTTTAATCGTTACTTCGGAGAAGCTATCATGGCCATTTAAGCTTTCTCTTTTTCTTTTGGGTATAAGGTCTTTGATTTGTAGAGGTTGTGTTGTCTTCTTCACTAAAGTTGGAATCTTTTTGCTCATCAACACAGCATGCTAACCTCTCTTCTCTTGACTTGTTTTACCCTTTGAATTGGAACTAGGACTTTTCTCACTTGATTTCTTCTCAATTAGATCCAATACCTTGATTTCTTCATCTCCCTTTCAGTAGATAATGTTCATGTTCTCTTAATCATCTCAATTGACCCCCAACTCAAAGCTTTAACCACTCTTGAAATTTGAAACTCTTGATTATTGGTTGTACAAGCTTTATTTGGTTAGGAGAGTGATTGGATGATGATTCTCTATGTGGGTAAGATGGATTCTTCATGGATTGGCTTGGATTAAGAAATTGTAGGATGAATTTTTGAAATTTAAGCTTTTGATTTTTGGATTCAAGGTGTTTTGTTATGATTTGGGTGGTTGAATCTTCCTTGTAATGATATGGAGAATGAATTGGATGTGTTTTCAAGGTGATTGGGTAGTGTTTTGATGATTGGGGAAGGTTTTATGAAGCTTTAATGGAGTTAGGAGAGTTTTGGAGCGAAGAAAGAGGTTTAAGATTTAATAATTTCGGAATAATAAGCTTTAGGTCTTCATATAGCCTTGAAACCCTTTATTTTCTCTCTCTGGCGGCTCGTACGGATTACCCCTGCGGACCATGGGGTGCACCGCGGGGTACACCGCGACATCTGATGCTCGAAAATTTTTGCTCACTGGTTAACACCCGTGGTAGGACCCCGTGGCACGTGTTTCTGAGCTGCGGACCAGGGTGCGGTGCACCGCAGGGGTGCTCCGCGCCTCCTACGTCAAAATACCCGTGGTAGGACCCCGTGGCACGTGTTTGTGCGGTGCATGGCGCAGTATAGGGTCCGGTATACCGGACCCATCAGCTATTTTTTTTTCGTTTTTGTACACAACACGTGGCTGCTACCGTGGCACGGGTTTTTACCTTGCGGTGCACCGCGGCTGAGGTCCGGTGTACCGCACGTGGCAAAAACCTCCCCATCAGCTAGATCTCGAAAAGTTATGCAGTTTAGGCTCAAAGATCACCTGATTTCGACATCCGAGCGTAAAGATATGACTTGCCGAAGTTTCTGTCCGAAAAATTTTTTGCTCGCTTCCCTAACTCGATTTCTCCAATACCTAATCATCAAAAACACTAATACCTTTCTCAAATATGCAATATCAACTAAAATTAACTAAGCTAAACATAAATAAATAAATAAAACTAAAAATGTAAAAACATAAACGAAATTACGGGTTGTCTCCCGTATAGCACTTTTGTTTAACGTCTTTCAAAGTTAGACGTGATACCTCGATTAAGGATGACGAAATTTCCACCATTTGCCTTTAATTCCCACGAACTTTTCAGCTCGATTCTTTATAATCATGGATGGTGCCATCCAAGATTTCGTGGGACGGGGTGAATCTAGTGGTAACTCGATTTCAAGTGTAGCATTACACTCCTCTGGTAACCCATTCATCTCGAATCTTCGTTTGTTAGAAAGAATGTCCTTCATGAACTGACCGTATTTTGACATTCTTGTGAGAGATTCTACAAACGGAGTGCTGATCTTTAACTTGTTCATCATGTCAACGAACTTCTTGAATTCCAGGTCATTGTCCTTTCTGACACGTGAAGGGAATGGTGGAGGAGGACATGTATTGGTTACCACTGGGCTCTCTTTTTTTTCTGGTGTCTTCTCTTGGACACGTTCTTGTTCAACTACCTCTTTGACCTTATCTTCTGTTGCTTCTTCCCCCCTCTGATCTGGAATAGGGACTGATTCTGGTTCTGGTCTTGGTGGAGATAGTTGTTTTCCACTTTCTAATTCAACTGCATGACAAACTTTGTTTGCTGGAGTACTAGTATCACTTCGGAGTTGCCTTTCTGCAAGGATTTGAGTTTTATTCACCATTTGTGACACTCTCTGTAACCTCTCCATAAGTGCATTCTGCGAGTCTTGGGGTTCTTGCTGGCGACTCTCTATATTTTCAATTGTTTGCATCAGTCGAGCCAAACTTGAATTCAAACTCGAAGGTTGCTCCTGTATGGGTTGTTGTATTGAATAAGAAAGTGGTTCTTGATAAGCTTCATTGTAAATCGGCGCTTCTGGATAGATAGGTTGTGGAGGATAGTAAGATTGTGGTCGTGGTTGATAATAATCATCATAATACTGGTTATTATGATAATATGTCTGTTGATTTCTGACCCCATTGTAACTCTGTGGGGGTTGATAGTCAGCGTGATTTCCTTGAGATTGATAATAACCATCATAATAATGGTCTCTTTGATAAGGCATGAAGGAAATTGAGGATGGATTATTCATGCAATGTCCCCACGAGTGATCTCTTGCTCCACAACTAGGACATGCAGGTGAGGTATGTACTAGATTCCTCTGAGCTAGTTTCCGCGATTGTTCTCGTAATTCCTCAAGTTGTTGGGTTAACTCCTTGAGCTTTAGAGATTCCATCTTGTATTAGCTTCTTCAGGACCTAATAGCACGAAACCTTTATCTCCTAATAAATCTGCTTTCGCCTAAAAAAATCTGTAAAGACAAAAACTAAAAAGAAAAGCGTAAAAGAGAACTAACAAAAATAAAAGCACAAGATAATTGCACAAGGACTAACGATGTAGTCCCCGGCAGCGGCGCCAAAAACTTGGTGTGGCCTAAGGTGTGATAAAATAATGATATAAATAAGTGCAAATACACACCCTAAACAAACACTGTACTGCAAGTATTACAGGACGTATGCAAGTTTTAATGAAAAGAAGATTCGTTCCTCAGGGACTGACGAAAGTTAGAGAGAACTTATGAAATTATCAAGTGCAGATATTAAAGATAGATAATAATACGCAAGGAGAAAGAAGAGAAATATTGATATTTATTTGGTTTTTAATAAGAAAACTAAACTACTAAATTAAAGACAGAAAATAAATAAAAGCAAAGAAAAGAAGATAGTATGAAAGATATAACTTAGGTTTTACTAGTATGCACTAATCCTTCTAATTCTATCTATTAAATCTAGTTCATAAGGGAGAATATTAGCTCTTGGTATACTTAGTCAGGATTCTAAATTCCCCAAGCTTAGACCTTGAGAGCGACTAAGGGGGCTACGTCACAACCAAGAAGTGATTTCAAATAGGGTTATCAAACGCCACTAAGGCCCTAAGCAAATACTGCAATCTTGGTGATACGGTGATTAAAACAAACCCTAATGACTATCTAGTTAGAAGTATGTTTTGTCAGAACTGCTATCGACACTAGACGTTATGTGGTGGTTCAATAGTTAAACACCCAGTTACGGTGACCATCTAACTACTATTAAGGTAATCCCATACTCGTGCACTAGCAAGGAAAACAATCATTAAATCAAAACACATAATCAAATATGAAGTAAGTAGCTAATATCGGATTAAAACATATAATTCCCAAAGAAACTTAGACAGAAGAATTAGAATTCATAGATTATACATTATGCAAAACCTAAGCTAAGAGAATTAGTTCATACAAAGAAAAGAAGAAGAAAGAATTACAAAATAAGAGGTTGAAGGAGACATGATTGATGCACAGCTCCTTCCAGACTTCTTCTCTTGTGTTGCAGCTTCCTCTTGGCCATAGGGTCTGGCCAAGGATGATTTTAGAGTGTTAAGAGGCTGTATTTATAGGTTATAGGAAGACCTAATTCGTTTTCTTGAAGGAGAAGGAAAGTAATGGACTCCTAGTCCAACTCAAATTCGTATGGAAATAAAGATAAACACTGCTGGACCGTTTTGAGCATATCTTCTTCGTTATTGGTCGGATTGAGCTCCATAAGATACCAAAAGAATCGCAACAGAATTATCTAGACCCTTTAGAAGGAAATTACCAAATTAGGCCTATTTCTTAGGTAAAAACGCATATCTTTGGACGTGTATGCAGAATCCCAGATTTAGGCAGCTTTTCCTTTTCCATCTTTTTAGCCTTTGTTTCCTTATCTCCAATTTCCATGCAAATCTCTTTCCATAAGTTGTAATCTTTGACTTGGACTCTAATTAATCTCCATAATTATCTTTAAAGCTGCACACTAAATAAAAAATTAAACCCAATATGCTCTAAAAATAATAATTCTATAAATCAAGACTCAAAATAGGAAAGTGCACTAAATTAAGCTAAGATCGACCTATAAACTAATAAATAAGCCTAAAATTATGTCTCTGGAGTATATTATATTATCACAAATGAGGAGACATCATAGCCCAAATACTAAAAGCTAATTCTAGTTGTTCCTAAAATAATTAGTAATGAAAACAAAGTAATATCCAATATATAAAACTCAATCCTATTTAAATCTAACAATCCCAAATTCAAGACATAGATTCATTAATTAAGGTTCATCCCTTTTATGTGATTCTCAAGTATAAAGAAATTTAGCTCATAATGAATTTAAAGACTGACATAAAAGAAAAGGAATTCATGTTCAATTACAAGAAAGAAATAAATAACCTAAAGGGTTGAATGACTATTGTTGGAAGAACAGGATTCCTCCAGCTTCTAGCTTCTTCTCTCCTTCGTGCTCTGACTTGAAAACCTTAAGCCTCTTGTTTAATCCTCTGAAGTGTGTGAAAGTAGGAGGTTAAGGGGTGTATTTATAGGTGTTGGAGGACCCTAGGTCGAATTTTGCTTGGAGTGGAAGACAAGTTAAAGACTCTTAAATTCGTAACTCTAAATTCTAGGAAAGGTAAGATTTTGCTGCTGATTTGATTTGGTCATATCTTTTTCAATACTTATCCGTTTGAGACGTTCCAATATATGAAACCACTTGTCTTGGAAAGAGCTTTCTATTGGTGCAGACCACTCGTCCAGAATCCATGCCAATCTTTAATTATGAATTAATCTTTAAAACGTGGCTGGAATTTCAGATTCACAAGGCAGCTTTATCTTTTCCTTCTTTGAATAAATCTTTCCTAAATCTTCTTATTTCCATGTAAATATTCTTTCCTTTCATCTTTATCTTTACTTGGTCTCTAAGTAATTACCATTTATCTTTTAAAGCTTCACATTAAATAAATAATTAAACCGCATATGCTTAAAAAGAATAAATCAATAAATCAAGAAATTAAAATAGGAAAGTGTACTCTAAAAATAGAAACTCGACTAAAAATCATTTCCTAACACTCTAAAATACACTAAGACTTTATTCTCACTTCTTCTCCTTGGATTGGTCTTTCATGAAATTCAAGAACCAATTAACTTTGCATTAAAAATAGTCAAATTTACGCACAAAAGCTCAGATTCTGCAAATAGTTAATTTCCAAGGGGAGAAAGTGCAATATGATCAAATAAGCCTAAAAGTCTATCAAATAAGTCATTTATTCACCTAAAAGGATGTCAGAGGCTAATAATTAGAACAAATAGGGAGACATCAATAGAGAATGGGGTAACTATTATTAACACGTCTAGAATTTTACGGGAAACAGAGCCATACATCTTAGCTACTCAAGCAAAAAAAGTATTTTACATCGATGAGATTAACTCAAGGAAATCACAAAATGGGTGGAAAGTAGTATGGGAACTCAATGATAGACATGGATGGAGTCCCGAGTTATGGGGTGCAGAATCACTACCTACTGAAGATGCGAGTGTCACGATCCCGTTAGTTAACACCGAGACGGTTTCCGACCCGGTGAACTTGGCATCCACGAGGAGATCAAGATTGACCCTGCTCATTTTTGTATTGATTTGGCTTTTGATATGGTTATTGATGAAAACGAGGAAATTGATGATGACACCTTGGATAAATACGGGGATGAAGAAGAACCTATAGAGGTTCATAGCGATGATGAACCTGTAGTTATTAGTGGATATGATACTGATTAGGAGATTTTTTATTTTGGTTTATTTGTATTAAAACATTTTGTTGGTTTTTGGAGTTGAATTTGAATTTATTTTTTATACACTTAAACTTTGACTCAAATTGTTGACTAAATACCCCCTAAACACTTAAGTTTGACTCAAATAGCTGACTAAATACCCCAAACACTCAAGTTTGAATCAAATAGTTGACTGAATACCCCAAACACTTAAGTTTGACTCAAATAGTTGACTGAATACCCCAAACACTTAAGTTGACTCAAATAGTTGACTGAATACCCCAAACACTCAAGTTAAACTCAAATAGTTAACTAAATACCCCAAACACATAAGTTTGACTAAAATAGTTGACTAAATACCCCCAAAAACTCAAGTTTAACTCAAATAGTTGACTAAATACCCCCAAACACTTAAGTTTGACTCAAATAGTTGACTAAATACCCCCAAACACTCAATTTGGACTCAAATAGTTGACTTAAATACCCCCAAACACTCAAGTTTGACTCAAATAGTTGACTAAATACCCCAAACACTCAAGTTTGACTCAAATAGTTGAATAAATACCCCCAAACACTCAAGTTTGACTCAAATAGTTGACTAAATACCCCCAAACACTTAAGCTTGACTCAAATAGTTGACTAAATACCCCAAACACTTAAGTTTGACTGAAATAGTTGACTAAATACCCCAAACACTCAAGTTTGACTCAAATAGTTGACTGAATACCCCCAAACACTTAAGTTTGACTGAAATAGTTGACTGAATACCCCCAAACACTTAAGTTTGACTGAAATAGTTGACTAAATACCCCAAACACTCAAGTTTGACTCAAATAGTTGACTGAATACCCCAAACACTTAAGTTTGACTCAAATAGTATACTGAATACCCCCAAACACTTAAGTTTGACTCAAATAGTTGACTGAATACACCAAACACTCAAGTTTGACTCAAATAGTTGACTGAATACCCCCAAACACTCAAGTTTGACTCAAATAGTTGACTAAATACCCCAAACACTTAAGTTTGACACAAATAGTTGACTAAATACCCCCAAACACTCAAGTTTGACTCAAATAGTTGACTAAATACCCCAAACACTCAAGTTTGACTCAAATAGTAGACCAAATACCCCAAACACTCAAGTTTGACTCAAATAGTTGACTAAATACCCCAAACACTCAAGTTTGACTTAAATAGTTGACTAAATACCCCCAAACACTTAAGTTTGACTCAAATAGTTGACTGAATACCCCCAAACACTTAAGTTTGACTCAAATAGTTGAGTAAATACCCCCAAACACTTAAGTTTGACTCAAATAATTGAGTAAATACCCCAGACACTCAAGTTTGACTCAAAAAGTTGACTGAATACCCCCAAACACTCAAGTTTACTCAAATTTAGTGATTGTTCAGAGTTGAATAGAAGTTAGTGATTGTTTGGAGTTTAATAGAATTTAGTGATTGTTTGTAGTTTAATTGAATTATGTTATATGATTATTTGGAATTGAATTGAAATATTGGATTACTCTAAAGGGAAATGGGTTAAATTAAAAAAAAAATCTAGCGACTACATCTCAACTTTCGCGACTACTAAGTAGTCGGGAAAAAGCGAATTAATTTCCCACTACTCGATGGCGGTCCATTTTCCCGCCCACGATAGGACACGCGTTTTAATTTGAGGTCTAGCGACTACAAAGTAGTCGCGAAAAACCTGTTGACGTGGTCAACTTACTGACACGTGTATGTCACCACACCACTAGCTACTACTTCCCCTATATCTAGCGACTACACGAAGTAGTCGCTAGAAAGAAAGCCCTATATCTTCACTGAGAGCTCACTATTCTCATTCACTACTTACACAAAAAACCCAAAAACACGAGAGCTCTATTTCACCCACTCTAATAGGCAATTCCAGCAGCAAAGCAACATCAAATCTTCATCGAAGGTAATGAAATCCAAACCACAATCTTATTTTCTTCCATTTTCATCCATTTCTTAAGGTTTTTTTTTCTAATTTTAATTTCTAATCAATTTTTTTAATTGTTTAAATCCGAATGAATATAGCATGGATTCATCATCAAATAAGTTTCAATTTCACCTTCTAAGGTAATTTTTTGAACTTTTTTTTGTGCTTTAATTTTCATGTTTCATTTTTTATTTTTTGGCTTTTGATTATTACATGTGTAGTTGAAAATCGAATATAACTAGTGCTATTAGGGTGTTGTTTGTGATATTTTAAACACAAAATTGATGCTAAATGGGTAAAAAAAAATTAATTTGAGTAATTAAAATATTTTTTTTCCATTTTTGGTTGCTTGTTTATGAAATCCGAATTTAAGTTGTGTTATTAGGGTTAAGTTTATGTTAATATAAACATTTAATTCATGCTTGATTATGAAAAATAATTTTCATGAATTTTTGGGAATTTTATGATTTTTTAGGAATTTTATATAAAAAAAAGTGTTAGTATGAAATTAAAATCGAATGAAATTTGAGTTTATTTGGCCTAAAATTGTATTAAAAAATATATAGGGACTAACATGCAATTTTAAAAATATATATAGGGACTAACATGCAATTTTAGGGTTTTATTTAATTTTAGAAAATTAAAAGAATAAAAAATTAATTAAAAAAATCCATGTAATTTGACATTTTTGGCCTAAAAGTGTTTGTTAAAAAAATAGAGGGACCAAAAGGTAATTTTAATAAAATCAAAAGATTATAATGAAATTAAGAGAATAAAAATTAAATTATGTAAAAATAATATATTTAAAAAAATAGAGGGACCAAAGTGCAATATAGAAAAACTAAATTTACCCTTAGAATAATAGATTTTTAAATATTAAAAAAAATTATAATTTATTTTACTATATGACTAATATAATTATTTTTGTATAATACAGATTGTACGTGTGCTATATATTAGATGTTAAAGCTTGCCGATGCTATATTACTTTATTTAATTTATTTGATTTATTTAATTTATAATTATAATAATTTATTTATTTTTATTTTCATGTTTTTCTTTTTTGTGATGTAATAATTTAGTGTTTTTTATGTTATTTTTAATTCTATATTTTAATTGCACTACAAAATGTTAGATGGCCGATGTGATGAGTATGCAACACGGAGGGGACGGTGGGGGTAGGGATCCAAACCAGAATCCGAACAGAAAGCTGGCCGACTGCGAAAACCAACCCGGTAAATGAAACAATTTTAATCCAAAATTGCTTATAAAATAACGTAAACATTAATTAATTCTATTTTAAAACAGAACCAGTAGGACGCAAAAAACGTGGTAACGCGACCCTAAAAACTGCCATGAGGGCACTCAAAGCGGTCTGGTGGCCTTTGCCGGTCGATTTCTGCATCCTTGACAACACGTGGAATCCCTCCGGCAAGTACCGGCACCACGTTTCCCAAGTGGTCGGGATAACTGTCCGAGAGAGGATTCCACCGTGTTACAGTGCGTGGAAAAAAGTGTCGGATGCTGACAAAATCGTCGTTATTAAGAGATTATCGGTAAAGATAAAACTATTAATATTTTAATAAAATAATTTATTATTCTAATTTAAATTCAAATAAAAAAAAATTTATAGAAATTTTTCGACATAGCTAATTGGAAGAAAAGGAAAGATTTGAATTTGATTGCTGGTAATTTGGACGATACGATGGGAATTAGGTTTAAAGATTACAAACATAACACGAAGAAAAACTACTGGAGAAAGGCTGTGAAACTGGATTGGTTGTCCGATGAGATTTGGGAAAGATGTTGTGAGTTTTGGGGTTCGAGGAAAGCAAGGGTATACACTCAATTTTTTAATTTAATTTTATTCTTTAAATTATAATTGATTTTATTAATAATTGAATTTTAATTTTTTTTCATCACCAAGCAAGTGAAAATAGAAAGAATCGAAAAAAACAGAAGAATAAGAGTGGAGTGGGGTCGAGAAAATATTCTCGAACTCGGGATATGCTTTATGAGGTAATTTTTTATTTACGTAATTTATTTATTATTTATTTTGAATGTTTTTTTTAATGAAACTGGGTGAAGATTTAATCCCGGGGGGGGGGGAAGCTGGTGGTAAGGGATGAGGCGACACAAGAAGATATCCCAATTCCGCGTATGGGCGGTTTTTTCGAGGTGGTGGGTAAAAGCAAGAAGACGAACAAGTGGAGGTCGGAGGGATACGAAAAAGCTGATGTAAGTTTTTTTAATATTAAATTATTAATTATATTTTTAATCTTAAATCAAATTTAATATTTTTTTAATGTTTAATATGTAACAGAAATTGCTCAAGGATGCCATGAAGGAGCAGGTGACTCAGAGTCAATCTGAGTCAAATGATGGTCAAGGCATGACTCGAAAGGAGCAAATCAAGCACATAAAGAACACCTCGATGAAGGCTATCGGGTCGCCAAAGAGGAGCTGGACACCGGGCATGGGTCGACCGAAAAAGAAGAAGAAGATTGCTTCGAGTACTCCAGCCCAGGCGAACAGCATGCGGAGATAATGGCAGCATTTAATGAGCTCCGATTAGCCAGCGGTCTTTCACAGTTTTCCCACCCTGAAGTGCCTTCTAACAGCACCGAGCCTTTTGTTTATTCCCAGGCTATTGTGTCTGATTCCATCTCGTGGATTAACGAGTTGAGGGCAGAGAAAGGAGCGGCCCCCTTAAAGCCTATGACTGCGGACCCCACTCCTCCTACCGGTGATGAAGATCTTGAAAAAGATGGTGGTGATGATGATGGTGATGATGATAGTGATGAAGACAAGTCCGAGAATGAAGACGGTGTTCATAGCCGGGTAGGACTCTAGTGATTGTTGGTGTTTATCTATTGTATCTATTGGTGATGTATTAATACTTTATATTTATTTTGGTTTGCTTTGACTTTTGTTGACTTTGACTTTTTCTTGACTTGGTTTGACTTATGTTGACTTTGGTTGAATTTTATATTTTAATTAATTATTCTGAATTATTAGTTGTATATTTAATTATTAATTGTATTTTAAAAAAAAATATATATGATTTTCGAATTATTTTTTATTGCAGTATTGCAATTAAAAATAATTCAGTATAATATTTTTTTATTTAAAAAAAAAATCAATAGCGACTACATGTAGTCGCTAAATAGAAGGCCGATAACGACTACCTTATAGTCGTTAATAAGTCTTTCTAATAACGACTACTAAGTAGTCGCAGATAATAATATTAATTGCGACTACTACGTAGTCGCTATTAACACGTACCATCTAACGACTACAATGTAGTCGCTAATAAGACAACAACCTCTAACGACTACTTTTTGATATGTAGTCGTTAGGATTGACTTCTAACGACTAGTTTCTAGCGACTAAATTTTAACGACTACTTGTAGTCGTTAGATCCCTGTTCCTGGATCTAGCGACTACTTACCAACGTATTAGCGACTACACGTGTAGTCGCTAGAAGCCTTGTGTTGCGTAGTGTATATATATGTATTTACAATCTTATTTAATTAAACTAGTTATTAGCACAAGACTAAAATCAAGCATGTCATTAGATCCCACCCATATAGCATACCAAGCACTGTTTAATGATTACAAAGTTCATTACATTTTCAAACTCATTAAGTTCCAGAACTCATTACATTCCTGAACTCATTACATTCCACCTAAATCCATTACAACATATCAATCACTACCTAAGAGTTTAGATTGTAAAATAGAAAGTTCCTTTACAGTTCGTAATTCGCTCATATATAGTTCAAAATTCACTAATTTGCAGTTCATAATTCGCTCCTTTATGATTTGTAATTCCTTCATTACAATTCATAATTTTCTTTTTTATAGTTTGTAATTCACTCATTTACAATTTGTGATTCCTTCTTTTACAGATCGTAATTCCTTCTTTACGGTTCGTAACTCACTCCTTTATTGGAATTCCTTCTTTTACAATTCGTAATTCACTCCAATACAGTTCCTAATTCCTTCTTTTACGGGTTGTAATTTCTTCTTTTACAGTTCGTAATTTTTTTTACATTTCGTAATTCCTTCTTTTACAGTTCGTAATTCCTTTTTTTACAGTTCGTGATTCCTTCTTTTACAGTTCGTAATTCTTTCTTTAAAGTCCGTAATTCACTCTTTATGGTTCGTAATTTACTCGTTTACAGTTCGTAATTCCCTCTTTTACCATTCGTAATTCCTTCTTTACGGTTCGTAATTCTTTTATTACAGTTCGTAATTCCTTCTTTACGGTTCGTAATTCACTCCTTTACAGTTCGTAATTCCTTCTTTTACGATTCATAATTCTTTCTTTTAAGGTTCGTAATTCCTTCTTTATAATTCGTAATGCATACCTTTACAGTTCGTAATTCTTTCTTTACGGATCGTAATTCATTCTTTTACAAATCGTAATTCCTTCTTTTACGGTTCGTAATTCCTTCTTTCACAGTTCGTAATTCCTTCTTTCACGGTTCGTAATTCATTCCTTTACAGTTTGTAATTCTTTCTTTTAAGGTTCGCAATTCCTTCTTTACCGTATGTAATTCCTTATTTACAGTTCGTAATTCTCTCCTTTACAGGTCGTAATTCATTGTTTCACGGTTCGTAATTCCTTCTTTATGGTTCGTAATTCCTTCTTTTACAGTTTGTAACACCTTCTTTCATGGTTCGTAATTCCTTCTTTCACGGTTTGTAATTCCTTATTTCACGGTTCATAATTCCTTCTTTTACGGTTCGTAATTCCTTCTTGTACGGTTTGTAATTTCTTTTTTTAAGGTTTGTAATTCCTTCTTTTACGGTTCGTAAGTCACTTCTTTACAGTTCGTAATTCCCTTCTTTTAATGTTCGTATTTCCTTCTTTTACGGTTCGTAATTCTTTTCTTTTTACGGTGCGTAATCGCTTCTTTATTGTTCGTAATGGCTTCTTTATATTTTGTAATGGCTTCTTTACAATTCATAATTCCTTCTTTTACAGTTCGTAATTCCTTCTTTTAGAGTTCGTAATTTCTTCTTTACTATTCATAATTCCTTTTTTACAGGTTGTAATTCCTTCTTGTATAGTTCGTAATCCCTTCTTTTTTGTTCGTAATCGCTACTTTACAATTCTTAATTCCTTCTTTACGGTCCGTAATTCCTTCTTTACTATTCGCAATTCCTTCTTTACAATTCATAATTCCTTTTTTACAGATTGTAATTCACTCTTTTACAGTTCGTAATTCTTTCTTTAGGGTTCGTAATTCACTCCTTTACAGTTCGTAATTCCTTCTTTACAGTTCGTGATTCCTACTTTACGGTTTATAATTCCTTCTTTTACAGTTCTTGAATCACTCTTTTACAGTTTGTAATTCCTTCTTTAATATTATTTAATTTAATGCCAATTTTTCTAGTATTCAGTTATAATTTTCTTTCGTAATTTCCTCCATTAGGATTTGTAATCCCCTCAATTACGATTCCTAATTCCCTCAATCACGATTCATAATTCCTTCTCATAGAGTTCGTAATTCCTTCTTTACGGTTTGTAATTCACTCATTTATGGTTCGTAATTCTTTCATTCACGGTTCGTAATTCACTCCTTTACAGTTTGTAATTTTTTTTGGTTCATACTTCACTCCGTTACTGGTCGTAAATCCTTCATTCACGGTTTGTAATTCCTTCTTTTACGGTTCGTAATTCTTTCTTTACAGTTCGTAATTCCTTCCATAGTTCGTAACTCGTGGGGGGAAATGTGTAATAAAATAATAGATATAAATAAGAGAACTAACACCTTATACTACCACGATAAACTCTCCGCAAGTGCACGGATTGTTTGCAAGTAATAAGTAAGTAAAACAGATATCAATCTCAGGGACTATGAAAGTTAGCTTATAGATAGTGTAATTACTAAGTGGACTAGAAATAGTTGGTAAAATAACACGCAAAGACACTAAAATATTTATTTGGTTTTTATGACTCTAAACAGACTTAAATTAAAGACAAGAAAGTAAAATAGGATAGATGGAAATTTATGATAGTTTAGCTTGAGAATTAGCAAGTAATCCCCACTAGCCTTACTCTATGTTTATTACCTAAGGGAGAACAGTGTGATATACAATAACCAGGATTCTAAATTTCGCCTAACCCCCTTCTGGGTTGACTTAGGAGGCTCAAAATTTGGTGGTTAAATTAACCCTAATGACTATCCAGTTAGGCAAGCCCTTTCGGATCACTACAACATACTAGACGCCTATATGTTGTTTTCTATAATTGAATCCCCCTTCCGGGTGTTAACTCATTTACGAAGGTAATCCTATACGTGCTGATGTCTCCCCATTTGTGATGATTTAATATTAGTTGGAGACATCATTTTAGGTGTATTTATTAGGTTATAGGTCGATTTTCTTATGATTTAGTACACTTTCCTATTTCGTGTCTTAATTGAATTATTTCTTTTTTTAGAGCATGTTGGGTTTAATTGTTTGTTTATTGTGAAGCTTTAAAGATATATGATAATTAATTAGATGCAAAGTCAATTCTAAAAGATAAGGTAACGTAGATAAACATGGAAATTGGAGATAAAAGAAAGAAATATGAAAAAGGAAAAGATAAAGTTGCCAAATAGATCTGAATTCCAGCAGCTACGAACATAAAAGTAATCATAACTCAAGATTGGTTAGGAATTTAGAAGAATGGTCTGAATCAAATTTATAGAGCTTTCCGAGACAATCAGTTTCGACTATTGGAACGCGTCAAACAGATAAGTATTGAAGGAGTTACGGCCAAAACAAAACAGCACCAGAATGTTACATTTTCTATATTTTAGGGTTACAAATTTGAGTTGGGCCAGAGTCCAAGTTACTTGTCTTCCACTCCAAGAAAACGTTTTAGGGTTTCCTACACCCTATATATACACCCTTTAATCAGAAGAAACATAACCTTGGCAAACCTTAAGCCAAGAAGAAGCTTACAACACAAGAAGAGAAGTCTGGAAGGAGCTGAACACCATATCATGTCTTCTTCAACCTTCGAATTTGTAATTCTTTTCTTTTCTTTCTCTATTATGAACTAAATAATTTTAGATTGAGATTTAGCATATATGTATGAACCCTAGTTCTTTTCTATCTAATTTGGGATACTATTGTATTTAATTTGAATTCATGTTTTATTCTCTGTTTATGTGTTTTGATTTATTGTCTGTTTTCCTTGCGAATGCATGCGTATAGGATTACCTTAATAGTAGTTATATGGTCGTCCGGAAGGGGTGTTTAACTATTGAAACACCACATAACGTCTAGAATAAGGATTTGGTCCTGACAACTCCAGCCTAACTAGATACTCATTGGGGTTTGTTTTAATCACCATATCACCAATTGAAGGAATTGTTTGCTTAGGAACCTAGTGGCGTAGGATAACCCTATTTTAAACTGCCATGTGGTTGTGCCGTATCCTATCCATTCGCTCTCCGGGTGTAGGTAGGAACTTAGAATCCTGATTATTGCAATACTACATGATTCACCCTTACATGTTTAGAATAAACAAGACTAGTGGGGATTACTTACTAATTTCTCGAGTTAAATTATCATACTATCTTCTTTTATTTTCTTTAAATTCCTGTCTTTAATTTATTAGTCTAGTTTTCTATTTCTAAAAACCAAATAAAAATCTATTTTTCTTTTCTTTATTCTTGCGTATTATCTATTCTAGCTTTTATATTTGCACTTGATAAATTGCATAAGTTCAACTTTCGTAGTCTCTGAGGAACGAATCTTATTTATCAGTAAAATTTGCATACGTCCTGTATACTTGTAGAACCGTGCTCAACCTAGGGTGTTTATTTGCACTTATTTTATCCATTATTTTATCACACCTTAGGCGAGACCACGTGCGCATCGTAAGAACAAAAGACATTAATTCAAAGCACATAATACAGAGCTATCACTACTAACTTCAATTAAATTAAAAAGGACATCCCAAATAAAATAACATAGAAAACAAGTCGCAGGTTCATACCCATACGCTAATCTCAAGCTAAATAGATTAGTTCATAAGAAAGAAATAAGAATACAGAATTACAAACAGGAAGGGTTGGAATGTCATGAACAGCTTCCAAGCTCCTTCTTCTCTTCTTCTCTCTTGGTCTAAACTTCCTCTTGGTCTTTAGATGATTAGGGCCCTTGGTCGAATTTAGGAGTAATCCCCGAGTTAAGGAGTCCTAATCTTACCAAATTTTGTATCCCTAAATTATAGGACAAGATAAACCTTTATAGATGTTGATTTGGTCATATCTTCTTCGTTAATAGGATCAAATCTTATTGGAATCAAAATGATTCTGAGTCCAAAGTGGCTCTCATATGTACTAAATAAAAAATTCTTGATAACAAAACTTTATAATTGAATTACGGAAAATAGTGGTATACAAAATATGTATTTATCTTTGTTGTTTTAAATGGGCTTTTGTATTAGAATAATGAAAAAAATTATATTATTAATTTTAATATTTACAAAATATCTATACTATTATCGATTACTTAGGTTTATAAAATTTTACTATCAAAATGACCGATTTAATTATAAAAATATTTAAATATTGATAAATATTATCTATTACATTTGATAATCAATTTATTATTTCTAATTTTTTAATGGTCGACCATCTTTTTTGTATATTGTGTATATGTGTTGCTGAAATTAAGGCATGTCTTTTATAATTAAGTAAAATGGGTACAATGTAAAAAAAAGGTCTCGATTATGAACATTATTTATCAACTGAGAAGATTAATTTCTGGTGATACTATTAAAATTTCATCCACTATCCATACGACCTACAAAAAAATATTTTCTAAACACATACGTAATGATCTTACACAAGAGATTTGTGCATCATATCTTATTTTTGAGCCCACATATGAAGAATAAAAGACTATGTGATATATCTTATAAATACTCTATTGATGGAAATTGGAAAAGCACTACTTGAGTTTCCTCCAATTACACAATTAACAGGTAATTGAAGTCCACATGTAAGTAATTGGTTATTTTAAGAACATATACAACTTCAGAAGAAGGCGCAAGAGATGGATGTTTAAAGTGATATCGATCGTCTTAACACTGCACAAGATCACGTCTATAATAAAGTCATGGACTCCGTCATTGAAATTAAAGGACTAACCTTTTTTTAAGTGGGGGTGCTGGAACAGTGGAGACATTTTTGTACAATACAAATGTAACTAAATATCGTAGCCTTGGGTATATTGTTATCGCAGTGGCATCATCCGGAATTGTATCGTTATTGTTGAAAGAAGGACAAACAACACATTCTACATTCTTAATCCTATTTGATGTCCATAAAAATTCTTGGTGTAATGTTACCAAACAATTGCTTTATAATTTGACATTTTTATTCAAGTATACGATTATGAATTTTGCACAATCAATTATATTTTTTATAATTAAATTTTGTCCAAATACCTTCAAGTATCGGATATTTCCTAGTGTATACATATATAATAGATTATGACATGTGCCTAAAAAGTATAAGAAATGTAAAAAGAAAAATTAGGATTATACAATGGCAATGGTTTTTACAATATTTGTTACTTCATAAAAATAAATATTTAAAGTTAATTTATTTATTTTAAAATAGTTTATTGCATGTATAATGTACATTTAAAAGGTATTTGAGCAATTAAAAATCTCACCATAAACAATATATATAACTAATATATTTAAAAATTAATTATACTCGATGATTTAGATACTTGATCAAAATTAAACCTAAAGATTCAATAGATTAGAGGGAGGAGGACTGCGAATGTCTGTCCCCTGAAGCGTCAGGGAACTCGACCTTGGGGCCTTATAGAGAAGCATCACACAGCCCACTTCAAGCTCGCCTCTGTATCAAATAAATTATCTTTTTGTCTAAAGACTCTAAACAACGCTACGAAGTTAAAGCGCTCAACCAAGTGAAGGGGAAATTTCATTTTGGGATACGGTTAATTAGTTTGTAAAGTCTTTAGGCTCATTCAATATAAATTCATAGGTTATAGATAACCATGAGGGATGTGTTGTGTTTTATTTGTATAAATCAGTGAAACAATATAGAAACTAATGCAGAAATAAAATAAAAGTAAATGAATAAATAACTTTACTTGTCGAGGCTCGGATTGGATCCGATGTCTTTAAGGTATTTAGGCCACGTACAGGTGTCTTACGTTTGCTGGCTTCAACCTCCAGGATACAACGACAAAACTATTCAAAAGAAACTGACACACGAATTCTTAAGAATTTCAACGAACTTAATAATGCTGCTTCTTTCTATCTCTCTCTTATCGTTTTAATGCTTTGAAAAATGAATGAAGAAAATGGTTTAGTTGGCCAACTATTTATAGAAAATGAAAAGGTGGCTCGCCAAAGGTTGTGATGTTTCCTTTTGGAGTTACGTTTTATTAATTTAAGATACAACGTTTACTTAAAAGACCAAAAAACTTGGGCTGGTCCAGATTGTATGAACCTAAGGCCCAAAAGCCCAACAAAGATGATGGTCCAAGTTCATACCCCACCTAAGGCCCAACAAAGGTATAGACCTAAGGCCCAAAAGACAAACAAAGCTAATGGTCATGGACCTAAGGCCCAAAAGCCCAACAAAGCCTTTTTTTTTCTTTTCTTTATAAAAAAAAGAAATAAAATAACATATATATTTTTTCCTTTTAATTTCTCAAAATTACATGACTCAATTTCTCATTCAATTTCAAATGATTTTAACCAAGTGAATATATTACGTTAATCTTTACAACTTGAATAAACGTATTACTATCCGAATCATTTCATTAAATTGAATCACCGACTAACATCGTAAACATGGTCAACACTTGGGTAGAATCTCATTTGTCCAACAATCCCCACATGAATGAAAATTGACTAACCACCTTAAAATATTATGCAAAAGAATGCTAAACACTTGAGAGAGAGCGAGAGAGAAGCATAGAAAAATACTATATCGAGAAAGGTAGCTTTTGGCCTTGAACCTTCTGTAGTAAGAGCTATCGGATTTACTTGCTAACTAGTGAACGTGTGATGTCTCCCTAAATGTTCTAATTTTATGCCCTTGGGAGACATCATTTTGGGTGTTTATTTGATTAATTTGATAGACTTTTGGGCTAAATATGCAATAATCTGAATTTCCTCTTTTATTTCTAGTATTTTTAATTTATTAAACTTTTGCGAGTAATATTGGTATTTTTAGTGTAAAGTTTACAGGTTTTAGATGTTAGCTAGGAGAGGAATCCGAGGAGAAAGTCAAAGATCGTGAATTAAGAGTCAAGACTTGAAGATAAATCCCGAAGATATTATTTTTAGAGCTGAAAATCCATTTTCCAGGCCATAGATTGCTGATTTCGAGGTGCTTAAGCGATGATTTAGCTGTTGACCTTTGAAGAGAAATCATTCCTTATCGAGTTACGGAACTTTAGCAACTGGAATGTGGTCAATCGGGGTCATAACGAAGCGGGAAAAGCCGTTTTAGTGAAGGTGTATCAGCAGTTACGGGATTTGGGCTTAATTAGTGGACTTGGGCTTTTCTAATTTTTACTTAATCCTTAAGTAAAAGCCCTAATCCGATTTTATGATTATAAATAGGTCTTTAGACCTCATTATTCAGTACCTCTCATTTTATTCTTCAAATTAAATCATCATTAGAAGAGAGCGTCCAGAGAGAAAGTCAGAAGCAAGGAAAAGGAGAAAGCTTAGAGCTGGAGAAAGTCATCTTCTCCAAATCACAGCCAAACCCGATTCTTAATTAGGTTCTATCTTTTATTTCTGTAATTGAAGAACATGAATTCTTTCTATTTTAATTTAGTATTTCGTTTTAATATGAGCTAAACAATTCATAGTGCTTGAGAACAAATAATGGGTGAATCCTAATTTTGTGAAATAACGAATGTTGAATTTGGGTTTTGATTGAATTAAACTAAATTAGGGCTTTTACTCTTTTCAATAAATTGAGATTATTTTACTGTTTTTAGCGTCATGAACTAGGAACAGGTGTTAGTATTTAGGCTATTCCAATTAGTGCCAATTGGATCATCCTGACGGAGGGTTTAGATACAGAACCATTTATTCAATCTAGGATAGAAGCTATTGATTCTGACGAACTTAGCTAATTCTAGGGCCAATGAGGTAAAAAACTTAAACATCCAACGGTGGATCATATTTACCCTGACGGGACTAGTGACACCCTAGGATCGCCTTATAGTCCACCCTGACGGGGGTATAAGGAATTTAGAATCCCGACCATTGTAATTGACCAATTTAACCCTTAAACAACATAAGTTAGGAAATAGGATTGGGAGGATCCTTGCGTTCTCAAGTGCTACTTCTCATATTGCGTTTTACATCATTTTACTTGCGTCTTAGCTTTTACTTGCATTTAATATTTGTCTTTCATTCATTAGCTTTAATAAACAAAACCAAACAAACATTTTATTATCTTTTACTTTCATAAGTGCATCAATCACTACTTGCTAAACATTGTGATCAACCATCCGTCCTTGGAACGAATCTGTTTTATCATACATACTACTTGGGACAACCGTACACTTGCGGTTGTGGTTCGATTAGCATTTGCATTTATTTTTAGAACACACAAAGGACCACCAAGTTTTTGGCGCCGCTGCCGGGGACGGTAGCGTGTGACCACGGTGTTTATCCTTTAGTGATAGTTGCATTTATTTTTATTTTTCAGTTTTACGCTTGTGTTTGTTTTGTTTTGTTTTTACAGGAGCTTTATTCAGGTAATGATCAAGAAATTTAATTAAAGATGTATAGAGGACATTACCCAGATCCCGATCCATATGACTATTGGGAAGACTCTTCGGGACAACAACAATGGGGTAGTAACTTCTACCAACAACCTTATCAATACCCGCAAGAGCAAGGATGGAACAATCAATGGATCGGAAGTACTCAACAACAAACACCATATCACTATCAACACGAGCAAGGGTGGAACAACCATTGGGTTGAAAACATTCAACAACCCTCACCTCAACACTATCAGCAAGATACACTACTAGAGAGAGTTAATCGCCTACGCGAGGAATTTCAAGCAGGAGAACCAGAGCGTAAGGCAAGAGATGAGGAATTCAAAGCCACCCATGCACTCATACAACAGAGCCTAGATGAAATGGCTGCCCGAAACAACCCTCCTAACTTAGTTGAAACTGGTAGTATGTCTTATGAAGATTCCACTCCCCCGAGGGATAGAAGAGATCAACTGGAAGAAGTAGTTGAGGAGGAGGTGTTGAAGGAAGATACTATTGATAGTGATATGACCATCATGCCGGTTATAAATGAAGACCACCATGTGGTTAACAATCCTATTAGCATGGTGGAAGAAGGAGTAGCAACAAAAATCCTAGAAATTGAAGCTGAGATTGCTATTCCTATGGTGCGTGCACATGATCCAGATACTGAACGCAAACAAGAAGAAGAGGTGATCGAGATTCAGATTCCACATCGAGAATATGATGAAGTAATAGTGGAAAATTGGATTGAAAGCGAAGACGAATGTGAAGTGGTTGAGAAATCAATTGAAGAGTTAAAGCTTCATAATAAAAGAGAAATCGAATTCCCACCACAAAAAGTTCACCAATCCCTATCTCCACCACTAGTCATCATTAGAGATAAAATATCGGAATCACCTCTATTATTAAAAATGATCAAAAGGTGCTACGCAAGAAAGGTGCTACACCGCGAGAGTAAAGCGGCAAGGAGAAGCACCTACCCACCACACTTTAAAGAGGAACGCGAGATTAAAGAAAATACAAATGAGCTTATACCGTCGAGAACGGTTATCTACTATCGTGTGGTGAAGAACGAGTTTCGCCATGAAAGCAAGAAGGCGAAACGGAGATACTACCCTCCCCCTTTCAGAGATCGATTGAATAAAATTTTAAGGGTGAAGGTTTCAAAGCTTACATGCCAAGGACGAGGCGAATTCAAGCGGAGGAGAACCGCAAGGGCCTCAATACCATCTTCATGGAAGGTAACGCGTCGAACGTAAAGACGTAATAAACAAAAGTGCTTCTTGGGAGACAACCCATGTTTTAAATTGCTTTCATGTCTTTTGAATTCGTAGTTTGAATTAGTTTGATTTTCGTAATTTAGTGTTTATTTTTAAGAAATGAGAAAGGTTGGTGTTTTTTATGATTACAGGAGTAAAGGTCACGAGTTTGGGATACCTAGAACGAAAAAGAATGAAAATTTTGGGTTCCAATACAGTAGAAACCGGGTACCCGGTTTGTAGAATGCGGGTACCCGTTTTCGGTGCTGTACCCCAGGTATCAAAACTTCGGAAGATCATAACTTGACGCTCGGAGGTCGGAATTAACTTTTTCTTGAGCCTAAACTGCATAACTTTTCGAGCTCTATCCAATGGTGAAGTCGAAAATTTCGTATGAACAGCTAAAAGTTTCTGACCCAGCGTTTTGAGGCCCGGCATTAGTTGCGTCTCGTGGTTGCGTCTCCACTTAGCACCATTGATGACGAACCAAAGCTCCAAAAACACTTAAATTCCATCATCAAAACACCAATATATCACCAATCCTTACCTCTAAACATCATCCCAACACATAATCAATCACAAATCTTTCCAAAAACACCAAGAAATTCAAGTTTTAACCCAAAAATTTCTTCACCAAAGCTTAAATTATATCCTTTAAACCTTTCCAACACCATAGATATTAAATACCCATCTCAACTAAATCACAAATTCCACTACTGTGCCACTTTCAACAATATCAAGAGACACAAATTTCATCAAAAGCTTTGGTAATTTGAAGGTTGGAGATTGCAAGTGCAAGGTATCAAATCATCATAAATTCCATGGCCAATCCGGTAAAATAGCTAGAACTATTCTTTTATTTCTATTACCAGTTGGGAATTAAGATTTATTTTAGTTATTTAGCGGAGGAATTGTGAATTGTTTGACCATATTAATATTATATATTTTGCAAGTAATCTTTAAGTAGGTGAAAAATTGAGTTTGGGGTCATCAAAGATGACTATGAAGGTTGGAAAAGGTACGAAGAACATGATGAAGATAAAAAGTTGGATGTTGAGGAAAGATTTTCGTAGAAGAGATGATGATTTAGAGGGTTAGGAAAAGATGAAGACTTGGAAAATATGACATGAGAGTTCGAAGTATTCAAAACTTCAACATGAGACTACACGTAATCGGCCTAGTGCCGATACAGATATGTTTTCCTATCCTTTCTCATTTAGTGTATATTAGTTTAATTGCTTTATTGAGTCTTTTCGAGTCGTGGGGACACAACTCATTTTTGAGTTTGGGGTGGGGTTCGTTGCCTCATCCCAGTTTTTATGTGTTATTTGTTTTATTTGCTTTCAATAAAATAATTTTCGGAGTTGCGTTTGACTGTAGAAGATTTTAAATGTCCCTTTTAAGCATACTTTTGATGAATATATGATAGTAGATAGTGGACTTTAGGGAATAACATAAAACGCACTTACAATTGCATGCGAACATAGATAATGAATAGGAAAAATTAATGAACAATGCAAAAGAAGTAAGCTTGTACTTAAGGAAAATGTTTGGTTTGTAGAACGTGAGATCTAAATTAGTAGAGAACCCACTTAGATATGAACTAGAGACGAACCATGTAGTTAGGAAAATGATAGGGGCAGTTCTTTGTTAGCCATTTGAAGCCTTTTAGCTTGTTATCCCTTATATTAATTTTATCCGTCTTAGCCCAATTTCGAGCCTTAAGCCTTTTCTTTTGTAGCCACGATATAAGCCCATTATCCCTTAGATTATTAGGCATGACCAAATGACCTGCACTTGAATCACGATCCTGAGACCTGTCTCGAGCTTGAGTTTGGGGTGGAGGGTCCACATTTGGGAAATTTCATTGGGTGAGATTTATGTGTTTATATTAAGGCACAAAAATAAAAGATGATATTATTTTTGTAACCCTTTGCCGGGATTTGAAAAAGAAAAAAAAAAGAGAAAAGAGAAAAAAATTATAAGAGAGATGACCTTTCACATCAAAATGGTGGTCATGGGTATCTTGTACAAAAAAGAAGAAAAGAAATGGAAAAAAAAAGAAAAAAAAAAGAAAGAAAGAATAAAATAAACCGGCAAAGTGGAATATTTTTGGAAATCATCTTAGATTAATTGGGTTGACATTGGGGACGCAACATTAGCGCGTCAAATGGGTTGAGTGAGAACATTATATGAGTGTAAACTCAAGCTCGTGGACAGTTGTTGATGGTAAGTGAGGAGAGAGCCAAAAGCTCACTTCAAATTTACCAAATATACATACCACACCGTCCCTAAACCTACGCTAAAACCGTAAAGTCCTCGCGATTCCTAGGTGCATGGTAAGTTAATAGGTTGTATACTAAGTGGAGCGTTCAAAGCGAGTAAGGATCGAGGAACAAACTATAGCCATCATAATGAGATAAGTACAAGTGTAACCTTCTAGCATTGCAAAGTTAATTTTTTGATTGAAGTTATTTGTGTTTGATGTTGCATGATTAGTGTATGTGTATGTTAGTTCTTAATGTTTGCTATATGAGATTTATCTTTAGAATTGCTTTTGGGTTTATTTGCTAGCTTCTATTTTCTCTTGCATCTACTTCATTCCCCTTGTTTTTAGTTTTGCTTTGTCGGGACGACAAAGGTTTGAGTTGGGGGTCTTGATGTCTCCCTAAATGTTCTAATTTTATGCCCTTGGGAGACATCATTTTTGGTGTTTATTTTATTAATTTGATAGACTTTTGGGCTAAATATGCAATAATCTGAATTTCCTCTTTTATTTCTAGTATTTTTAATTTATTAAACTTTTGCGCGTAATATTGGTATTTTTAGTGTAAAGTTTACAGGTTTTAGATGTTAGCTAGGAGAGGAATCCGAGGAGAAAGTCAAAGATCGTGAATTAAGAGTCAAGACTTGAAGATAAATCCCGAAGATATTATTTTTAGAGCTGAAAATCCATTTTCCAGACCATAGATTGCTGATTTCGAGGTGCTTAAGCGATGATTTAGCTGTTGACCTTTGAAGAGAAATCATTCCTTATCGAGTTACGGAACTTTAGCAACTGGAATGTGGTCAATCGGGGTCATAACGAAGCGGGAAAAGCCGTTTTAGTGAAGGTGTATCAGCAGTTACGGGATTTGGGCTTAATTAGTGGACTTGGGCTTTTCTAATTTTTACTTAATCCTTAAGTAAAAGCCCTAATCCGATTTTATGATTATAAATAGGTCTTTAGACCTCATTATTCAGTACCTCTCATTTTATTCTTCAAATTAAATCATCATTAGAAGAGAGCGTCCAGAGAGAAAGTCAGAAGCAAGGAAAAGGAGAAAGCTTAGAGCTGGAGAAAGTCATCTTCTCCAAATCACAGCCAAACCCGATTCTTAATTAGGTTCTATCTTTTATTTCTGTAATTGAAGAACATGAATTCTTTCTATTTTAATTTAGTATTTCGTTTTAATATGAGCTAAACAATTCATAGTGCTTGAGAACAAATAATGGGTGAATCCTAATTTTGTGAAATAACGAATGTTGAATTTGGGTTTTGATTGAATTAAACTAAATTAGGGCTTTTACTCTTTTCAATAAATTGAGATTATTTTACTGTTTTTAGCGTCATGAACTAGGAACAGGTGTTAGTATTTAGGCTATTCCAATTAGTGCCAATTGGATCATCCTGACGGAGGGTTTAGATACAGAACCATTTATTCAATCTATGATAGAAGCTATTGATTCTGACGAACTTAGCTAATTCTAGGGCCAATGAGGTAAAAAACTTAAACATCCAACGGTGGATCATATTTACCCTGACGGGACTAGTGACACCCTAGGATCGCCTTATAGTCCACCCTGACGGGGGTATAAGGAATTTAGAATCCCGACCATTGTAATTGACCAATTTAACCCTTAAACAACATAAGTTAGGAAATAGGATTGGGAGGATCCTTGCGTTCTCAAGTGCTACTTCTCATATTGCGTTTTACATCATTTTACTTGCGTCTTAGCTTTTACTTGCATTTAATATTTGTCTTTCATTCATTAGCTTTAATAAACAAAACCAAACAAACATTTTATTATCTTTTACTTTCATAAGTGCATCAATCACTACTTGCTAAACATTGTGATCAACCATCCGTCCTTGGAACGAATCTGTTTTATCATACATACTACTTGGGACAACCGTACACTTGCGGTTGTGGTTCGATTAGCATTTGCATTTATTTTTAGAACACACAAAGGACCACCAACGTGATGTCTTGAACTATTCAGCTTTTGTGTAAACCAAGACAATAGAACTTACATAGTATACTTTCAAACATTATTTTGTTCTCACGGTTGTGTCCATTTACGGCCCTGGACAACTCCTGGTATTTCATGAATAACCGTCGGAGAATTTCGCCTTTAAAAATTCTCGTAGGGCGGCCCTACCCATGTTATTCATATAGGTAGTCTCTTGTTGAGAGTATTCTGCATTACTCTATCTTATGTTATCTAAGATACAAGAACCATTAAAAGTTTAACTTATCCTTCACTTTTACAAGTAGCACTGTTTAATTTTGTCCTAGGAAAGGTTTGGGGAGGTCTCCCCACAGTGCGTTGCACCAAGTTGCAGTTTCATGATTCAGTTTTCCCTTTGAACCTAGATTGTGGGATCTCCACTCTGCTAGGTAGGGTTCCCATCATGGCAACTCAGCTTTCATAGGCTTAAGACCCAATCCCCTTGACAACACTCGCACTTGCTCTCTTTGTAGACCTTTGGTCAGTGGATCCGCTATATTATCTTTTGATCGAACATAATCAATTCTGATAACTCCGTTTGAGAGCAATTGTCTAAAGGTATTGTGTCTACGACGTATGTGTCTAGATTTACCGTTATACATTTCGTTTAATTCCCTACCAATGGCACTTTGACTATCGCAATGTATGCAGATAGCTGACACAGGCTTTAGCCAATTAGGAATATCCTCTAAGAAATTCCGAAGCCACTCGGCTTCTTCAGCAGCTTTGTCTAAAGCTATAAACTCAGATTCCATAGTGGATCTGGCTATGCACGTTTGCTTAGTGGATTTCCAAGACACAGCTGCTTCTCCTAACATGTAGAGAAATCCACTTGTGGATTTTGAGTCGGTGGAGTCTGATATCTAGTTTGCATCATTGTATCCTTCTAGTACATCTAGATATCCTGTGTACAACAGCCCTTCGTTCATAGTGTATCTAAAATATCTTAGAACTCTTACAATAGCAATCCAGTGGTTCTTCCCCGGATTATGTGTAAACCTACTTAGCTTGCTTACTGCATGTGCTATATCTGGCCTAGTGCAGTTTGTTAAGTACATGAGACTCCCAATAATCCGAGAGTACTCCAACTGGTTGATCATATCACTAGTGTTCTTAGCAAGATGTAAATTTACATCAACATGTGTCTTGGCGATATTTGTGTCGCCATTACTAAATTTGTTTAATACTTTCTCAATATAGTGTAATTGAGATAGTATAATACCTTCAGATGTTCGGAGAATCTTGATACCCAAAATAACATCTGCAAGGCCTAGATCTTTCATGTCAAACTTACTTGAAAGCATCCTTTTGGTGAATTTAATCACATCATTGTTACTTCCAATGATTATCATATCATCCACATATAAACAGACAATGACATATCCTATCTCATTTCGTTTTACATAAACGCATTTGTCACATTCATTGATCTTGAAATCATTTGAGATCATGAATCTATCAAATTTGTCATGCCATTGGTTCGGTGCCTATTTTAAACCATATAAAGATTTAACAAGCTTACATACTTGCTTCTTCTTACCTAGAACTACGTAACCCTCAGGTTGTTCCTTATATATCTCTTCATTTAGTTCTCCATTTAGGAAGGTTGTTTTTACATCCACTTGATGTATTTCGAGCTTGTATATTGAAGCTATAGTAATTAACATTCGAATGGATGATATTCTCGTGACTGGAGAATAAGTATCAAAATAGTCAAGTCCTTCTTTTTGATTATAACCTTTTACAATAAGGCGAGCCTTGTATTTTTCAATAGACCCATCGATCTTTAGTTTCTTCTTGAATATCCATTTGCATCCAAGTGGTTTATTCCCAGGAGAGAGATCCACTAGTTCCCATGTACGGTTTTGCATAATGGAATCTATCTCGCTATTTACCGATTCTTTCCAGTATGGGGGGTCAGGGTTTGACATAGCCTCCTTGAATGTTCGCGGTTCGTCATCTAGCATTTAAGATAGAAAGTCGGGACCAAAAGACGTAGAGGTTCTCATCCGCTTACTTCTTCTTGGTTCTCCTTCATTTGGCAATGATTCTTGATCTTGCTTTTTAGTTGGCAATGATTCTTGATCTTGTTCTTCTTGAATTGCATCACGTGTTCTTTTCAAGGAACCAGATTCTGGTGTGGTCTTGTACGGAAATTTGTTTCAAAGAAATGTGCATTTCTTGATTCAATCACCGTGTTGACGTTAATGTAAACATGCCAAGATTTGTGTACCAGGAATCTATATGCAGCATTATTGTGAGCATATCCAATAAACACGCAACCGATGGTCTTTGGTCCTATTTTGACCATTTTAGGAGCAGGAATTGCTACCTTTGCCAAGCATCCCCACACTTTTAAGTAGTTGAAGGAAGGTGGTTTTCCTTTCCATAATTCTTAAGGAGTTTTATCTACCTTCTTGTGTGGTACCTTGTTGAGGATGTGATTTGCGGTAAGCAAAGCCTCTCCCCACAAGTTAGTGGTAACCCTGAGTTAATCAGCAAGGCATTCATCATTTCCTTCAACGTGCGGTTCTTACGTTCAGCAATCCTGTTTTGTTGAGGCGAGTAGGGGGTCGTGGTTTGATGGATGATTCCATGTTTAGCGCAAAACTCTTCAAAAGGAGACACATATTCTCCTCCCCTGTCTGCTCTAAGATTCTTAATCTTTTTTAATTAGTTGATTCTCAACTTCAGTTTTGTATTGCATAAATGCTTCTAAGGCCTCATCCTCACTTCGAAGCAAGTATATTTGCCAATACCTTGTGCAATCGTCAATGAAATTTATGAAATACTTTTTACCACTTTTAGTTTGCACAAATTTCAAGTCACATATGTCACTGTGAATCAACTCTAAAGGTACCAAAGTCCTTTCTATAGATTTAAATGAGGTTTTTGTTAATTTTGACTCAACGCATACTTCACATTCCTTTTGAGAATTGAAGTTCACATTAGATAGTAACCCGACGTTTACTAACTTATTTAATGAACCAAAATTAACATCTCCTAATCTATCGTGCCATAAATAACGTGAGTCAAGGATATATTACTTTCTCGGTTACATTTTGGTAGGTACTATGGTCATTACATTCATCTTAAATAAACCATCACATAGGTACCCTTTGCCCACACATATCCCACCTTTAGTGAGAATAAATACTAGTTTGAAGCCATTCTTACTCAGTCAGGAACCTGAAACTAGATTCCTTCTAATGTCAGACACATGGAGAACGTTATAGAGACTCAACTCTTTTTCAGAAGTCATTATTAGAATAACGATTCTAGATCCAACTACTTTTGATGTAGAGAAATTTCCCATACATAAAGTCTCTTCAGTAGTTGCAACTTTGTATGTCTTGAACATACATGTCAGGTGGCCCCAGTATCCACCCAGCAGTGTTTGGTATTGCCAACCAAATTTACTTTAGAAACTAATGTAGTAAAATCAATCTTATTTGATCTTAGTCATGGTTGTTTGGCCTTATTTTCCTTTCATGGAATTGTCTTTACCCTCTGTGATTTCGGCCATCTATTCCTTTACACAGATAGTCATTTACATTTAACCTCTTAGACTCCTTAACGGGTCTATAAGAGTCGGGATCATGTCTCACAAATGTATTTTCCATAAGTGAAATTGCTGATGGTTCGTTGTTACCGATTCCATCATTTCTGGACATATTTTTTATCTTGGTAGACATCATTTCAATTACCAAGGATTACACAATATTATAGATAATTCAAACAAACGAATTATTCAACCTTTTTCACTAAAAGACAACACAAAAACTTGATTCTTTCTTACGACAAAATGATTAAATTAATTTTAATTTCTCAAGTTTTTATATTCTTGTTAGTCCCCCAAGTTTTTATATTCTTGTTGTAGAGGATCGAAGAAATTAAAGAGATAATCAATTCACGTAAAAGAAGAATCTCAATCAATTAAGAATTCTTTTAGCGGAATTTTTTTTTTAAAACCACAACGTTCGACAAGTATGCAGATACTAGCAAGATTGATATTAGTTGTTAAAAACACACTAATATTACAACGTAATACGACGTTAGTAAGCGAGTATTTTTCTAGTATGTATACACAAGCCTAGAAATTAGAATAAGAGAAAAGAAATAGAATGTAATATTCATGTTCTGTATACACAGACCCAGAAATTTTGTAAAAGTAAAGTTTATAAAAACACAAAGAGAAAATGTTTTCTGGTTTATACAACGTGAATCATAAATACTTTAAATTGTTGTGTTTTATTTGTATAAACCAGTGAAACAATATAGAAACTAATGCAGAAATAAAATAAAAGTAAATGAATAAATAACTTTACTTGTCGAGACTCGGATTGGATCCGATGTCTTTAAGGTATTTAGGCCACGTACAGGTGTCTTACGTTTGCTGGCTTCAACCTCCAGGATACAACGACAAAACTATTCAAAAGAAACTGACACACGAATTCTTAAGAATTTCAACGAACTTAATAATGTTGTTTCTTTCTATCTCTCTCTTATGATTTTAATGCTTTGAAAAATGAATGAAGAAAATCGTTTAGTTGGCCAACTATTTATAGAAAATGAAAAGGTGACTCGCCAAAGGTTGTGATGTTTCCTTTTGGAGTTACGTTTTATTAATTTAAGATACAACGTTTACTTAAAAGACCAAAAAACTTGGGCTGGTCCAGACTGTATGAACCTAAGGCTCAAAAGCCCAACAAAGGTGATGGTCCAAGTTCATACCCCACCTAAGACCCAACAAAGGTATAGACCTAATTAGGCCCAAAAGCCAAGCAAAGTTAATGGTCATGGACCTAAGGCCCAAAAGCCCAACAAAGCCTTTTTTTTTCTTTTCTTTATAAAAAAAAGAAATAAATTAACATATATATTTTTTCCTTTTAATTTCTCAAAATTACATGACTTAATTTCTCATTCAATTTCAAATGATTTTAACCAAGTGAATATATTACGTTAATCTTTACAACTTGAATAAACGTATTAATATCCGAATCTATTCATTAAATTGAGTCACCGACTAACATCGTAAACATGATCTACACTTGGGTAGAATCTCATTTGTCCAACAGGATGTTATGCTCCTGTGAATAAATATTAAAAGAGTAATGATATATGTCACCCTTTTTCATGTCACCCTTTTATCACCCTTCTATATATATGTTTTGATTTCCTTGAATAGAAGATAGAGAAAAATAAAATAGGATAGAGAAATCCATTTATTGGTACATGTAGGCATACACGTAGGAGGTGATAAAAGGGTGATACAAAAAAGGTGACAAATATCATTACTCATATTAAAATTTATAAACTACACCAATGTGAGTGTCATGTATACTTCACGATCACAATCCTTTTGTAAATCATCATTCCCGCAAAAGCGAAAATAGTTCTTGATGAAATTTTCTAAATTAAATATCTACACAACAAGATCATTAGTTGTCAATTAGAAACTTGTGCATACATTAGGACAATTAAAATTAGTTAGTGGCCTATAACCGAATAACCATATATATAAATATAATATAACTCAAATGATCATATACATAATATAACACACAATCACTATAAGGTTGATTTTCATTTCATAGTTTTCCTATCTTCTTAAAATTCGTAATCCAATCAATTTCTCTAACTTATTCCAGTTTGTTCTCAACGATTAGGGATGACTATAACAAGCTTAATATTCCCTTTGGAAATTGGGAAAATGTTGGCAATGCAAATGTTGTGTTTAATAATGACTTAAAATATGTGGTATGAAAGAGAAGTTCCAGGTGGAGGATATAGATGAGCGTAGGAAGGCTTCATGGAGTATCGATAATGTGGCGAAATTTCCACCTTTCAATCCCATATATGGTCTTCATATTAATACTAATGGAGAATTTACTAATTATTTGTATAATGATAAGAATATCAAGTATGCAGGTCCAAGCACTAGGAACAATTACCCAATTAGGAGCATTCAAATCAGCGCTGAAGATGGTGATATCTTAAACAAGTTCAACTACACAAAGAAAGGTGGTACGAGTAAGACAAAAAAACAAATCCACGAAGATGAGGACAGAGAGAAAGAAGATCAGGAGTGGGAGAACTGGAACAAACAAATCCATGACCTTCGAAATGAACTACATGAGTCTACTCTAAAGATGGAAGCTTTTAAGAAAAACCATGGAATCAGTAACGAGGAGGAGGATGAGAGTGAAGGGAATATACGAGCAGCTCTGGTGGCATTTGAAGAAGAAATGAGGAAGCTTAAAGGCAAATATGTTGCTAATCAGAGTAACACCTCGAATCAACATATGGATACATCTTCAAACTCGCAACAAACAGTTAAAAGAAGAAGAGACGGCAAGGGCATTCGATTGGAAACGAGCAGTGGGGAGGTTAACTCAAAAGTGACTGGAAACTTTAAGAAATTAAGGGTCATTGATCCCATTGAGGAGTTCGTCAACAAAAATCAGTTCAGCCTATTAGAAGATGAGAAAGAAGAGGAAGAAAGGAAAGGAAATCAGAAAGGGAAGGGGAAGGAAATGGAGAACAAGAGAATAATGGTTGATGAAGAGGACTCGAACTTTGAACCAGAAGAAGAGGATGAAGCTAACTTTGAAAGTAGCGAGAATTATTTTGAGAAAGATTACGAGGGAGGTGGAGAGGATCACGACATGAATTTTCAATACGAAGATGCTTTTGAAGATGAGGAGGAGAAGTTTGGTAGTAACAAAGGAGGCGGCAACTCCAAGAAAGCCGCGAAAGGAATATGACGACTTTGTTTTGGAATGTTCAGGGCTTACGAGCGCCCTTAACATTATCCAGAGCAAGCTCGTTGGTGGCTCAACATCGTCCTAGTGTGGTGGCGTTCTGTGAAACAATGCTGAGAGAGGAGGACTCTCAGGGTGTGTTAGCAAGATTTGGTTTTGAGAAGTCGTTTTTTGTCGAACCCTCTGGAAAGGCATATCATTCTGGGGGGTTTTTGATCATGTGGCACCCGTGGGTGCAGTTGAAAGTTGTTTTTAGTTGTAATTCGTATGTAGTTGCTTTTATTAATGAACTGTCTTTTGCTTATTACATTATCTTTATTCATGCACCTAATGACTTTAAAATGAGACTGGAAACTTGGGAAGAGATTACTAATTGGAGTAAAGGGATTAAGGAACCATGGATTATACTAGGAGACTTTAACGAGATACTTAACATTACGGAAAAACAAAGCAAAAACCCAGCCAATATGGATCACATCAACGCTTTTATTGACTTTACTAGTTATAACTCTTTAGTGGAAATTAACTCTGATGGGTGTTTTTTTACTTGGTCTAACAGGATGGATGGCGACAAAAACGTAAAGACAAGAATTGATCGAGGTCTTGCAACGTATGAATGGATGCAAAGATACTCAAGATCACAAATTCATATTCCTCCGGCTATTGGGTCGGACCACTCTCCTTTACTTCTTCATAATGATAGTAATATGATTAAAACTAAGAAATTTTTCAAATTCGAATCTAGATGGCTTGACGATGATAACTGTAGGAATATTATTGATAATAGTTGGAACACTCCTAAGGATAGAATCCCCATGCCCAATTACATAAAAAAGAGAGAATACACCAAAAAAGAACTGACTAAGTGGAGCGCAAAAAATTTCAAAATTCATGAAAAAACTATTAAGAAACTCCAAGAAAGGCTTATTGAGCTAAATAGTAATATAGATAACAATAAAACAAATCAGGAAGAACAGGACATTAAGGAGCAAATTAAGAAAGAGTATGAAAGGGAAGAAAAATATTGGGGGGACAGGGCTAGACAAAACTGGTTGATCTATGGGGACAAAAACACGAAATTTTTTCATTTAGCCACTATAAAAAGGAGAAAACTTAATAAAATAACTAGAATTAAAAATAAAGAGGGTAACTGGACAGATGACTCAGAAGATATTAAAAATTGTTTTCAAAACTATTACAACGAACTCTTCAAAGAGAACATAGGTGAAGAAGAATTGATGAAGGAAGCTATAAACTTCATCAAACCTTGTATAACGGATAATATGAACGATGAACTAATAAAGATACCAGATACTGAAGAAATTGAAAGGGCGGTTAGAGATCTCTCAGCTTCTAAAGCCCCGGGCCCTGATGGCCTTAACGGTAAGTTCTATAAAGAATTTTGGGACATTATAAAAAATGATGTTATACAGGTAATTATGGATTTTTTCGAGAACAACGGCTCAGTCGAGTTGATAAATGATACTCTGATCACACTCATACCAAAAGGCATAATCCAAGAAGGCCTCGGGGATTTTAGGCCCATATCCTGTGTTAATTTTATATATAAAATTATTACAAAAATTCTTTCGAACAGGTTAAAGGAAATCATGAATGATATTATATCTCCCACACAATCCGCTTTCATCAAAGGTCGATCTATACAAGACAATATCATTATTGCACAAGAGATATCGTTTTTTATGAATAAAAAGCGGAAAAAAGGGAAACATATGGCGGCTATAAAAATTGATATGGCTAAGGCTTACGATCAGGTAAGATGGTCATTTCTTCTTCTGGTTTTAAAGAAGTTAGGTTTTTGCGAAACATGGGTAAATTGGATACAAAATTGTATCACTTCAGTCTCGTTCCAAATTAACATCAACGGAGAAAGACTCGGTAAATTTAAACCAGGTAGAGGGCTCAGACAGGGAGACCCTTTGTCCCCCTTTCTGTTCTCTATTCTTACTGAATCTCTTATTAGTATCGTGGATCATTTTGTATCTTGTAAGCTGATTAAAGGAATAAAAATTAATAGGAACTGTCCAATGATTTCTCACCTTTTATTTGCAGATGACTCTCTCTTTTTTTTAGATCTGGAAGAAACAGATATTGGGAAATTCAAAGAATGCCTTGACACTTATTGCAAAGGTTCGGGACAACAAATAAATTTTCACAAATCAGCATTAATCTTTAGTAAAGAGACGCCAGAAGAAATTAAAAATGAGGTCACTAGCAAATTGAATATCAAAGAAACCGAAAATTTAGGATACTATCTGGGAATCCCACTTTGTCATAAGAGGTCAAAAATAGAATCCCTTGAATGGATTGCAAAAAAGGTGTTTAAAAACACAGAGGGGTGGAAAGCTAAATTACTATCAGAAGGAGGCAAAGAAGTCCTCATCAAAGCCATTCTTCAGGCCATACCTAATTACTACATGTCTATTTTTTCTTTTCTTATCTCCTTTTGCAATAAACTAATTTCAGCTATTTCTAATTTCTGGTGGAATTCAAGTGAGAAAAATAGGATACATTGGATTGCATGGGAAAAAGTCACGGTTAGCAAACTAATAGGTGGTCTCGGTTTTAAAGATTTCAAAAGGATGAATACGGTTCTGTTAGCTGCCCAAGCATGGAGATTAATTCACAACCCTAACAACCTTGCAGCAAAACTTCTCAAAGGTATTTATTTTAACAAATCTGATATGCTTTCATGTAAACTAAGACAAAGCAGGACTTGGAGCTGGGCGAGCATTATTGAAGGTAGGGATTTTATTAAAAAACATGGAAATAAGAAGATAGGAAATGGGAGAGACACAAATATATGGAATGAAAGATGGATAGATACGGACTGGGAATTAGAAAAACCAAAAGGATCTTGTATCACAAAAGTGCACGAGCTTATGAAAGAAGGGGAAGATGTATGGGATTCAGAGAAACTGGATAACTTGTTCCCAATACCCATTATCAGACTAATAAAGAAGACAAAGATTAAAGAGCACGGAATACACGATAAACTTATATGGCCTTTCTCTAAGAATGGTAATTATGATACAAAAACAGGTTATAAAGTACTTACAGAGGAAAAGAACAGAAATAAAGCAACTACAACAAAAACAAAAATCATGCAAGAATCAAAAATATGGAAAACGATTTGGAATTCAAACATACCTAAAAAAATAAAATTATTTATGTGGCGGATTATCAACAATGCGATCCCAACAAGAGTCAATTTACATTTAAGGAAATGTGCTGATACAAAGAACTGTTTATGGTGCAACTATGGTGAAGAAGATGTGGAGCATATACTTCTGCATTGTACAATGTGCAAAGATATATGGGCGGGTTCTTTTCTTCAAATAAAAATTAAAGAAACTCAGGATGATAAAATTGAAGAGTGGTTTCTAAAAGTCATAAAAGCATACAAAAAGGGGGGGTGGGACAAAAATGTGATTCGAGATTTCTTGATGATTAATTTATGGAATATTTGGAAGGCAAAAATGAAGGCAATTCACGAAGGTGTAGCAGTAGATGGTTCGGGAATTAACATAGCATCTAAAAAGCTTATGCAGGAAATTCACGGAATAGATTGGGTCAAAAATGGATACAAGGGTTTCAGCCATAAGGAAGATCGGAACTTAAACACGAATGCGGAAGAACATGAGCAAAATGTCTCTTTATTTTGTGATGCTTCTTTTACGAACAAATGGGAACCCACCGGAATAGCTATCATTGGAATCCAAGAAGAACGAGGAGTTAATTTCAAGCAAAGTACCACAATCAGTTGCAATTCGGCCGTGGAAGGAGAAGCAGAAGCTGTCCTGAGAGCAACACATATAGGAGCTCTCTTTCCAGGGAAGGAAGTTACAATTCACTCAGATAACCTTGAAGTGATTCAAGGTATAAAGCAGGTGTCAGCGGCTAGGTGGAACATCCAACCTACCCTTCATAAAATTATCCATAGAGCTGAAGAGCTTGGACGAATTTCTTTTAAACACATCAAAAGAAAGCTCAACAGGGATGCGGATAAGTTAGCGAAGGAAGCTAGGCACGCAGCAATTTTCACAGATCGGAATACAATTAGTATTGTCGATCTTTCTTCGGCTTTTAGTAAATTAGGAATAGGTTAAAGTTGTTCGATTTGTTTTGGGTGCTTCGGCACCCCCGCACTGTCCAAAAAAAAAAAAAAAAGAGAAGTTCCAAAGGGAAGGTTTCTTAAATGTTAGAATTTTCAAAAACGACAATTGACAAACCTCGTCTTTTACCTTTCTTGTGATCGACCTAACATCTTTTTTTCAAAACCAAAATAACACCCAACTAATATGGTAGTAGGAAGAGACACTCTTAATTATTGTGCAAACTATGTATTCATATTTTCCACCCTCCTATGATTATAGTAAGTTAATATTTCTTCCGTCCATTTTTATTTGTCCATCTTTTTAAAAGGAGGTGTCCAATATTATTTGTCCAATTTACAATATCAAGATACTTTTTCTCTATTTTTTCCAAAAATACCCCTAAATAAATAGTATAAAGAGTGTTGCAATAGATGACCCTATGTATATTAATTATGGGCAATTGTGTAAAATAGAAAAGTATTAAATGCTCTTTTTAATATTTGTGCACCAAAAAGGTGGACAAATAAAAATGGACGGAGGGAGTAAATGAAAATTTATCGTAGATATATTAATTATATTTCATTAATGTATATGATATGCTTCACTTTGTTAATTGGAATAATGCAGTACCACTTGAAGAGGCAAAAAAGAAAAAAAATGCAACATGGTCAATTAAAAGGGATAATATTGTTGGCATATCACATGAGGAAAGATGACAAGGTTGATGCCCTACTCAGAACAGTCCGAGTGACTTAAGGAAAGATCTTCTTAGTTTATGGAGGAATTTGAATCCCAAAAATTATGTGGGCAGGAGAACAAACACATATGAGTGACTAGTATATGTCTTCACTGAATCTTAGATATGGAATCATTTTAAAAGGCTGACTACGTTTGGGTCTTAACAATTCATGTTGTAGAGGTTGGAAGAGGCTAGGTTTAGCTTTTATAAGGTAAGAGTCCAATTAGAACTCTTTTTCTCTTCTTGAACCGACATGGTGCGGTGCACCGGGCTAGGAGCGCGGTGTACCGGACTCGAGCGCTGATGAAAACCGTGGGCGCAAATTTTCGATACGGTTTGTATAGGGACCTCTCAGCAATTAACCGTAATTAAAAATCGTCTCCACGGTTTTCTTCCATGCGGTGCACCGCAAGTATCATGCGGTGCACCGGACCCTGTATTGGAAAATATCATGGTCGCTATTTATCGATATAGTTTTCCTTATCTCGTCTCGACAATGAACCGTGGGGGAAAACCGTCGTCACTGTATTGGACCGGCGGTGCACCGCAGCTAGGACGCGGTATACCGCACCTCGCTGCTGGTTAACACAACTTTTTCCTTCTTTCTGACCCCATACTCAATTCCTGCACATATAACACACTACCTTTCTCTCTTATTAGCTTGTAAATACATTAATCATGTACACTAACTTAGAATTGTACACTACAAAACATGAAACTAACTAGAAATCAATTAAAACAAGGGAAGAAGGGGTTTCTTTTTGTTTATTGTTCCTATGCGAGTGTGAAGAGAATTTTTTTGTCAAAAACACTTGATGTAAATAGAGAAGAAAGAAACAGTTACAAGAGAGAAAAACAACCCTCAACCAATTCCTCTATGAAGGGGAGAAACTAGCAAAAGACTCGCTCATTGGGTCGGGGGCCTAATGTCCCAATCACTTGGAAAAAACATAAAAGCTGATGTTCCGTGATCCAGTCCGCTATAACATTTTTCTTTCTAGGGATATGAAAGAAATTAACTAATCTATTACACATAAGAGATTATATATTTTCAACAAAAAATTTATTCTTTCTACTAAATGCACGCTTGGAAAGTTGAGCATGTCCACTACCTTCTTGTTGTCACACAACAATCAGATGTCTTCAAGTTGAAAGTTTAATGTAGAAACCAAGTCATTGCGCACACCTAATAATTCAGCTTCTTCAGCACCATTTGATAAGAAATACCAAGCATGTCCCTGTATTACCTTCCATTAGCATTCCTAAGTATATATGCAGAAGAAGAATTGTTATCCTTTTTTTGTCAAAAGATAATTACAGATTATAAACAAAGGTTAGCTTGCACCTTTCTTCCTACATAAATTAGATAAGTATTTAAATAATTCTAAGAGATTATCATTCTTCCAATTAGTTGAGTCTAGGTTCTATTGAATTCTTTTAGCAAGTATATCCGCCACTCCATTCAATTCTCTTTTAACGTGCAGAACTTTCCATTCTGGGAATTTGTCCATCCATCTCCAGACTTCAACAGTCATTGGTTGGATCCTCCAATTAATTCTCTTTCGTTTGTTGATGCCTTGAACGATTTCAAGGTTGGTTAGAGTAAAAAGAAATACTATGGAGATTATGAACTGCTGCAGACCTCATCGCCAACAAGACGACTCAAATTTCACCCTCTCAACACTATTAATTTTTCATCTTTTTGTTATTTTTTTATTTACCCTTTATCGTTCACTGCAATTGACACTGCACTAGATGGTTCCCAATTTTTTGTAAACACGCGTCGCAAAGCCATACCATATTCGCATTATCTTGCATTATTATACTATCTTCAATTTTTTCCACATCTCTAGCAGTAAAATTGTTGGCTTCCATTGTTTCCATGTCCTCTCTGCTTTTGAAAAGATGATTAATAAGACTATTGGTTTTGTCATTGATCTCCCAAATGTTCCAATTCTTTTTTTCAAATAATCCTTTCATCCTTGCTTTCCATATTTTCCCTTAGGGTACAACATATGAAAGCTTTGGTCATTCATATATCCCATGTGTTCATTGTATAGCTTTCGGTAGTTTTTCTCAATCCATTCCCCAATTTTTTCATCAAATTTTTTATATGTTTCGCATTGAAGTTGTGCATTAGACCAAACACCCATGCTAAGTGGACATTTAAGGAAAATATGTTCAATTATTTCTGATTCTGTTTCGCACCATTCGCATGTATCTGATGATATACATTTTCTTTTTCTCAGATTAACTTTGGTAGGGATTGCATTGTTGTAAATTTTACAAATGAAATTTCTGGCTTTTGATGGTATATTTGAATGATATACATAAAATTCCAAACCTTGATGTCGTTTTTTCCCTAGTGTCTGAACTCTGACTCTCTTTTTAAATTTCTCTTTGGACCAAACAATGGTACCCCGATTTTGTTCTGTATTTCCCATCTTCTGTACATAGCCGTATAATTCTACCGTCTTTCTCTAATTGAATGATCGGAACTTTTCTAATTTATGCAATGTCTCTAGATGTACAAAATTGTCTAAGGATATCAAAATTCCATACCGTAAGAACTTCTTTAGTAAGATTGTGGGACTGCTTTAGTAAGAACTTCTTTTCCTCCATCTATAGGAGATTACCAACCCAAATGGCTGATTTAGAAATTAATTTATCCTTTATCTTATTAAGATTTTCACTTTTCGCTATTTTTAGGGATATTGGTATGCCCAAATATTTTCCAAATGAAGTCGTTGATTTAATATTAAGATAATAAGATACCTCTTTGATAGGTTCCTCTTATGTTCCATTTCTAAATAGAATTGACGATTTATTGAGGTTGATTTGTTGTCCCGGCGCTTGACAAAATTTCTCCATAATGTTTTTGAAACATTCAGTTTCTTTGTCATTAATTTCAAGGAAGAAAAGAGCATCATCGGCGAATAGTAGATGGGTCAGCTTAGGCGCCTTACGTGCAAGAGATAAACCTTTAGTATTACCTTCTCGGCATTCGTAATTGATCAAATCCACAAGACATTTAGTAATCATTTCAAAAAGAAGCTATGATAAAGGGTCACTGGTGGGGGGTAAGGGTGTGATAAATAAACGGATAAATAAAGATAATAATAAAAGACACACCCTTGACTACCACGAGAAACTCACTACAAGTATTACAGATCGTTTGCAAGTTTAGTTGATAAGAAAAGTTCGTTCGCAGGGATTTAATCCATTAGAAATACTTGTATTCAATAAGCGTATATGAATTTAGATGTTTATATTAAAACATAAATAAGATGAATATTTATCTGATGTGAAATAATAGATAAAAATGCTAGAAAAATAAATATGAATGTAAGTCAGATAAATTAGGGTTACTATAATATGGTTCTATCTTACTAAGTTGTTATTCTAACCTTAAGGTTGAATTGAGCATTATATATTAACCGGGATTCTGAATTCTACCTGACCCCCGTTAGGGTGGACTTAGGAGCAACCTTTCCACTACCAGGGGACTTGGATAAGGGGACCCTGCGTAATGATCGGTGGTTAAATCAAACCTTTATGGCTATCTAGTTAGGCAAGTCCGTCAAGATCACTACCGCACACTAGACGATTATGTGGTGTTGTCAATAATTAAATCCCTCTTACGGGTGTTAACTCAATTACTAAGGATAGTCCTAAGATTTGACAAATCTAGGGCTGGAACAATAAGTCAAAGCACACAATACCAATATACGCCAAGCTCAAATCAATTAAAGTAACAATAATATTATGAAATTTAAGACAAAATAATAACCCAACAATTAAGAATAAAACTTACAGAATAAAAGCTTAAAAATATGGTCAAGCCATAAATATATAGCTAATTACCCTAAATATAGAGAAGGAGAGATGTAGAAGAGGAGTTTGCCACTCTCCAACTTCGTGCTTCTTGTCTTCCTCTACAGGTCAGCTTGCTTCTTGGATGATAAACTTGATACTAAGGATTAATATTCAAGAAAAGACTAATATGGCTTAGAACTAAGAAAGGACATGTTTACAATAGTTAAAGGGTGTATTTATAGGAGTCTAGGAAGCCCTAGGTCTGATTTCTTGGAGTGGAAGGCAAGCAATTGGACTCTTTTCCGAATCAAATTCGTAACCCTAAAATATAGAAAAGGTAAAAATTGTTGTTGTCTTGTTTTGGCCGTAACTTCTTCAATATTGCTCCAATTGACGCGTTCTTTATATCGAAACTTATCGTCTCGGAAAGCTCTACACTTTAGCTTCGGATCATTCTTCCAAATTCCCAGTCAATCTTGAGTTATGGTCACTTTAGAGGACGTAGCTGTTGAAATTCAAATTAACTTGGCAACTTTATCTTTTCCTATTTTATCTTTTACTTCTTTTATCTCCAATTTCCATCATTGCTTCTTTACTTTATCTCTTGGAATTGGTTTGACATCTAATTAATTATCATATATCTTTAAAGATTCACAATTAACAATCAAATAAACCAAATATGCTATAAAAATAATAAATCATCAAATCAAGACAAGAAATAAGAAAATACAATAATATTAATAAACATCGATTATTTAACTTCCTAATACACCTAAAATTATGTCTCCAACTAAGATTAAGTCATCACAAATATGGAGACATCAAGACTCGCAATTCAAAGTTGTATCATCCCGATACAATAAAGATAAGAACAAAGGGAAGTCTCTAAATATACACCTAGGTCAATTAAGCACAGTGGGAAAGAAGATAGCAGAATATATAGAATAGACTGAAAGCAACTACTTAAAAAATTTCATGTAATAATACTTACAAACTACACACCTATACACTTGTCATATCTACAATCAACATGGCTTGAATTCAAGATTAGATTAGTTTCGCAATGTAAGAGATAGAGGATCTTTACTCAGTTCACCAAGGAGGCTATAGATTGTTCATCGAACTTTACTAGTATTCAAAGATCCACTTAAATACTCTCTATTGGCTCAATTACTTCTATAGATTACATAGCAAAGAATCATAAGGTCTTTAAGGTTGTAATGCTGGCTTAGGGACGGTATGATAGTATATTTGGATAATTTAGAGTGAGCTTTTGGCTCTCTCCTCACTAGCCATCAACGAATCTCCCTAGAGCTTGAGTTACTCTCATAAAACGTTCTCACTCAACCCAATGATTTTATTGAAGCACGAAGTAGCATCCCAAATAACCCAATTAAAGCATAAAGATATTCACATAAAAATTTTACTTTGCCGGTCCAATATATATTCTTTTCATATCAATTTTTTCTTTTGTATAACTATGACTCTCTTTTTTTATATTGATATATCATGCTATTTTTTCTCATAATTAATTTTCTTTTTTCATGCTTTTCAGCTTTTTTCATTTACTCTTACCCCGGCAAAGGGTTACAATATAATAAACCTACAAATCATCATCAATATATAATAGAGCACAATTAATAAGCTCACAAATCCCAACCCAATAATATCTCCCATAATGGTGGACCCACCACCCCAAACTCGATCTCTAGAACAATTGTCAATGCATCGTGATTCGAGTGCGGGTCATATAGAAAAGTCCTATAATCTAAAGGGATATGTCTTATAATGTGGCTAATAAAAAGTCTTTAGAAAGGCTAGAAGGGGATGAGAAGGATATTAAATAATAATATGGACAACAAGCTAAAAGGAAACAAGGAGCTTATGAAAGAACCGCCTTAATTACTTTCTAAACTATGCAATTTCGTTATTAGCTTACCTCTAACACGTTCATTAAATGGGTTTATCAACTAGCTTGGATCTCACGGCCTACACACCACTCATGGCTCCCTGAGATGGAACATACTTTCTACCGCATTGCTAACTTATCTTTTCTTTACTATCAATGCGTGTTTTCCAGTTAATACTCGAAGCATACAAAATAAAGCAGCTCATAAACATACTACTTACTAAGCTTATGCTTTCAAGCTATTAAACACAGTCTAGATCTAATCCTTTCTAACAAAAAATTTTAATTTTACCTATAAAAACACTAAAACATATAAAAATAGAGATGAGAGACAACGAATCCCCACACCCCCAACTCAAAAATGAGGCGTGTCCCCACGACTCGAAAAGACTCTATAAAAATTAAAATATTACAGATATTGCACATAAAGAAAGATGGTAGGGAAGAAAAAAAACATATTCTTCGAGGCTATTGCCTCGCATGATCAATACCCGGAATAGGGTGCAGTGATTTCCTTGTATGTAACCTTCTTGTATCACCAATTTCGCTTTCCCTTACATCCTCTTATGCTCCATCCTAGGGCTGCAAACGAGTCGAGCCGAGCCGAATACTAGATGTACAGGCTTGTTTGTTTAATTTCTCGAGCCGAGCCGAGCCGAGCTCAAATTTAAACGAGCCGGGTTGAGCCGAGCTCAAATTTAAACGAGCCGAGCCCGAGCTTCTAGTGATCGAAATAAGAAATGTTAGAAATTGTTTGTTTAACTTATAGAACAATCTTTTCTAGAGTCGAGCTGGAGTTGCTCATGAACAATTTGTTTTTCATGGTTGAAATTGGACTTTTGTGAGTGTGTGGTATGAAAATATGAGACGTAACATTAATGAAAAAATAAATGTATATAGAAATTAAAAATATCCAATTTGATATTAAAGCTTTAATAATATATTTATAAATAGATAATATATTAATATATAAAATATATAATTTTAAACGAGCTCACGAGCCGAGCTCGAGCAGGCTCGTTTACGTATCGAGCTTAAAATGGAGCTTGAGCTTGAGCTTGTTTACATTCGAGCCGATCTCGAACGAGCTTTTCTTCGAGCCGAGCTCGAGCTGATCGCGAGCGGCTTGGTTCATTTGCAGCCCTACTCCATCCCAATCAATCACACTCTATAAATCTCTTGTTTTTCATTTTCTCCAACTTCTTTTTCCAATACTTCCTCATGAGCTAAAGGTAAGTCCAGTAAGTATGTTTTTGCGGAAGCTAACAAGGCCTTTGAAGCTTAAATTCATCACGGGTATAAGACTCGATTTGTAGAGGTTGTGGTGTCTTCTCTATGAAATTTATAACCTTTTTGTTCTTTGAATTTACCACATCTAGCTTTCCTTTATTCGCTTGATATATTTTACCCTTTTTCTTCATACTAGAGCTTGGACTTTTCTCAATTGTCTTCTTCTCAGTAGAACCCAATACCTTATTCTTATTCATCTCCCTAACAATAGATAATGTTCCTGTTCTTTTCGTCATCTCAATTGACCTCCAACTCAAAACCTTGAACACTCTTGAAATTTGTAACCCTTGATTTTTGGTTGAACAAGTGATGTTTGGGTTAGAAAGGTGTTATGATGATGATTCTTTATATGAATAGGATGAACTCTTGCTTGATTGGTGTGGATCTAAGAAATTGTTGGGTAAGATTTGGAAATTTTGGCTTTTGATTCTTGGATTCAAAGTGTTATGATATGTTTTGGGTGGTTGAATCTTCTTTGTAATGATGTAGGGAAGGAGTTGGATATGAATTTATGGTGATTGTGTAGTGTTTTGATGTTAGGTGAAGGTTTGTTGAAGCTTTAATGGAGTTGGGAGAGGTTTGGAGAAGTAAAGGAGGCTTAAAGGATTGAAAAATTTGGAATAGAACTAACCTCTTCTTCTTTTAAACCTAAAAAATAATTTTTTTCTTCTTCTCAGCGGCGGCCGCCGGCATACCGGTCGCAGACCGTGTCGACACTCGCGCCCACGGTTTTTCCTAATCGCTCTCGGCATTGTACCTGATTTCTCCTACTGTGCCACGGTTTTCTTCCACCAGCATACCGGTCAGCTAATTTTCGTTTTTCTCCGTCTCGTTAGTGAACCTGATTTTGGGAACCATGTCACAGTTTTTGACCCACCGGCATACCGGTTATCTCACCGGCTATCCGGCAGGTGGGTCAGAATGTGCTCAAAAAAATTATTTTTCCTCCCTAACTCGATTTTCTTAGTACCTGAATGTCAAAAACACTAATAACTTCCTCATTACTGCAATATCAACTAAAAATAACTAACATAAACTAAAATATAACACCATAAAATACTGTGGGATGTCTCCCAAAGGGCACTTTTGTTTAACGTCTTTCAAAGTTAGACGTCTTACCTCGATTATTTATTTTTATAGCCTTCCCAGCAGTGAGTGAGGTGATTAACACTTACCAACCTGAGCTTGCAACCCTCGATAGCTTTTATTTCGACCACTCCTGCTGAGATAATTCACGTGATGAAGTACGGCCCTATCCAAGAACTGTTATGTTTGGGGTTGGGGATTTTCCATGCTACCTCGTCTCCCACCCCAAACTTAATTTCCTTTTCTGTGGTGTCTTGGGGGATTACAGGTTCTGGTTTCTTGGTTACAACTCTGAATGGTGATAGTTCTTGTGACTTCTTTCCCAAAAGATAGAATGTTTCAGTATCATTTTCATTACGAAGAGTCACGGTTCCCTCTAACACATTGACTATGGTGTCGATGGTGGCTATGAATGGACGCCCAAGTATGAATGGGACGTTCTTATCTGCTTTATAGTCAAGAATAATAAAATCCATGGGAATAACAAGGCTACCTACTTGTACGAGCACGTCCTCGATTACTCCCCATGGCTTTGCTGTTGATTGATCCGCAAGTTGTAAGATTATGGATGTCAGATTTGCATCGCTAATACCAATTTTCTTGAATATACTTTTGGGCATGATATTCACACTTGCTCTTAAATCACACATTGCCTTTCCGTGATATATACCACTTATCTAGATTGGGAGGTTGAAACCTTCAGGATCTTTAAGTTTTGGTGGTAACTTTCGCTGAACTTGTGATGATATCCCTTCATTGAGTGTCACAGACTTGGATCTTGTGAACCTCTCTTTATTGGAGAGTGCCTCAATAATGAATCAATCATAGTCTCGCTTTCCTTACATAGCTTCGAGTAGAGGGATGTTGATTTTCACTTGTTTTAACGTCTCTATACACCTCTCTTGTTCCTCCTTTGGATAAGCGGGTTTTACGGGATAATAATACTGAAGGGGTGGTCATCTTACTCTACTTTTCTCTTCCATTCTTTGTGCATCAACCACTCTTGGCTTCTTAAACTCATCTTGTTCAACCTCTTCAACCCAATCTTTAACAATTATTTCATCTAAGTTCATCCTATCTACGTTTGACTTGGTTGGTAGAACCTCCACTTTACTCGCTGGAGATGGTAGTGATTCTTTCATCTTTTCAGCTTGAAGACTAATAGTCTTTACCTTGTGATCAACGTATTGGATCTTCTTCATGTTAGAAATTTGTACTCTAGGTCAATTGCAAGAGTTTGGTTTGAATTTGTTCTATGACTATAGTGAGTCGCGTCACATTTTTCTCTTACAGTTGATTATGTTGTTTCAGATCTTGATTCTGTTGTTTCAGATCTTGATTCTGTTGTTGCGGGCTTTGCACTACTGATGCATATATATTTGACTCAAGTCTGCTCATATTGTCCTTTGTGAAGTTAATGAATTTACTAATAGTCTCTTTTAACTCAATGATATCTTCTTGAGGACGTGATGGAGCTTGACTTCCATTGTACGCATTGTAGCCTGGTGGATGATTAGCTTGATTTTCATAGGCTTGTTCTTGAAGATATAACTGTTGAGGTGGTACTTGGATGCTTTTCTCAACTGCTATCACGAGTTGTTGTATTTGATCTTGCAAGCTTGAAAACCTCGCCTCTGTATCTATATTAGTGGTAGGAGTTTGTGATTGTGGCCAACTCATGTCGGTCTCGATGATTCTTTCCATACCACTCTTTTCTTCTTTCAGATCCATAGAGACAAAACTACCATGACCCATATCATCTGCACTCAGCCCTTACTCTGCATTGAGTCCTTGATAGAACATGGCTAGTTGTAATTATGGCGTGTTACCATGTTGTGAAAATCTTGCCAACTTCTTTTGGAATCTCTTCCATGCTTCTCCAACACTCTCTCCCGCTTCTTGTAAGAAATTCATAAGCTCAAATTGTTCCTTCACTCTCATACTTGTAGGATAAAATTGATCAAGGAATCTTGGTTGAAGCTTGTCCCAATTTGTTATTAGCTCGGGAGGTTGATCATTAACCAATCGCTTGCTTTCCCGGTCAAGAAAAATTGAAACATTAAATAATACATTTGATCTTGCGTAACACCTTCAGTATTGTAGGTATCATAGATTTCTTGAATTTCTAAATAGGTCAAACCAGATCTTGATGTGTAGTACCATTATATTTCCCATAGCTCGCGAATTGATTAATCAGATCAGGATCGAGCTTGAATCTAATGGTTTGAATAGTTGGAGGGAAAATCCCAATGGGTTGCACTCGGAATGGACCAAGAAAACCTAGCTTTAACCGTTAATTAGCCATTTAAAACCTGAAAAAGACAAAAACAAAAAGAAACGCGTAAAACTGAAAACAAATAAAAACTTCTCCACTAAACAAACAAAAATAGACTAACTTAAAGATAAATCTCCGGCAGCAGCGCCAAAAACTTGGTGGAGGCAAAGGTATGATAAATAGACAAATAAATAAAGATAATAATAAAGGACACACCCTTGACTACCACGAGAAACTCACTACAATTATTACAAATCGTTTGCAAGTTTAGATGATAAGAAAAGTTCGTTCGCAGGGATTTAATCTGTTAGATATACTTGTTTCAATAAGCGTAGATGAATTTAGATATTTATATTAAAACAGAAATAAGATGAATATTTACCTGATGTGAAATAATAAATAAAAATGTAGATATATAAATATGAATGTAAGTCAGATAAATTAGGGTTACTAATATGGTTCTATCTTACTAAGTTGTTATTCTAACCTTAAGGGTGAATTGAGCATTATCTATTGACCGGGATTCTAAATTCTACCTAACCCCCATCAGGGTGGACTTAGGAGCAACCTATCCATACCAGGGGACTTGGGTAATGGGACCCTGCATAATTATTGGTGGTTAAATCAACCCTTTATGGCTATCTAGTTAGGCAAGCCCGTCAAGATCATTACCACACACTAGATGATTATGTGGTGTTTTGTCAATGATTGAATCTCCCTTACGGGTGTTAACTAAATTACTAAGGATAGTCCTAAGATTGGTCAAATCTAGGGTTGGAACAATAAGTCAAAGCACACAATACCAATATACGCCAAGCTCAAATCAATTAAAGTAACAATAATATTATGAAATTTAAGACAAAATAATAACCCAACAATTAAGATTAAAACTTACAGAATAAAAGCTTAAAAATATGGTCAAGCCATAAATCTATAGCTAATTACCCTAAATATAGAGAAGGAGAGATGTAGAAGAGGAGTTTGTCACTCTCCAACTTCGTGCTTCTTGTCTTCCTTTACAAGTCAGCTTGCTTCTTGGATGATAAACTTGATACTAAGGATTAATATTCAAAAAAATACTAATATATGACTTTGAACTGAGCAAGGACATGTTTAAAATAGTTAAAGGGTATATTTATGGGAGTCTAGGAAGCCCTAGGTCGGATTTCTTGTAATGGAAGGGAAGCAATTGGACTCTTTTCCAAATCAAATGTGTAACCCTAAAATACAGAAAAGGTAATAAACTGTTGTTGTCTTGTTTTAGCTGTAACGTCTTCAATATTGATCTGATTGACGTGTTCTTTATATCGAAACTGATCGTCTCGGAAATCTCTACACTTTAACTTTAGATCATTCTTCCGAATTCCCAGCAAATATTGAGTTATGATCACTTTAGTGGACGTAGCTGCTGAAATTCAGATTTACTTGGCAACTTTATCTTTTCCTATTTTATCTTATACTTCCTTTATCTCCAATTTCCATCATTATCTTCTTTCCTTTATATCTTGGAATTGATTTTGCATGTAATTAGTTACCATATATCTTTAAATCTTCACAATTAACAAAAAATTAAACCAAATATGCTCTAAAATTAATAAATCATCAAATTAAGACAAGAAATAAAAAAATACAATAGTATTAATAAAAATCGATTATTTAACTTCCTAATACACCTAAAATGATGTCTCCAACTAAGATTAACTCATCACAAATAGGGAGACATCAGTCACCTTGTTTGATTCCTTGTTTTGGTTTAAACTTCTTAAGCCTTCTTCCATTAACTTTAATTTGGTACGTAACTGTAGGGTTACAATTATATATTAAATTTCTCCATTTTTGACATACACCCATTTTCCGAAGAATTTCATTTAAGAAAGAAACATTAGTGAGTTAGCCTTCGTCCAAAACGATATTGATTCAGGTCTAGAGATTCAAATGAGAAAGTTGCCCCTCTGAGTTAGCTCGAATTGAGGACTGGAATCAGGTGATTTGGACTTAAGACGTAAAACTTACTCCCGTTTTACTAGAGTGTGTACAGCAGTTATGGGAATTACCAATTGGGCTTCGCCTTTTTAATCATTTAATTAAAATAAAAGGCCAATCCGATTTGGTGAGTATAAATAGCCTTTTATAACCTCATTTTTCAGGATGCTTCATTATTTCTAAAAGTCAGAGCAAAAGAAAAAGGCAAAAGGCAGAGAAAGAGCTGGAGAAGTCATTCTTCTTCAACAACAGCTCAACCCATTCCCATAATCGGGTTCTTTATCTAATTTTGTAATTGAAAACATGAATGATTTTATTTTCTTTTTAATTTTTTAACATGAGCTAAATTATTAGTACTTGAGAATTGCAATTATGGGTTATAGTTGATGTTTTTCCGATTTTGGGATTATTTAATTTAAGCTAAGTCGGGTATTTTGTATTGACTATTATCGTATTTGCTACTTTTAACTTGGCCAATTAGAATTAGGTATTAGTAATTAGGCTATTCATTATGTGGAAAGTGAACATCTTGACGAGGGGTTTAATTACGGACCTAAGTAATAGACGTGCGGTACTCGTCAATGATCCTGACGAGCTTGACTGGGCACGCAACTAATTGGGTAAAACACTTCAACATCCGAAATTAGGTATAATCACCCTGACGGGGTTTGTATTACCGGAGGATAGCTCCTAAGTCCACCCAGACGAGGTTAGGAGATAGTAGAATCCCGACTAATACATAAATACCGACTTTACGCTCAAACGGAAGCATTAATCATATGAATTTAGGTGGATCCCTTGCGAGACTCTAGTATACCTCTCATATTTGCGCTACAACTCTTTAGTTTTAATTCTTTTACTTTCTGTTAAGCTTTAGTTATTTATTTATTTGCGTCCAGTATTTTATTTCTCAAAATCAAACAAATATCATTTATCTTTTGTTTTCTGTATTTGCAATTACTATTATTTATTTGTTGAATACCTTGGTTATACCAGTTCAATCCATGAGAACGAAATCCTTTATACATATCTATTACTTGGAACGACCCGTACACTTGTGGTGAGTATTTTCTTTTATTTATCGTCAATTTTATCACACCCCAAGATCCACCAATTTTGGTGCCACTGCCCGGGATTGCAGCTTGTGACCCCGATGTTTAATACTTAAGAAGTTTTAATTGTTTATTTTTCAGTTTTACACTTTTCTTTTCTTTTGTCTTTCTTAGATTTTACATGGTTGGTGCATTTCTCTCAAATCCTGAGAGATTATTCTGAGCTAAAAATAAAAGAGAGAAGGAAGAAAAGGGAGCAAGAGAAGAAATGTCAGCTTTGAACAACAATAACAACAACAATGATCCTCAAGTAGAATTAGATGAAGATGGCAACCCAAGAGTGCCACGAATTGTAGTTGACCCACCAGGAGATAACCATAACCTTTGAATTCCAATCCTCTTGGAGGTCAGACACCAGTTAACAACAGTAATGGTGTTAGAGTTCAACCTGAAGATGAACCTTGGCTAATACAGCCTAACGAATATTGGCCATTCCGTTTACCAACGTTGATACTTCGCCCACCCGCGATTCAAGGAGTTAGATTCAAAACCAGATGCGGGTATGATCAATAAATTCATCAATATTGGTCAATACAGTGGAGCTGGACGCGAAGATCCTATTCGAGCCATGTACATATTTATGCAAATTTGTAAATGCATATGTCACTCCGGGAGTTACTCAGGAAAAATGTATCTTTCTATGTTCCCAGATTTCCTCAACGGAGGAACTAGTGAGTGATATGATTAGCAACAACACAGAGAAATTACTACTTGGGGTCAATTGCAAACTGCGTTTTTTGATAGGTATCATCCTCAGAGTATCAGATTGAGTGGACAACTTGATTTAGTGGGTTTCTGACAAGAACGTGGAGAATTTGTAAGGACCACGTGGTCTCCTTTTCAATCATTATTAAGAAAGTGTCACTGACACGGGTATTCATTGGAGTTACAGTTGGGAATTTTCTATCGTAGTTTAGATGAAGTCTCAAAAGAGAAAGTTGATACGATGTGTCAAGGTGGGTTTATGATGGTAACTGTGAATTAAGCGTTGGCGATTGTGAAAAATGAAATGAGTTGGCAACCATCAAGATCACCAGTTCGATTTTCCGAAAAAGGTACCTTGGATATAGATCAGAAACTGCGTTGAATGCAAAGATTGCCTTGTTAGAGGACAAAATTAAACAATTATCTGCTTCCGAAAAGAAGTCTAATGTTCATGAGGTAAAAGAACCAGAAATATGTCCTAGTCGTAAGGCAATTGATCATACGTGGGAAGATTGTCCTCATAATCCGGAATCAGTATGCTTCATAAATATCGTGGTAACCACTACTCGAGTGGTCAAGGCTATGGTAATCAAAACAGAAACCACCTAGGTTTCCAATACTCAAATCCGCAAGGGGCTGCTAACCCAGGAACTTATCAACCAAAACCCCAAGGGAACAATTACCAGGCAAGACTGCAAAATCAATATCAAGGAGGTCAAGCTCCTCAAAATTCCGGATATGATGCTTATACAGAGACTCTTTCTCAGAAGGCACTCCCTTCCCATCTACAAGAAGGTCCAATTACTGCAAGCGAATTAGCTCTCCAAATGAACCAGTTTATAACAGTTTCTATTAAAACGTCAACCAAGAAAGAAGAACAATTGAGCCATTTTATGCAAAAATCTTATAAAAAGACAACACAACTAGAAGGATGCACTCATAGCCATAGCACAGAACAATACACAAGAGCAGGAAGATACCAATGTGAAGGTAAATGAACAAGTAGCTGCATTTAAAATTCTTGAAAAGAAAGAGTCTCAATTGGCAAAACAGATAAATCAGCATCCACAAGGACAATTCCCAAGTGACACATAGAATCCTCATTATGTTGAAGATTGTAAAGCAATTTCTTTACGAAGTGGGAAACAGTTACAACCACCTACCTTCCCAATTATGAAAAGAATAAGAGGTAAATGTCAAACCAAAGGACGTAGAGGATGTAGTTGAGAAAGAAGAGGAACCTGTTCTACTTGACGATGTAGTTGAGGAATTAGTTTATGATATGAGTAAAGATGTGATTGAAGAGCCTGTTAAGGCTACAAAGGAGAATGTGAAGAAAGATGTGGTCATGAAATATAATCGTCCTCCCCCTCCATTTCCATCACGTGTTCAAAAGAAGAACAATGACAAAGAGTACAAGAAGTTCATAGACATGGTGAGGAAATTATATATTAATATACCGTTTCTGGATGCCATCTGAGGAATGCCAAAGTACGTGCAATTTTTGAGGATGCGATTTCCAACAAATGCAAATACTATGAGGGTGAGATGATTGGTTTACTGAGGAATGCAGTGCAATATGTCAAAGTAAGTTACCTCCGAAGTTAGATGATCCCGGGAGATTCAATATTCCTATATCTATTGATAAAGAATGGACCGGGAGAGCGTTGTGTGATCTAGGTGCGAGTATTAATCTCATGCCTAGATCAGTATACGAGAAATTAAGGATTGGGGATGCAAATCCTACTACCATGGTTTTACAAATGGCAGATAGATCCCAATATCACCCTGAAGGAAAGATCGAAGACGTTCTTGTCAAAGTAGGTAATTTTATATTCCCGTGTGATTTCATTATACTTGACTACGACGTAGATATGAATATTCCCATCATTTTAGGAAGACCATTCCTATCCACAGTGTGTACTTTAATTGATGTAGAGAGTGGTGAGCTAATCATGCGAGTGCAAAACGAGGAGTAAAAGTTCAAGGTGTTCAGATCTATGAAGTTCCCTAGTTCTCCGAGAGATTGTTTTTTCTTGGATGCTATTGAAAAGGTAGTAAAAAAGCCAACCAAGGTAGTGGCAACCTTAGTAATGGAGGAGATATAGCTAAGAAAGAAACCACCTAATAAAGCTCCTCCGGATCCGAAGGGATCACGCAAAGAAGAAGGACAGGAGACGTGTTGTGAGGGTTCCAAAAGAACCCAAGAAAGAAAGGAAGAAGGAGAAAATCAGAGTAGGAAAGGAAGTCTCATTGAAAAATCTTGACCCTCCATAGAAGGCACGTGAATCCAAGAGTTTTTGGTTGGGACCATACATAGTCACAAAGATTATCTATGAGAAATTAGTTGGAATCAAAGCCAAGGGTTGCTTATTCCGAATAGTAAATGTTGATAACATCACTCACTACTGGGGAGGTTATTTTAAGAAACGATATAAGAGGTAACCCGTCGAGCTTAACGATGTTAAAGAAAATCCATTATATATGTATATTACTGTATTGCTCTCATGTCTTTTCTTTATTAGTGTAATTTAGTATTAGTGTACAATTTTAAGAATTGAGAAGGGTGGTAGTGTTTTTGATGATTTGCAGGTGTTAAAATCTTTGAGTTTAGGGTTAAACAGGTGTGAGACGGAGAAATTAGCGTCTATGTGGTAAAACTAAGCTAGCCGGCCCTACAGCCAGCATTGCTGGTGAGCTCTTGGTGAAAATCCAATTAAATTAAATATTAGGCGCAACTATAATGTGCGTCAACGAGGAATCGAGTCGCGCGACCGGTATGTCGGTCAAAAGAATTGGTTACAGTGTGAGCTACTGGAATGCACATCACTACACGCAACTATAATTTGTGTCGCCGAGAAAAATCAATTCGCGACCGGCTAGCCGGTCAGCTCGCCGGCAATGCCGGTCCACTTTATACAAAAATTATTTAATTTAATTTGTGTACGCAAGGAAGTGCGTGAAGAAGAAAAGGAACAGAATCTTTCGCTGGTAGGCCAGTCACCTCACTGGTAATGCCGTTCCGGCCTGTGAGAAGTTAACCTAAGCAATATCAAACCTTTTTCTTCTTCTTCTTAGCCTCTCACACATGAAACACCATGAATAACGAACCCAACCTCTGAAAATATCTGCAAACTACCATCAAAACACCAAAACATCATCAACCCATCCCTCTAAAACATCCTTTAAATATATAATCATATCATAAATTTTTCCAAAATACCAAAGATTCACACTATAATCCAAATATTTTTCTTCACCAAAAGCTTAAAGATTATCCATTAAACCTTTCTCAAACCTTGAGATATTCAGGGTCCATCTCATAGCGCAATATAATTCATATCCATACACCTTCAAGAACACCAAAAGTCACAATTTTCATCCAAAAAATTTGGGAGTTCTTGAAGCTTTGAGTTTGGGGTCATCCGATATGACCATGAAGGTTGGCAAAGGTACAAAGAACATGAAGAGAAAAGAAATTTGGTTGTTGAGGGAAGATTTCCATAGAGGAGACGATTATATAGAGGACTAGGAAGAGATGATTGACTACAGAAAAAATATAAGTTCGAGTTGATGAAACGCTGGTGTCGCCTAAGGTGTTATAAATTAATGAATAAAATAAGTGCAAATAAACACCCTAGGCTGAGCACGGTTCTGCAAGTATTACAGGATGTATGAAAGTTCTAATGATAAATAAGATTCGTTCCTCAGAGACTACGAAAGTTAGGAAGAACTTATGCAATTTATCTAGTGTAGATAAATAAGTTAGAACAGATACTAAACCAATAAATTTGGTTTTTAAATAAGCAAAGAACAGATAGTATGATAGTTTAGCCTGAGTAATTAGCAAGTAATCCCCACTAGTTTTGTCGTTCTAAACATGTAAGGGTGAATCATGTAGTATTCCAATAATCAGTTTCAATTGTGCTAGGTAGTTTAAAATAGGGTTTACCTGTGCCAATAAGAACCTAAGCAAACTTTTCCTGCAATTGATTAAATGGCAATACACCAAACCTTAATGACTATCTAGTTAGGTTGATTTGTCAGGTCTAAACCTTACACTAGACGCTATGTGTTGTTTCCAATAATAAAATATGCCTTAGCTATTGACTATCTAACTAATATTGGAGTAATCCTACACGGTTGCAATCCGCGAAGAAAACAGATTATAAATCAAACACATAGACAGAGAAATAAAACATGAATTCAGTTTAAAACATACAATTCCTAAATTAGATAGATGTCAATCAAAACTAGGGTTCATACATATATGCTAAAACTAAAGCTAAATTTATTTAATTCATACTAAGAAAAGAAAAGAAAAGTATTACATAATTGAAGGTTGAAGAAGACATAATTGATGCACATCTCCTTCCAGACTTCTCTTCTTGTGTTGTAGCTTCTTCCTGGCCTAAGGACTAGTCAAGGATGATTTTCTTGTGATAAGAGGCTGTATTTATAGGGTATAGGAAGGCCTATTTCATTTCTTGGAGTATAAGATAAGTTTTGGACTCCAAGCCCAACTCAAATTCGTAACCCTAGAATCTAGAAAAGGTAAGATTTCGATGCTGTTTTGTTTTGGCCGTAACTGATTCAATACTTATCCATTTGATGCGTATGAGTAGTCTAAAGTCACCGTCTCGGAAAGCTCTTTAACTTTAATGTAGAACATTCTTACAAATTCCTAGCCAATATTAGTATATAATCTCTTTTGTGGTCGTAGCTGCTGGAATTCAAATTTATTTGGCAACTTTATCTTTTCCTTTTTCATAATTCTTGTCTTTATCTCCAATTTCCATGTTTATCCTCTTTCATTTAGCTCTTAGAACTAACTTGGACTCTAATTAATTACCATATATCTTTAAAGCTTCACACTAAATAAATAATTAAACCCAATATGCTCTAAAAATAATAAATAATTAATTCAAGACACAGAATGGGAAAGTGTACTAAATCATGAGAAAATCGACCTATACTCTAATAAATACACCTAAAATGATGTCTCCAGCTAATAATAAATCATCACAAATGGGGAGACATCAAGACCCCCAACTCAAAGTTGTATTGTCCCGATACAATAAAAATAAAGAACAGTAGGGTAGTCAAATAAACAAACAGAAGAAGTAGGAGGAGAATAAGAACAAATCGGAATGAATGATCCTAGAGCATAATATCTAAAAAGTCTCATGTAGTAATGCTCAAGAAATAATGCACACGTATGCTTAATATACACATAATCAACAATCCATGAATACAAGTCAAGATTAATTTCGCAATGCCAGAAGGAGAGGTCTCAACTCAGTTTGTGCTAATGGTCATAGGTTGTTCATAGGTCCTAATATAGCATCCAATTGTCCACTTTCCTACAACCTAATAGCTCAATTGTATCTCCACCAAGTAGCTAAAAATCCTAAGGTCTTTACGGTTATAACGGGGCTTAGGGACGGTGTGGTATATTTGGATAATGAAAAGTGAGTTTTTGGCTCTCTCCTCACATTCCATCAACGAATTGCCCTAGAGCTTGAGTTTTCACTCGAAGATGTTCTCACTCAACCCAATTTTTGATGCTTTTGATGTGCATCCCCAATAATCCCAAATAAACCTTTCATGATGATATACAAATTCCACTTTACCAGTCCGAATATATATTCTTTTCATATCAATTTTTTTCGTATAGTTGTGACTCTCTTTTTGATGTATGAGATATCACGCTATTTTTTATATATTTTTTTTTCTTTTCAATTCATGCTTTTCAGCTTTTTTTTCATTCACTATTACCCCGGCAAAGGGTTACAATATAAACCTGTGAATCATCATCAATATAAAGCACATATCACAATTAATAAGCTCAACAATCCCAACCCAGTAATAATTCCCATAATGGTGGACCCACCACCCCAAACTCAAGCTCTAAAACAACTGTCTATGCATCGCGATTCGAGTGCCGGTCATATGGAAAAGTCCTATAATCTAAAGGGATATGGCTTATAATGTGGCTAAATAAAAAGCTTTAGAAAGGCTCAGAGGGGCTAAGACGAATAAATAATAACAATAATCAAATAAAAGGGTGAGAAAGATAAAAGTCTTCAAGTGGCTTCAATATGAAAGAACTGCCTTATTCATTTTTCTAACTACCGGATTTTGTTACTTTTTCACTACTAGTTCATAGACAAGTGGGTTTTCAACTGATTTTAAACCTCACGTTCTACACACCAAATAAATATCCCTAAGTTTCAACGTGACTTCTTAGCATTGCTCATTAACTTTTCTATCTTTTATTTCCTGTTTTCATACATGCATACTAAACATATTTATGACATCTTTCAAAAACATACTACTTAATATCATTAACTTAATCAAATCATGCTCAATAGGTATATTCAACACATTCTATGCCTATTTCAACCCAAAAAATTTAAATTTTATGCAAAAACAAAAAGGAAGATGAGAACAACGAATCCCCACCCCCAACTCAAAAGTGAGCCGTGTCCCCACGACTCGAAAAAGACTCAATAAAGAAATAAAATTTAAAATTAGCAGACATATTGCACATAAAGAAATGGTAAGGAAGAAATAAAACATACTATTCGAGGCTATTGCCTCACCTTATCGACGTTCCAAGTGTTTCTTCTTCACCCAAAATTATATTTTCTTTCCGAACAAGACATGTGATCATTGTAGGATATTGCATATTAAATAACGACATGGGAGAGACCGAAAATCGCATCACCTACTCATAGATCAACTGTGCCACAAGTTCTTCTTCTCTTTACAAAATACAAAAAATAGCGTTTTTTTAGAACGCTTTACCATGATCGTAGACCAACCCAATCTTTCTCCAATCTCCAAGAATCTTCTATTATTCTCCTTTACCAACTTCTTATTCAAATACTTTCTCATAAGCAAAAGGTCGTTCCGTTAATTGTTTCTTCAGAGAAGCTATCAAGGCCCTTGAAGCTTTCTCTTTTTTCTCGGGTGTAGGACCTTTGATTTGTAGAGGTTGTGTTGTTTTCTTCACTAAATATGGAACCTTTTTGCCCACTGAATCAAACACAGCTAGCTGACCTCTCTTCTCTTGACCTGTTTCACCCTTTGTATTGGAACTAGAACTTTTCTTACTTGATTTCTTCTCAATAGAACCCAATACCTTGCTTTTATTCATCTCCTTTACAGTAGATAATGTTTATGTTCTCTTAATCATCTCAATTGACCCCCAACTCAAAGCTTTAACCACTCTTGAAATTTGAAACTCTTGATTATTGGTTGAACAAGCTTTATTTGGGTTAGGAAAGGTGTTTTAATGATGATGATGTACATGAGTAAGATGGATTCTTCATGGATTGGTATGGATTTAAGAAATTGTAGGATGAACTTTGAATTTTAAGCCTTTTATTCTTGGTTTCAATGTGTTTTGGTATGATATGGGTGGTTGAATCTTCTTTGAAATGATGTGGAGAAAGGATTGGATGTGTTTTTATGGTGATTGGGTAGTGTTTTGATGTTTAGGGAAGGTTTGATGAAGCTTTAATGGAGTTGGGAGAGGTTTGGAGAAGAAAGAGAGGCTTACGGATTGTAAAATTCGTAATAGACCAACCTCTTCTTCCTTATAACCTGAAAAACACAATTTTTTCTCTCTCCAGCGGCGCTGGGCGGTATACTGGCGGTATGGCCCGGTATACCGGAGCTGTTGTTCCTTGAAATTCATGCTTCGACAAAAAAAACGAATTGCGAACACGAGGGTTCGCGTTTTGGTCTGGCCGGTATATCGGAGGAATGGCCCGGTATACCGGTGCGGTCAGTTTTTGAAAGTCACCCCTCGGCATTGAACATGAGACACGCACACGAGGGCTCATATTTCTAACCTGTGGTATACCGGTGGAAGGCAGAACACTCCCAAAAAGTCCATTTTTCCTCCGAAACTCGATTTCTTTAATACCTAATCATCAAAAACACTAATACCTTTCTCAAATATGCAATATCAACTAAAAATAACTAAACTAAACATGAATTAAAAACCTAAAAATGTAAAAATTGTGGGTTGTCTCCCGTATAGCACTTTTATCTAACGTCCTTTAAAGTTAGACGTGTTACCTCGGTCATGGTTGAACATCACCTCCATAGCAACAAGCAAGTTTATTAATATTTGGTATACCAAACTTGAATCCCTTGCCTTTCACTCCCACGAACTTTTCAGATCTATTCTTTGTAGCAATGGATGGTTTCATCCAAAAGTTATGGGGTGTATGCGCATCTTGTGGTAACTCTAGTTCATTTGTAGCATTACACTCCTCTGGCAATCCATTAATCTCTTCGGTTTCTAAGCTTCATTTGTTAGAAAGAATGTCCTTCATGAATTTAAGATATTTCGGCATTCTCATGAGAGCTTCTACAAACGGGATATTGATATTTAACTTGTTCACCATGTCAAGGAACTTCTTTAATTCTTTTTCATTGTTCTGCTTTTTGACACGTGACGGGAATGGTGGAGGAGGACGTGTGTTGTTTACCACTAGGCTCTCTTTCTTTTCTGGTGTCTTCTCTGGGACACTCTTTAGTTCAATTACCTCTTCTACCTTGTCTTTACTTGTTGCTTCAACCACTTTTTCAGGAATAGAGGTTTGTTCCGGTTCTACTCTAGGCGGAGGTAATTGTTTTCCACTTCTTAATTCAACTGCATGACAAGCATCGTCTTCTGGAGCAATAGTATCACTTGGGAGTTGCCCTTTTGGCCTGTTTTGAAGTGTACTCGCCATGTGTGACAGTGTATGCTCGAGATTCTTGATTACCTTGGACTGGGTTTGGATACTTTGCTGGCTCATCTTCATATTTTCTTCGACTACTTTCATCATTGCAGCCATACTTGAATTCAAACTCGAAGGCTGCATTTGTGTAGCTTGTTGCATTGAACATTGAGTTGGTTCTTGATAAGCTTCTTTATAAACTGGCGCTTCTTTATATATTTCTTTATAGGTCGGCGCTTCTTGATAGATAGGTTCTGGTGGATAGTAAGATTGAGGTCGAGGTTGATAATAAGTCTCTTGATTTCCGACCCAATTTTGATTCTATGGGGACTGATAATTAGCGTAACTTCTTTGAGGATGATAATAACCATTAGAGTAATGGTTTCTTTGATGAGATACGAAGGAAATTGAAGCTATATTATTCATGAAATTCTCCCACGAATGGCTTCGTGCTCCACAACCTGGACATAAAGGTAAAGTATGTACTAGATTCACCTGAGCTATTTCTCGCGCTTGTTCTCGTAATTCCTCGAGTTGTTGGTTAACTCTTTGAGCCTTAGAGATTCTAAGGTCTCTTCTTGTTTTTCTGATTCAATCGGCCAACTTCTCTCGGTCTCAAGAACTTTCTCCATAATATTTTCAGCTTCTTTAGGATCTAATAATACGAAACCTTTATCTCCTAACAAATCCGCTCTTCTTCTAGACTCGTTATTGAGTCCTCCATAGAACATGGTCAATGAATATTCTGGCGATGATACATGGAATGGACATCTTGCCTTCATCTCGTTTAAACGTAACCATGCTTCACCAACACTCTCTCCTTCTTCCTGCATAAATTGTTCAAGCTCCAACATTTCTTTTAATCGTCTACTAACCGGATAGAATCGGTCTAGGAATTTGGATTGAAGCTTGTCCCAATCTAGAATAACATCGGGGTGTTGGGTATCGTACCAATCACTTGCACCTCCGGTCAAAAAGAACTGGAACATAATGTAGTACATCTACTCCTTTGTAACGCCTTTTGTGATATAAGTGTCACAGATCTGCATGAAATTCTGAATTTACCGGACCGGATCTTGTTGTGCAGCACCGCTAAATTGTCCATGATTTTCAAACTGCACTATCATCCCTGGATCTGGCCTAAATTTAGCGGCTTGGATTTCTGGAGTGCGGATTCCGCGTGGATGCACTCTGAATGTGATGGGAAGATCAAGTATCCTTGGGCTTTCCATCTGTAAAAACCTGTAGTAAACAAAACTAAAAAGAAAAGCGTAAAATAGAACTAACTAAAATATAAGCACTAGATATATGCACAAGGACTAACGATGTAGTCCCCGGCAGCAGCGCCAAAAACTTGGTGTTGTCTGAGGTGTGATAAAATAATGAATAAAATAAGTGCAAATAAACACCCTAGGATGAGCACGATTCTGCAAGTATTACACAACGTATGCAAGTTTTAATGATAAATAAGATTCGTTCCTCAGAGACTACGAAAGTTAGGAAGAACTTATGCAATTTATCTGGTGTAGATAAATAAGTTAGAACATATACTACACCAATAAATTTGGTTTTTAAATAAGCAAAGAACAGATAGTATGATAGTTTAGCCTGAGTAATTAGCAAGTAATCCCCACTAGTTTTGTCGTTCTAAACATGTAAGGGTGAATCATGTAGTATTCCAATAATCGGTTTCAATTGCGCTAGGTAGTTTAAAATAGGGTTTACCTGTGTCAATAAGAACCTAAGCAAACTTTTCGTGCAATTGATTAAATGGCAATACACCAAACGTTAATAACTATATAGTTAGGTTGATTTGTCAGGTCTAAACCTTACACTAGACGCTATGTGTTGTTTCCAATAATTAAATATGCCTTAGCTATTACCTATCTAACTATTATTAGAGTAATCCGCCACGGTTGCAATCCGCGAAGAAAACAGATTATAAATCAAACACATAGACAGAGAAATAAAACATTAATTCAATTTAAAACATACAATTCCCAAATTAGATAGATGTCAATAAAAACTAGGGTTCACACATATATGCTAAAACTCAAGCTAGTTTTATTTTATTTTTACTAAGAAAAGAAAAGAAAAGAATTACAGAATTGAAGGTTGAAAAAGACATAATTGATGCACAGCTCCTTCCAGACTTCTCTTCTTGTGTTGTAGCTTCTTCCTGGCCTAAGGACTGGTCAAGGATGATTTTCTTTGTGATAAGAGGCTGTATTTATAGGGTATATGAAGGCCTAGTTCATTTCTTGGAGTATAAGATAGGTTTTGGACTCCAAGCCCAACTCAAATTCGTAACCCTAGAATCTAGAAAAGGTAAGATTTTGATGTTGTTTTGTTTTGGTCGTAACTGATTCAATACTTATCCGTTTGATGCGTATGAGTAGTCGAAATTCATCGTATCGGAAAGCTCTTTAACTTTAATGTAGACCATTCTTCCAAATTCCTAGACAATCTAAGTATATAAGCCCTTTTGTGGTCGTAGCTACTGGAATTCAAATTTATTTGGCAACTTTATCTTTTCCTTTTTCATAATTCTTGTCTTTATCTCCAATTTCCATGTTTATCCTCTTTCCTTTAGCTCTTAGAACTAACTTGGACTCTAATTAATTACCATATATCTTTAAAGCTTCACACTAAATAAATAATTAAACTCAAATACGCTCTAAAAATAATAAATAATTAATTCAAGACACAAAATAGGAAAGTGTACTAAATCATGAGAAAATCGACTTATACTCTAATAAATACACCTAAAATGATGTCTCCAGCTAATAATAAATCATCACAAATGGGGTGACATCAAACACACTTTAAAAAAGATGAATTCCACGGTGAATAATCAGTACATCGTGACTAAGAAGACTTCACAACCTCGACGCAATACTACATGTAATCGGCCTAGTGCCGGTCCAGATATGTTTTCTTCTCCCTTTTCTCATTTAGTAATGTATATTATTTTTATTTGATTTTAGAGTCTTTTCGAGTCGTGAGGACACAACTCATTTTTGAGTTTGGGGTGGGGTATCGTTGCCTCATCCCAATTTTATAGGTTATGTGTTTTTACAGTTTTTCAAATACAAATTAAAATTAAATAAAAATTAGTTTAAGGAATGTGTTGAATGAAGAGTGTTTTAAATCTCCCCATAAGCATACTTTTTATAGATTTATGATAAAAAAAATTATTGACCTTAGGAGTTAATGTAAAACGCACTTTGATTGCATGCAAACATTAGAAATTTATAGGAACAATTAATGAACAATGCAAAAGAAGTAAGATTGTACTTAGGGAAAATGAGTGGTTTGTAGAACGTGAGATCTAATTGAGTAGAGAACCCACTTAGTTATGAACTAGAGGCAATCTATGTAACCAGGAAAATGATAGAGGCAGTTCTTTGATAGCCATTTGAAACTTTTTAGCTTTCTAACCAGTGATTAATATTATCCTTATTAGCCCCATTTCTGGCTTGTAAGCCTTTCTTTTGTCGCCACGATATAATCCATAATCCCTTAGTTTATAGGACTTCCTATATGACCCGCACTTAAATCACGATCCTGAGACTTCCTGTCTTGAGCTTGAGTTTGGGGTTTAGTTGGAAATTAGATTGGGCGAGAATTTTTATGCATTTGTATTTGATGCAAAATTTTTGATGATATATTATTTGTAACCTTTGTCGGGGTCTTTTAAAATAAGAGAAAAAAAATTTATAAGAGACATGACCTTTCACATCAAAATGATGGTCAGGGACATCTTACAAAAAATGAATAGAAAAAATATGAAAATAAAGTAACCAGCAAAGTGGAAGTTTTGGAAATCATCTTTAGTGCTTATTGGATTAATCTGGGGACGCTAAATTAGTTCGTCAAATGGGTTGAGTAAGAACGTATTCGAGTGTAAGCTCAAGCTCTTGGGCAGTTTGTTGATGGTAAGTGAGGAGAGAGCCGAAATGCTCACTTCAATTATATACCAAATATACATACCATACCGTTCCTAATCCTACACTAAAACTGTAAAGTCCTCGTGATTCCTAGATACATAGCGAATTTATAATTCAGCTAATAGGGAGTAAGCTAAGTGGAGCGTTCAAAACAAGTGAGGATCGGTGAACGCCCCTATAGCCACCATCGCGAGCTAAGTAGTAGATGTAACCTTCTAGCATTGTGAAATTAATTTTGGAATTGATGTTATTTATGTTTTATTTTGCATGATAGTGTATGTGTACATTAGTTCTTCGGTTATACTATATGAGATTTATTTTAAGTTGTGCTTTGGGTATTATTCACTAAACTCTGCATTTTTGCGTCTCACCAAAGACCTCTGTTTTGTTTTACTTTGTCGGGACGACAAAGGTTTGAATTTGGGGTCTTGATGTCTCCCTTTTTGTGATAAATATATACCCTTAGGAGACACCATTTAAGGCAGAAATTAGACTTAATAGATAGACTTTTATGCTTATTTTGTCATATTGCACTTTCTTCCCTCAAAATTACGTTATTTACGTTTTTAGAGCTTTTGTGTGTTAATTCGTTTGTTTTAGCATAAAGTTCTTAGGTACATGGATGCTAGGAAGCACAAAGATAAGGAGGAGAAGTGAAGTTTAAAGTCTTAGATCAAGAGGAGAGGTCAAAAGAGAGAAAGTACCACTCAAAGAGTTGAAAAAAGCATAAGAGTCTGGATAGATATTACTTCTTGCTAATTTCGAGCCAAAACGGTACTCATTCAGGTCTAGAGATTCAAATAAGAATGTTGCGCCCCTAATTTAGCTCGAATTGAGGACTGGAATCAGGTGATTTGGACTTAAGACGCAAAAGTTACGCCCGTTTACTAGAGTGTGTACAGCAGTTACAAGAATTACCAATTGGACTTCGGCTTTTTAAACATTTAATTATTGGTGAGTATAAATAGCCTTTTAGACCTCATTTTTCAGGATGCTTCATTATTTCTAATAGTCAGAGCAAGAGCAAAAAGGCAAAAAGCGGAGGGAGAGTGATGTCTCTTTATTTGTTCTAATTATTAGCCCTCTGGAGACATCATTTTAGGTGAATTATTGACTTATTAGATATACTTTTATGCTTAATTGATCATATTGCACTTTCTCCCCTTGGAAATTAACTATTTGCAGAATCTGAGCTTTTGTGCGTAAATTTGACTATTTTTAATGCAAAGTTAATAGGTTCTTGAATTCCATGAAAGACCAATCCAAGGTGGAAAAGTGAGAATAAAGTTTTAGTGTATTTTAGAGTGGTAGGAAATGTTTTTACTCGAGTTTCTATATTTAGAGTGCACTTTCCTATTTCTATTTCTTGATTTCTTGATTTATTCTTTTTAAGCATATGCGGTTTAATTATTTATTTAATGTGAATTTTTAAAAGATAAATGGTAATTACTTAGAGACCAAGTCAAGATGAAGGATTGAAGGAAAGAAGATTTACATGGAAACAAGAAGATTTAGGAAAGATATATTCAAAGAAGGAAAAGATAAAGCTGCCTTTTGAAATCTGAAATTCCAGCCACGTTTTAAAGATTAAATCATAATTAAATATTGGCAAGGATTCTGGACGAGTGGTCTGCATCAATAGAAAGCTCTTTCCAAGACAAGCAGTTTCATATATTGGAACTTCTTAAACGGATAAGTATTGAAAAAGATATGACCAAATCAAATCAGCAGAAAAATCTTACCTTTCCTAGAATTTAGAGCTACGAATTTAAGAGTCCATGACTTGTCTTCCACTCCAAGAAATTCGACCTAGGGTCCTCCAACACCTATAAATACACCTCTTAGATCTCATAATTCAATACCTCTCACAATTCATTCAATTCTTAACATCCTTAGAGAGAGAGAGTCAAGAGGCGGAAGCAAGAGCAGAAGCTGGAGAATCCTTTTCCTCCAACAACAGTCAAGCCAATTCCTCTATCTAGGTTCTTAATTTATTTCTGTTATTAGGAACATCTATATTATTAATTTCTTTATTGTTTTCAATATGATCTAAACCTTAATTACTTGAGAATCGTAATGGGATGAACCCTAATTTGTTTAATTCATGTATTTCAATTTGGGATTAGTTTCTAGTTTAATTTTGAATTAGGTATTTCATATTGTTTCTTATTTCATATTAATTTCACTATCAATGAATTAGCTAATCGGAGATAGGTCATAGTAATTAAGCTATTCACTTTGGTGGGGAAGTGATCGCCTTGACGGGGGGTTTAATTACTGAACTAGATAATAAACGTAAGGTAGAAATTATTGATCCTGACGGACTTAGTTAACCTTATAGCCAATTGGGTAAAATAGTATTCATTCGAAGGTGGATTATAATCGCCCTGACGGGGTTTGTAACACCTAAGAATAGCTCCTAGGTCCACCCTGACGGGGGCTAGGAGATTATAGAGTCCCGACTAATATAGAAATATCAATTCTGCCCTTAAAGAAAGCATTAATTAGGTAAGTTTAGGTGATTCCCTAGCGAGACTCAAGTATAGCTCATATCTGCGTCTTAGTCCTTTAGTATTTATTTTCAGTTATTTATTTTCTTGCATTCTTAGGATTAATATAAAAACAAACAAATATCTTTAATCTTTTATTTTCTGTATTTGCAATTATTACTATTTATGTGTTGAACACTTGGGTTATACCAGTCCAATCCCTGAGAACGAATCCGGCTTATCGGAGTATTACTTGGACAACCATACACTTGCGGTATTGTGGTTCCTTTTATTTTCGCATTAATTTTATAACACACCAGGACCCACTAGAGAGCTGGAGAAGTCATTCTTCTTCAAAAACAGCTCAAGCCATTCCTTTAATTAGACTCTTTATCTAATTTTGTAATTGAAAACATGAATGCTCTTATTTTATTTCGAGTTTTTACTTTGAACATGAGTTAAATCATTAGTACTTGAGAATCGAAATTATGGGTTAAGTCTTAACTTATTTAATTGATGTTTTTTCTGATTTTGGGATTATTTAATTTAATCTAAGTTAGGTATTTTGTATTGACTATTATCGCAATTGTATTTACTACTTTTAATTTGTCCAATTAGAATTAGTTATTAGTAATTAGGCTATTCACTACGTGGCAAGTGATCGCCTTGACGGGGGGTTTAATTACGGACCTAGGATAGACGTGTGGTAATCGTCAATGATCCTGACAGGCTTGACTAACCACGCAGTCATTGGGTAAAACACTTCATCATCTCAAAGTATGTATAATCACCCTGACAGGGTTCGTAATACCGTAGGATAGTTCCTAAGTCCACCCTGACGGGGGTTAGGAGATAGTAGAGTCCTGACTAATACGTAAATATCGACTTTACCCTCAAACAGAAGCAGTAATCATATGAATTTAGGTAGAACCCTTGCGAGACGCAAGTACACCTCTCATATTTGCGTCTACATCTCTTTAGTTTTAATTCATTTACTTTATGTTAAGCTTTATTTATTTATTTATTTGCGTCTAGTGGTTTGTTCCTCAAAATCAAACAAATATCATTTATCTTTTATATTCTGTATTTGCAATTACTACTATTTATTCGTTAAACACCTTGGTTATACCAATACAATCACTGATAATTAAATCCCTTATACATATCTATTACTTGGAACGACTCGTACACTTGCGGTTTATAGGTCCTTTTATTTTATCGTTAATTTTATCACACCCTAGAACCCACCAATAGAATTTATAGTATTCTTCCTTAAGTAACATATATGATTCTTTAAATATATTAGTCTTAGAGTTAATTACTTTATAGTATGAAGAGATGGGTTTTAGGTTTTATCATGTTTCATTGTTTTTTTTCGAACATAAAAAAACATATTTCATTGTTTTTCATCGTTTACTTTTTCGTTTACTTTTTCTTTTCTTTTTTATTTGAAATTTTTCACCGTTTCTGTTTGTATACTTTTTTAATCTTAAACTTTATTATTTATTATTTAATATTTAAAAGGTAAAATTAAAATTATAAATCGAAAATAAAAATCAAATTGGAAGACCAGAAATTTCAAAATTTTATATGTAGTTTCAATTTCGTTCCGATTTTTTTCGAAAGAGCCAAAAATCAAAATTTCTTAATTATTTTGAACACAAAAAGTTTGTTCTGCAATCAGAATTTTTGGATCGGAAAAAAACATAAATCGAAAATTTCAAATCCAATTTCTAAAGGAGGATTACTTTATAAGGCCCAGTGGCATAGGGTTTATATTATAAGACTCCAACCTAGCTAACCCCTAACCAACCCAACTAGAATAAAGTAAATACCAAAACACCCCTCCTCTCCCTTTCAATTAACAATGAAAAGCCAAAAACCGAATCAGATTCTCCATTAGGATTTCGGGAAACTCAGTCTCTCTCTGAACAAGAAAACCGCCTCCTGCGTGGACCATTATCCATCATCATCACCATCACCACCATCTCCACTAACATCACCACCATCTTCACCACAATAACCACTCGTATTCACCTTCCTCCAGAAAAAAACCATTGTGTCGTCGCCCTTCGCAGCCATTCTCCACCATCAACAACCCGCCTCATCCTCTCTCTTCTCTTATTTCATATCGAAACCCAAAAAACTCCTCTACACAAGAAATCTTGTCCCCACCACCGTGAAGTTTCGTTGTCCTCTGCACACCACCGATCGTGAACCATTTCTTACTTTGTTTTGTTTCCAGATCCCGCCATCACCACCATCAACTTCCCTTTTTTTCTTTTTTTTCTTTTGTTTCCAAATCCTGCCATCACCACCATCACCTTCCCTTTCCTTTTTCCTTTTTTTGTTTCCAGATCCCGCTGCTGCCCTGTGAATCCAAGCACAGCGAGCGTGAAGGGATTTCGTACAACCCACAAGATATGTTTTTTGGGTCAGGGTACATACCAATGCGAATTGTGAAGAGATGTTTTTAGCCAGATGGGTACATCCAACAAGATTTATGTGTTGTTTTTGCCTGATGGGTACGACCTACTTCACCATTGTAGTATTTTGTGTGTGTTATTGGGTGGGTCATGGGTACTGCTGGAGATGGTTTAATTGGTTTCGTACCCATATAGCCATCGTTCGAGATGGGTTCGTACCCATATGGACTTTTAAATGGACAATTATCAATAATGACTTGATAAAATATAATAAACAAATTAATAAAAGATGTAAAAAATGCCACGGGTCCGTACCCATCACGATTTTATCCGCGAAAATGGTTGTGAAAGCTCGTGGGTCCGTACCCTCAAAAAAATTAAAAAATTCTTCTCAGATCAAAGGTATAAAAGTCAAAATCCAAACCATAAAATTAAAAATCAGACTTTAATAGAATTACTTTTCAATTGAGATTTATAAGTTAAGTTTGGGGGGATCTATTTTGTATTTTTCTCAATTTCTAACCCCTAGTACGAGGAATAATTTATACACAAGGATTTGTGTGGATTCAACTGACTGTCTATGGTGCAATTACCCTAAAGAAAATGTAGAGCATCTACTACTTCAATGTAACATGTGTAAAGACACATAGGCAGGCTCCCCTCTCCAAATTAAAATCCAGGACAAACTAGAAGAAAGAGTAGAAGAATGGTTCCTGAAGATCATCCAGAGCTTCGTCAAAGGAGGATGGGAGGAAAATATAGTGAGAGACTTCAGCATGATTAATCTCTGGAATATTTGGAAAGGAAAAATGAAAACGGTACATGAGGGTACAAAAATATGTGGGATGGGAATTAATTTAGCAATAAAAAAACTTATGCAAGAAATCCACGTGATAGATTGGAATAAAAAAGACTACAAAAGCTTTCAAAAACAAGGTACTGAAGAAAATGATAACACTCCAACGAATTCGGATCCAAAAATCTCTTGTTTTGTGATGCATCTTTTTCTAATAAATGGGATCCTTCGGGGCTAGCAGTTATAGGGGTACACAATCGTACAAATACTTCTTTTACGTACAGCTACGACTTGGAATGTAACTCAGCTGTAGAAGGAGAAGCACATGTGGTACTAAAAGCAGCGGAACTTTGTGCAGAATTCCCAGGGAAAGAAAAGTCATTTACTCATATAACCTTGAGATTATTCAAGGTATTCAGCAGGTGTCAGACACACATTGGAATATCCAACCTATTCTTTGTAAAAGTATCCACAAAATTGGAGAGATTGGGCAAATTTCATATCGCCACGTCAATAGGAAGCTCAACAGCCAAGCGGATAAGATTACAAAGGAAGGTAACACGGGCCACCCACTCAAAGTCGATTGACTTTAAATCTTTTCGACCTAGCTGCTAAGTTTAGTAAATTAGGAATAAGATGATTGGTTGGAAAAAAAACATACTATGCACTATCAATACTATTCTTATTACTTTATTTTGGGTTTCGATGACACTGAACTCTACCGGAACAGGCATGTTTTTCGATAAAACCCTTCCCCTCATCAGAAACCCGATCCCCCACCACTCTCCACCGTAAACCACCGCTATCTCTCTCTCTCTCAAATTAACCCTAACCACCAAGTAATGTCGCTCCTCCTCCCTTCCCTCTCTCTCTCTTACACTCCGGTTAAGCTTCATCTTAAGATCCTTTTAGGATCTATGAAATTTAACATTGTTTATTTCTCTCCAGCTTCGTTTCACTACCTTAAAATCACCGTGAGGTGCTTTATTGAGTTCTCTTTCACGCTTATTTTCTAGGAATGGCTTCCAATGTGGGAAATGGTGATAAGGCGGATGAATCGGAAGATGACTTTTTCCTATCACCAGATCGAGAAGCTATTTACTCGAAGTTTGACGAACCAAAACTTTTGGTTCGAATTCTGGCATCAGGTATTATTAATCTTAATTATCTTAAGAAGATCATTATACAATATTGGGGCATCTCAGGACGCATCACTATTGAAAAAAGAGGTGATAATATGTGTATGATTCAATTTGATAAGGAAAAGGATTTAGAAATTGTGTGGGCCAATAGACCTTACCATGTTTTTGGTTTTCACGTTTTGGTTCAAAAGTATGATGAAACTATTTAAACCCTTCTCTCTTGGAGGAAACTTCTTTCTGGGTTAGATTGGCTGGTATTCCACCCTTGTTTATTAAGGAGTCAAATGTCTTTAAAATTGATTCAAAAATTGGTTTGGTTACAGAGGTAGTCCTTCCTGACCCTCTGAAATTCAAAGAAAAATCTTGTATTAAGGCTCGAGTTAATGTCTCTGTGATGAAGCCTCTCACTGCTGGTTTTAATTTTAAAATTTCAAAAACTCAATCAGTTTGGATTTCATTTAAATATGAAAAACTCTTTGATTTCTGTTTTTAAACGTGGGTTGATTTCTCATGAGGAAAGGAACTGTGATAATCCAAACAAACTTGCAGTTAGATTGGGTAATTGGATTAAGGTTACAGATTTTGAGAAAAGAGAAAAGAATTTTGTTTTCAAAGCTATGAAAGAAGGAAATCAGGTTTCAAAAACTAAAAAACCTTTGAGGAATAAGAATAAGAAAAAAACTTTAACCCTTGAAGAAGGGGAAATTGATACTTCACTTGCTTCAAACGGTTTTAATGAAGGAAAATCACTGAATTTAGTTCAAAAAGCTCTTTTAACTCTAACTGTTAAGCTTGGCAATAAAGTTATTGAAGGTGTAACTTTTAAAACTGAAATTAGACCTCTTGCTTCATCTGAGGTCTTCCAATTATGTGGCTCAAATGAGGATAATCCAAAGTTGAGTCCAATTCCTGAATTGGAAGAGAAAGTTATCATAGACCCTACTATCACACAAAACTCCAGTGATAAAATTTGTTTTGGCTCTCTTGAAAAAAAACAAATCTAGAACTGAACAAGTGAGAAAGGATCTTGGCCTTCCACTTGAGGATGAAAAGTTAACTCAAAACTCAGCAACTCTTGTCAACCTCTACGAGGATGATGATGAGATGGCTGAGAATGTTGAGATGGATAAGAATAATACAGATGATGGAATTGAACAATGGTATGAGGATGGTTTACTTGAAGGTATGGAAGCTGAAGAGGTTTGCGGGGTTGACCCAAATCAACCCCTTGACCTTCAATGATACAAGCCTCAAACTGTTAAGGCATTGGCACAGCCTTGACAGAACTGAGCTTGATTGACATGATCAAGACTCATCAAATAGAGGTATTATTTCTTTCTAAAACTAAACAAAAATTTGATTTTATGCTTTCTTTGAGTTCCAAATTACATTTTTCCCTTGTTGCTCAAATTGATTATGTGGGTTTAAGTGGTGGACTTGCAGTGTTTGTTAAAGATGAAAGCAAATTTAATCTCATAAGCTCTAATAAGAATATTATTTAATGTACTTATTGGGGTTCAAAATGTGGGAAGTGTGAGCTCATATTTGTTTATGGCCCTATTGCAGATGAGGGAAAAAGTACTTTCCTTAGAAAACTCAATGATATAAACCACTTGGAGGATAAATGGTGTATATTGGGAGACTTTAATATGATAAGATACCCCTCTGAGAAATTAGGGTGGAATCTTAACTCGGTTCACAAGAATAATATGATGCATTTTAATGCCTTTATCCATTCAAACCTTTTGTTTGATCTTCAAGCTGTTGGATGTAATTTCTCTTGGTCCAACAAGAGAAATGGCAACCAGCTAATCAAACAAAAACTTGATAGGATATTGGTAAATCAGGAATAGATTGATTCCTTTCCTAACTCTTGGATTGATTATTTACCTCCTTTGGGGTCTGATCACTCTCCTATCTTATTAAACTTGGGTCTACACCCTAAAGTTCATAAAAAGAGGTTTATCTTGGAAAAAGGATGGATTTTTGATAAACAACTTTGTAAAAAGATTGTTGAGAAATGGAAATCAGGTTACTTGATGGATTTGAGAGGTATCTCTAAGATGAGATACAAATTATCACAAATTCAAAAAATTATCTCTATTTGGGCTAGAAAAAGAATTTTAAATAACAGAATTCTTATTCAGAACAAGATTAAAGATCTTGAAAAGTTATTAAATGAACCTCACAAATGAGTATGAACTAAAATTCAATACTTTAAGTTTGGAACATGAGGAGATTTGGAAAAAAGAAGAACTTTATTGGTCCCTTAGATCAAAGAATAATTGGCTTAAGCTTGGAGACAGAAACACTAAATTTTTTCATGCTTCTACAAAAGTTAGAAGAACAAAAAATAGAATTGTTAAGATTAAAGACCCTAGTGGTCAGTGGGTTACAGATACTAATGAAATTCCTGGTATTATTACTAGATATTACAATCAAGTGTTCATATAAGATGGGACTAGAAATTACTCACCTGTCTTGGGTAAAATCAAGAAAGTAGTCAGTGATGAAATGAACAACTCTCTCATTAAACATGTCACTAGTGAAGAGGTTAAAAATGTTATTTGGTCCCTGGGAAGTGATAAATCACCAGGGCCAGATGGGTATTGAGGTTTTTTCTTTAAAAAGTTTTGGGATACACTTAAGGATGATCTTGTTGAGATGGTTTTAGACATTATTTCAAACAATACTTCTCTTGAAACAATAAACTGTACCATAATTGCACTTATACCAAAGTGTGAGAATCCAGATGTTGTGGCATCTTTTAGGCCTATTAGTTGTGCTAATTTCATCTATAAAGTCATTTCTAAAATCTTAACTCTTAGACTTCAGGAATGGATTGGTGATTTGGTCTCTGAGACACAAACTGCCTTCATTCCTAATAGGTCTATTTTTGAGAATATCTTGATTGCTCAGGAAATAACTCATTATTTAAACAATAAAAGAACCTCTAGAAATTACTCTTTAGCTATTAAAGCTGACATGAGTAAAGCTTATGAGAATATAGAATGGGATTTTTTGATTGATCTACTGTCTAAAATAGGTTTTCACCCTAAATGGACAGCTTGGATCAAAAATTGCATTACCTCGGTTACATATAAAATTCAAGTAAATGGTGAATTATTTGACTTAGATAAACCTCAAAAAGTTCTAAGGCAAGGGAACCCTCTCTCCCCTTACCTATTTTGTCTTGTTACTCAAGCATTAACACATCTTATTGACTATTTTGTAGATCAAGGACTTTTAAAAGGCATAAAAATAGCAAGAGCAGCCCCTATGGTTACTCATGTTTTATTTGCTGATGACTGTTTGTTTTTTCTTGAAGCATCAGATTATAATATTGATATTTTCAATAATGTTATTAAGTGGTATACCTTTGCTACAGGTCAAAAGGTCAATCTGAACAAAAGTGGGGTTATCTTCAGTAAAAATACACCAAATGATCTTAGAGTGAAATTTGCTTCTCAGCTCAGAATGAATAAACTTGAACATTTGGGCAAATATCTGGGAATACCCTCATCTTGGGGTAAATCTAAAGTAAAATAAACTTGAGTGGTTGGTGGAATTGGTTATGAAAAGAATGGATAGATGGGACACTAACATGCTTTCCAAGAGTGGAAAGGAGGTTTTGGTCAAAGCAGTTGTTGGAGCTATACCAAATTTTATCATGTCAGTCTTTTTAATACCAAAAAAGGTTACAGCTCACTTAACATCTCTGATATCCAATGGAATAATCAAGGTGAGGACAGATGCCACTGGATAAAATGGAAAACTCTTATGAATTCAAAAGATGAAGGAGGTCTCGGTTTTAAAGATTTTCACTTACAAAACTTAGCTCTTTTATCTTCTAATGCTTGGAAATTCTTTTCAAACAAAGACTCTCTGGTTTTCAAACTTTTCAAAGGCAAATATTTTCCAAAAGGGGATTTTCTTAATGCAAATCTGTGTTCTAATTGTTCTTGGGGTTGGAAAAGCCTCTTTGAAGGCAAAAAATGCTTTGAAAACTCCCTTAGATGGAATGTGGGAAATGGGAGTTCAATTAGACTTTGGGAAGATTTTTGGATTCCTTCTCAAGGTCTGATGGTAAAACCCCAAAATTGTGATCTTTATTTTGTATCTGATCTTATATATCCTATTACTTTTGAATGGAAACTTGATTTACTTAACCTTTATTTTACAACTGAAATTGCTGCAACCATTGCCTCTCTATACATTCCTCCTTTTGACTGTTTAGATACTCTATTCTGGCCCTTTCATGAATGGTTGTGTCTCAGTTAAAGACATGTATAGGCAGCTTTGGATGGCACAACAGAAAGTTGAAAGGATAAAGGACAAGAATTTAGGTTCTGCCTCTTTTAAACTTCAGTATGAGGAATGGAAATTTATTTGGAGTATGAAAATACATCCAAAGATTAAAAAATTTATTTGGAAATGTTGTGAAAATGGTTTAGCAACAAATGAAAATAGGAAGAAAAGAAAATCTTGTCAAAGTGATCTATGTTCAATTTGTGGGATTGAAACTGAGAATGTTGAACACTTAATATTCCATTGCTCATGGGCTAGAGCTTTGTGGATTGCAAGTCCTCTAAATTTTGACTCTTTGACTGAGCCTACATTTAATTTCATGAAATGGTGGCTTTTATTAGAAATTGCAGTTTTGAAAGTAAACAAGTTGATGTTTACTCAGGAGAACTTACTTGTTACTTGGTGTGGTTTGTTTGGAAAGAAAGAAATCAAAGCCTCTTTAGATGCATTATTCCTGACCCTCTTCTGGTTCTACAGGAAGCTTTAAAAGTCTATGATGAAAATATTCTAATGAAAAGAACAATTTCTGAGGCTAAAATCAAAGAATCTTTTGATTCCAATGTTACCTTTTGTAATGGAAATGCTAACTCTAACTCTGTAACTCAAGGTTCTACCTTTAGAGAAGACAGAATTGAGAAATGGAAACCACCACTTTCTGGTTTTTCTAAAATTAATGGTGATGCCTCCTTTGTTAGTAATACAAATAAGACCTCATTTGCTTGTATTACCCGTGTATCTACAGGTAGCATGGTGGATGGTTTTGCGAGGGATATGAAAGCTAACTCAAGTCTTGAAGCAGAGGCAAGAGGAATGACTCAAGCCTGTGTTATGGCAGCTGATTTACCTCCTGGTTCAGTGGAAATTGAGAGTGATAACTTAGTTTTAGTTAATCAAATGTATTTTGGTAGCAAAGTGTTTTGTAACATTCTTAACTTAGTTAATTACATTCTCAGGTGTAAAATTAAGTATAGGATTAAAATCTCTTATGTGAGGAGATCAAAAAACAAAGCTGCTGATTGGATGACTAAGCAAATGCTTAAAGGTGTCTTTTTTAGTTTTTGGAAGTTCTTTCCTCCCCCTCAATTAACAAGAATTTTATGTTGCGACTTTGATTCACCAAGGATTGGCTAAAAAAACTCTACCGAAGATGGAGATGAGAGCAAGAGAAGACATAAACAAGGGAGAAGACTTAACACCACCTCTCCTGCCTTTAGCTTCCGCTCTTTACAACTCCACCCTCTCTACTCATTGCTCAGCTTGCTTCTCTCCTCTCACATCTTCCCATTTTACCCCTACTAATTCTCATAATCCCAGTCATGTCCCTTCCTTTCTGTACTGTTCTCCTCTTTGTTCCTCCCTCGACTCTCCTCTCCACGTCTCCTCTTCCGAGTGCCATCTCCTCCACCAATCACCTCCCTCCACTTCTCCGGACTCTTCCGACCTCCGCCTCTCCCTCCGCCTCCTCTCCTTATTCAAATCAGTTACGAAAAACGACCTCTATTTGGAAAGGATCGAAGGTATAATGACCAACCGCGAGAGACTATTACCTAAAGAGGAAGATCAAATTTCCGATATAATTAGAATTGGAGCTAAGGCGATGATGGCTATGAGGAGGATAGATAGAGATGGTTTTGTAGAAGAAAATGAAGAGTTAATGTGTACGGCGATGTTGTGTTTAGTGATGACCAACGCTGTGGAGGTACAAGATAAGAATGGGATAGGCATTGGTATTGCCGTTTATGATACAACCTTCTCTTGGATCAATCATAGCTGTTCTCCTTCTGCTTGTTACCGATTTTCAACTGTGCTATTCAATGGTGACGCTTTACCCTTGAAAATTTGTCCTGCATCTGTGAGTAAATGTGCACATCAAGACACAAATATAATCGGTAATGCAGGAAGGGAAAGATATGGTCCGAGGTTGATTATACGGAGTATAAAGGCAATAAAGAAAGGAGAGGAAGTGACAATTACATACACAGACTTGTTACAGCCTAAGGTTCGTTTAGTGTTTGCTAGATGTATATTTGTATCTATAAATGTTCACTTTATTTATTTTGGAATTTATCTTTCAATTTTCCAGGGAATGAGACAATCAGAATTGTGGTTAAAGTATCGGTTTAATTGTTCATGCAAACGATGTAATACAGATCCTGCAACTTACGTGGATCAAACTTTGCAAGTAAGAAACATCTATATAGTGATACCTTGTATCACTAAACATTGACCTGTTTTTTAATTTATAGGAAATAATTTCAACATCTCATCAAGACCTTGAAAATCAAGAAGCCATAGAAGGTCTAACACATCGCTATGATGATGCTATAAATGAATATCTATCGTTAGATAATCCCAAGTCTTGTTGTCAAAAGCTTGAAAACCTTCTTACTCATGGACATATCATTGAGCAGAAATATATGTTACATCCTTTACATCATCTTTCTCTTAATGCGTATACTATATTATCATCTGCTTATAAAGTCCAATCTAATGATTTACTATATCTCAGTTCCGAAACAGAAGCTTTCAAGTTAATGAGAGTCAGTGCAGCTTTTGAGTTACTCCTTGCAGGAGCAACTCATCATTTATACATCTCTGAAGCTTCTTTAATTGTGTCTGTTGTCAATTTCTGGACAAATGCAGGGGAATCGTTAATAAATCTCGCTAAAAGTGAGATGTGGGACCTACATGAGAAGGGATCATTTTCGCTTTCAAATTATGAATGCTACAACTGTTTACTATTTGATGGATTTGTTACTCAGACTGAGAACACGTTTAAACCATGTTTTAGTTGTATAATTGACATTACATCAAGATTATGGACATTTCTAGCTTATGGGAATTCTTATCTTAGACTAATTAAAGATCCTATTGATTTTAAGTGGCTAGACTCAGTAGAGGAATCTTATAGAATTTTTAATTTGGATTCTCATTGTGTTGATACTGATAGGGAGAATTCTGAATTTAGAAGCAAAGATTGGGAAATTAACAATAAAGTGAGATTTGATATCTTTCAGCTTGGAATCCACTGCTTATTATATGGAGCTTTTTTGTCACGGATTTGTTTTGGTGAATATTCTCATTTGATAGCCAATGTTAGGGATATTTTGAAATTCTAATATTTTGTTTTTATAGCTTTAAATTTCTTATAACAAATTATTTTGCTTTACTAATGTGTGGAAGCCCAATTGCCCATGGTAGACCCCAATTGTAGCGTTTATTTTTCTGTTATTTGAGGTTGTTTGTTCTTTTTGTCAAGGTGGGCTATACTAAATGATAAAACTAAAAGCGTATTACAGGTAACTTTGAAAGAAAAAAACGCAAGAATTTAAAACTATACATCATACTACCCTGGTCCACTGATCATCCAATCCTAGCTTTTCCTAATCTTCCTATGAGGAAATATATGATAGCATTAGTGGTCCTCTTCAAGTTATCTAGTAACAAGTTTATCTAGCTCATTTATTCTACGAGGAATATAAACAATATTCCAACTCCCTTGTAAGTATAATTGCTGAATATTGCTGAATATCAATAGTTTTTCAAAATATAAACAAATTCACAGTCATTGTATATTATTGTTGTATTTTGCGTCTTTTCATTCACTAATATCCTTCAATGCCACAAAATTACTTTCCAAGGCTAAGCTTGCCCACACTTTTTTTACATTATGTTAGACGATATTATCTTGTCTATCGATTGCCACAAGTGCAATACATGCTTATTCCCAATAGTTCACAAATAACGCATCATAGAAAATACGTTTTTCTAGTATTTCACACTTATGATCTTGATTCCTCACATGTTGGTTCCCCGTGATTGTCCAGGTTAATCAGCACGGTCTCATGATTCTCCAAATAATTTTACCATAAGTCTATTAAAGCTACAGAGAAAAAGAGCACAACTTCATATAGTACCTTCAAAACTACATTTCATTAAGAGCTTCCAGATTTGTCAGAAGCATATAAGCAAAAGAGCAACAAGCATGGGACATTCCCAGCCTTTACTCGAAAAAAGCTCCACAACTTTAAAAAACCATTATCCAAATGCTATTTTTTTTTTCAGTGGATCAATCTTGATCTGAGAGACTGAACTAGCCCAGGCTAATTAACTAAATGGATATTTAAGAATCATATGTTCCACATCTTCATGTTGCATCCCACACAATTCACAAGTACTGGTCTTTGAACACTTTCTTCTCTCTAATTTTTTTTTTTAGGTAACACATGCTAATTTCATTAGCATGTCCATGTAGAATTACAAATCTTGGTTGGTACGTTCGAACTCCATATGTCTATCCATATTGCTTGATCCTCCTGTAGCGCATGAGCCAAAGCATGTGGTTGATGACTGCCCTATTCTTGCAAAACATTCCTTTGCAAACGGCCATACCAGCGTATCATTCCATTGTCGGATAAATCGAGATACGTGCCACAGAATCAGTTACATGTTAGGGTAACATCTATTAAAACTTTGAAAATTCCATCCCTCCTTTTCCTCATTAAGTAGTTGAGAAACTTTTGAAATATTACAACCAGGAAACTTGTCAATCAGAAGTGACTTCACGAGCCAAGTCGAATCCCAAACTGAAATACTCTCCCATTTCTAATAAGATATATGAAGTCTCTAACTTTGAACGAACTATCCATAGCCCACGATGATCCTGGTTTCGTTTTTTCATCCCAAAATGATCCTCGGGGATGATAAATGCTTTTGATAACCCTTGCAACCAACGGATCTGGTCTGCTATGAATTTTTCATGCATAATTCATTAATAATGTTGGTTTCCTCCGAGGTGTGATATAAAATCAACCACTCGAATAATGAAAATCTCGTAAGTGCACAAGTAGTCACAAGTAATAAAGTTGATAAGTAAGTTCGTCTCCACATGGATTAAAGAGTTAATGCGTACTTTTAACTTTCTATTACCGATTCATTGAGATAAACGACAAAAATAAGATTTTTATTTGCTTTTTGTGATTAAGAAATATTATAATAAGAATGTAAAGACTAAAATTAACTAAAGGTAAATAACTAATAAAGTTTTAAGAATAAGAGAGATAACGTAGCTTGAGACACTTGTAATTCCCATTGTCGTCCTTAAATGTGTGATAAATAAATCAACACCTGAGGAAGCTACTACCCACAAGTGTACAGATCATTGACAAGTAATAAAAAGGTAACTAAAGGGGTTTTCGATCTCCACAAGGACTAAAAGGTTAATACTTTTGTGTTTTGAGAAGTGCAATGGGATTGAGTTATTATTAAAAAAAAATATAAAAAGATTTTTTTTTGGTTTTTGAAAGAAAGGACTAAAGTGCAATAATATTAAAATACGATTAACAATCAAATAAACTAAGGGTTGAATTCAAATATTACAAAGAGTACAAATGAGAAAGTAGCTTGAGAGTCACTAGTAATCCCCACTATTCCAAATTTACACGTTTATAGATATAAGGGTGAATTGGTATTTTATCACTAGTCAGTATTCAACCATTTATAAGCAACTGAGTACATATACAAAGAACTAATCATCTTGAAATACTGCCTCGTTAAGACCTTGCCAAGAAAACCCAATGGGATAAAACTTGGGCAAAGAAAAAGATACAGTGTCTTGTTCACGCTCCCTCTAATGCGGGCAAGAAAACTCTAAGTTGTCGCGTTCCAATATTGTGGACCAAGTTCTTGAATGTTGTGGTTGACAATGATTTCGTAAACAAATTTACAAAATTCTTACATGATTATATATGTCGAATGTCAATATCCTCAGTCACTTTTAGCTCGTGTATGTAGAAAAACTTGGATGAAATATGTCTCGTTTTGTCGCCTTTGATGTAGCCATTTTAAATTTGTGTGGTACAAGCACTATTATCCATATACAAAACCGTTGGTATACTTCTTATTGAGGATAAGTCACACGTTTATCAGATATGTTGAGAGAAGGATCTTAACCATATACATTCTCGACTTGCTTCATGTAGTGCCAATATTTTAGAGTAATAGATGAACTAGCAACTAAAGTTTGTTTCACGAATCTCCATGATATCGCGACACCACGACAAGTAAAAATAACAACTTTGATATCTGCCTTTATCAAAGTCTGAAAGATAACAAGTATCAGCATAGCCTACTATTTGTCATTTTGAATCTTTTGAGTAAAACTTGCTTATATCATTTGTTCTACGAAGATAACGAAAGACATGTTTAATTACATTTCAATGTCTTTTTATTGGTTCTAAGCTATACCTTGTCAATAGGTTAACTGGGAATTCTATGTCAGGGTTTGTACAATTTGCAAGGTACATTAATGCTCAATCTTGTGGAGAGAAAGGATCTCTTCGGTGATCTAACAACCATATGGATAGTTAACGGATGAGCCTTGTCTATATAAAACCGTTTCAAAATCTTTTTGGTATATATTGATTGATGGATAAAGATCCTGCTTGACAAGTGGTTGATCTGTATACTAAGATAAAACTTTGTCTTCCCTAGAGTATTCATCTCAATTCCTCTCATTAGCTGATTAGCAGTCGCGGTAAGTTCTTCTAGAGTTTCCACAAGATCTCGGACATTGACATATACTGCTATAATGGTGAATCCATGTTTAGATTTCTTGAAATACAAGGACAAATTGAAATGTTGATGTATCCTTCCCTAGTAAGGTATTCACTGAGATGGTTATAACATATTCTTCCATATTTTTTTAATACATACAAGGATCTTTGTAACTTAATTAAGTATAAACCAAAACGCCTTTAATTATATGCATCGTGTCTTTTGAATTCTCCTTGGATCTTCATATAAACGTCACTATCTAATGACCCATACAAATATGTGGCGACAACATCCATAAGACGCACACCAAGTTCTTCTTTGATTGTTAGACTGATCAAGTATTGTAATGTAATTACATCGATTATCGGAGAATATGTTTCATTATATCAATCACAGGTCTTTGTGAAAAAACTTGTGCCACAAGTCTTACCTTATATATTTCTATTCACCATTCTCATTCTATTTTCATACAAAATTAAAAATACCCATTGTATCCAACTGGTTTCACAACCGTTATGTGTTGGGACTACAGTTCCAAAAACTTTTCAATATTCTAAAGATTTCAATTCGATTTGTATCTTTAATTACATATGCAAATACATTATCTACAATAACTTTCTTTCTAACCCAACTTTATCTTGTGTTGAAACAATTCAAAGAGATCTCTTCATATATGAGTTCTTCAACTTCTATCTCTATGAGTGACTTTTCTTCGGGATCATCGGTCACATTTTTGTAGTACTTATTCATTTGGGAGCACTTGCTTCTTGTACACATTTTTTTTGTGAATTCTTATTTTTGGCTCCAATAGGACGTCCATGTTTGGTGCCCAAATTTACCATATTGTCTAGGTGGTCCTTCGGGAATATCAACCCGTGTTGATGTAGTTGCAAACGATATATGGAATTTTATTACTTTCTTAATATCAGTGAATGCGTCTGGTAACAGATTTGAAATATTTTACTTCTTGCTCACATCTAATTGTGTAAGGGTCAAGGTGAGACAAAGATGTCACATTCCCGTTGTTTATTATATAATGACACTTTTTCTCCCGCTAACGACGGGAAAGATGTCTCATCAAAATGACAATCTGCATATCTTGTTGTAAGTAAATCACTCGTCAGGGGATCAATATATATTATGATGGATGCATGGGAAATCAAAACTAACATAGACACTAAGACATCTTTCGGGATCCATCTTGGTTCGTTGTGGTGGAGAAATTAGAACATAAACTGCACAATCAAAAAATTTAAAATGAGACATATCTAGTTGTTGGTCGTAAACAAGTTGTAATGGTGAATAATTATTAACTGAAATTGTTCCAACGCGTACCAATAAAGCAGCATTTAAAATATTATGCCCCTAAATAGAAGTGTGTAAGTTGGACCTTAAAGTAAAGGTATGTCAATAAGTTGAAATCTCTTGATAAATGACTCTGTCATGCCATTTTGAGTGTGTACATGTGCTACCAAATGTTCAACATCAATGCCTATTGACATGAAATAATTATTAAATGTTTGAGATGTAAATTCAACGAAATTATCCATATGAATAGTTTTTATTGGATGATCTGAAAATTGTACTCTCAATCTTATTATTTGAGCAACAAGTTTGGCAAAAGAAATTGTTTGTGCTGACAGAATACTCACATGTGTCTATCTTGGTGATGCATCTATTAGGAAAATAAAGTAACAAAATGGTCCACAAGGTGGATCAATAGGTCCAAAAATATCCCCTTGAATTATTTGTAAGAATGTTGGATATTCAATGTTAACTTTCATTGAATATGGTCTTTTAATCAAATTCTCTTGTGAGCAAGCAACACAAACACATTCACGAGGTAATAGATTCTTCTAGTTCTTTAGCGAATATCCAAGTGAGTTCTCAAATATTCGACGCATCATTATTGATCCACAGTGGTCAAGTCGCTCATGCAAGAGCATAAAAAAATTTAGGTTATTGCACTTCTGGTTCATAACAATATTTGATTAAACCATTCTTACAGTTGCATAATACAACCCTGGTGAGAAAATTTGGAGTCTTTCTTTCACCTGCTGCTGGCATGAAATATTCGATATATTGCAAAGATATTCATTATTCCCTTCACTAAAGGTTTCTATATGAAAACCATCTAGACGTATGTCTTTGAAACTTAATAAGTTTCTTTTGGATTACTACAATACAAAACTTATTTCACTAATATATTTGTTCCTCCTGACAATATTGTGTTTGCTCTTTCAAAACCCTCAATGTGTTCAGTAATACCAGAAATTGTACTAATATTTTCCTTTTTCCAGTTTAAGTGTCTGTTTGGAAGTGCTTTTTTAGAGAAGCACTTAAAAGTGCTTTTAGCATTTTAAGAGTTTTTTTTACTTTGAAAAGCACTTTTATGAAAAGCACCTATTAGGTGCTTCTTAAAAAAATCACTTAAAACAATATTAGTTTTCAAAATTAATGTTAATATTTTTTTAAAATTTTGAATTTTATTCTAAAAGCGCTTTTTTACTCTAAAATAAGCACTTTCAAACAGGCCCTAAGTTTAAAATGTATTTTTTATCTCGAATTATTATATGTGTCGTTCCACTAACGAGTAAACAAATATCTCCACGACTCATGTCGACTTTGTCATAGTATTAAACTTTTCCATTTTCTATAAACAAATTAAATAATATAAGAGGTACAATAAGAAAGAGAACAATGATCGTGATAACACATAATTTATTAGTTTGAATGCCTTAGAATGAGAAATTACTTAAATAAACTATAGGTTAAGTAAAATTAATATTATGATAATAAAAAATTAAGTAAAGGTATATTTTCAATCCCATCAATAGTGTCACCACCAACAAATTCAGTTCCATCCATTCCTCCACTAGGGTCGATTATAAAATCATCAGTATTAAAAGAAGTAAAATCTACTTTTCATTTTCAGCAATGTTGTGAAAATCCTCACCTTCAACAGAATTGGTAAAATCATCAAGATTAGTTTCTTTGCCATTACCATTAATAGTGCTTGATAGAGATCAACCAAATATTCTGTGTACGACATGTACAAGACCAAATTCCTTTCAGCCTGGACCTATGACAAACATTATTATAATTTTTTGGGTTTCATAATTCACGCATTTACCTTTCTCTTATCTCCCAACATTGTTGTTCAACTTCAAGTGATTGTTTGAGCCATGCCCACGACCATGACTGATGTCTCCCTTTTTGTGATGGATTAATCCATTCATAAAACATCTTTTTGGGGGACTAGTGGACCTAATAAAGGGACTATTCCATATTATTTGACATTTTTGTCTCATTTTAGGCTTATTACTATTTTTATAGTATTTTGTGCTTTAATCGTGTGTCAAGTGTGTATCTTTTAGGTACATGATTGACATGGAGTCACAAGATGATGTGTAGAATTCAATAAAGTCAAACCCATGCCCAAATCAAGACGTAAATAGAGCAAAAATTCAATCTAGAAGTATTTGAGCGTTTACCGAGATATTTTACATGACTTTTTTCAAATCACCAGGGAAAATCAACAAGAGATTTTAACATGGTTCCTTTTGATATGGAAAGAGTTTGAAGTTAGAGTCGCTAGAGAAGTTTTGAAAGTGGATTTTGAGTTGAGACACAAATGTTACAGCAATGTTACCAAAGTGACGCGCAACTATCTAGCACATAAGAAAAACGGGTTGGGCCTTATGGACTCCCAAATGGGGCCCATCTGGACCCAAAACATTTTAAGCCTATATAAATACATTCTAGGAGCTAAAAAACAGAGACTTCATTCATTACAGTAATTTTATTCCATTTTTAGTTTTAATAATGAATTTCGTATTATTAATTCTTCATTTCCAGTACTTTTAATATGACTTAAACTATTTTGTGGTTGAGAATTTCGTAGTGCATGAACTTATGACGATCAATTAGGTGTTTTTGACACTTGGGGTATTATTCTTCAAATAAATTGAACTTAGTCTTGTTGATTATATCTTTGTATTAATTAAATACTCTTATCTTGCTCAAGTTTAGGGTAGCAATAGTAATTAGACTATCGTCCGGGAGGGGGGGTCTAATAATAAACCTAAGATATAAACGCTCAGTGTGCGTTATTGAGCTGGAAGGCCTTAACTAACCGAATAGTCAATAAGGTAAGTACCAACTAGATCTGAGAATATAGTAGGGTCACCCATGAGGGGTCTCTAATATCGTAGGGTAGCGTCTTATTCACCCAGGAGGGGTTAGGAGGAGAATTGAATATCGGCTAACATACAAAAGTCCTTCACCCTTACATCTAGAAACATCCAATTAGTCAACTTAGGGGATTACCACAAACGATCAAGCACGACTCTCTCATATTATAAACTTTTTATAGTTAATTTTAATTGCTTTCATCTGTTAAATCTCTTCTCTTTCAATTATATAGTATTGTCTTTTATTTATCGCAATTAGTTTAGCTTTAATAAAACCAAAGAAAACATTCGTCTTTTTAATCACTTGTCTTTGCAACTAAACCGTAATTCCATTGAACACAAATATGCAACTTTATAAACCTTGCAAACATAAACTCTTTATCTTACCCATTTGACTACTTATCAATGAACCCTGTACACTTGCATGTAGTTAAAGTCCTTGCTTATTTAGGTGATTATTTATCACAACAATGAACGCAAACGCAACCACATACTCTTCCAAAAATACTTACATTCACTTCAGGGAATAATGCATTGGCATTTGATTCAGGGATTGAAGATGATCCCGTAGGACATGAGTTATGATTTTTCATTAACAAGTAGTTGTTGCGCTCAGCAACAAAGAGATGTGAGATCAAATCAGAGTATTTCTTAATCCCATATTCACAATATATTATCAGCACAACCATGTTAGTTGGGAGAAAGGTAAAGAATGTCTTCTCGATCTTATCTTCTTCTAAAATATTAACTCCACATAATCTCAACTGAGACACAATTTTGAACAAAGAAGAATTATAATTACTCACTGTATTGAAATCTTGTAATCTCAACTGCAGCTAGTCATAACGGTATCACTCCCTTTAGGTGATCATATCGTTTTGTCAAGTTTTTCCATAAAACAACCTGATCCTTGACACCCACATACTCGAATTTCAGCCCGTCATCTATATGGCGGCGAAGGAAAATCATGGCTTTTGCTTTGTCTTTCTCACTAATCGTATTTGTTTCTTTTATTGTAACAATGAACGCAAACGCAACCACATACTCTTCCAAAAATACTTACATTCACTTCAGGGAATAATGCATTGGCATTTGATTCAGGGATTGAAGATGATCCCGTAGGACATGAGTTATGATTTTTCATTAACAAGTAGTTGTTGCGCTCAGCAACAAAGAGATGTGAGATCAAATCAGAGTATTTCTTAATCCCATATTCACAATATATTATCAGCACAACCATGTTAGTTGGGAGAAAGGTAAAGAATGTCTTCTCGATCTTATCTTCTTCTAAAATATTAACTCCACATAATCTCAACTGAGACACAATTTTGAACAAAGAAGAATTATAATTACTCACTGTATTGAAATCTTGTAATCTCAACTGCAGCTAGTCATAACGGTATCACTCCCTTTAGGTGATCATATCGTTTTGTCAAGTTTTTCCATAAAACAACCTGATCCTTGACACCCACATACTCGAATTTCAGCCCGTCATCTATATGGCGGCGAAGGAAAATCATGGCTTTTGCTTTGTCTTTCTCACTAATCGTATTTGTTTCTTTTATTGTAACAATGAACGCAAACGCAACCACATACTCTTCCAAAAATACTTACATTCACTTCAGGGAATAATGCATTGGCATTTGATTCAGGGATTGAAGATGATCCCGTAGGACATGAGTTATGATTTTTCATTAACAAGTAGTTGTTGCGCTCAGCAACAAAGAGATGTGAGATCAAATCAGAGTATTTCTTAATCCCATATTCACAATATATTATCAGCACAACCATGTTAGTTGGGAGAAAGGTAAAGAATGTCTTCTCGATCATATCTTCTTCTAAAATATTAACTCCACATAATCTCAACTGAGACACAATTTTGAACAAAGAAGAATTATAATTACTCACTGTATTGAAATCTTGTAATCTCAACTGCAGCTAGTCATAACGGTATCACTCCCTTTAGGTGATCATATCGTTTTGTCAAGTTTTTCCATAAAACAACCTGATCCTTGACACCCACATACTCGAATTTCAGCCCGTCATCTATATGGCGGCGAAGGAAAATCATGGCTTTTGCTTTGTCTTTCTCACTAATCGTATTTGTTTCTTTTATTGTATTACCAAGACTTACCGCTCTTAAGTGGATCTCAGCATCAAGGACCCAAGTTAAATAATTTCTTCTGGAAACATCTAGAGCAGCAAATTCAAGATTGATTATATTTGTCATGATACTATAAAATAAACGAGTAGTATTTTAGATTAAAAAATCATGTCATGGCTTGATGTCTCGTCTTCTGTGATAGAATACTCGTATCAAGAGACATACTTTTGGGTGATTAGTGGACCTAATAGAGGGATTATTCCCTAGTATTTGATGTTTCTTACTTTCCTATCTCATTTTGGGCTTATTAATATTTTAAGAGTATTTTGTGCTTAGTCGTGTTTTAAGTGTGTAGCTTATTAAGTACATGGTTGACATGGACTCCCAAGATGATATAGAGAAGTCAAGAAGTTAAATACACACCTAATTCAAGGCGTAATTAGAGTAGAAAGGTCATTTTGGAAGTATTTGAGCATATACCGGAACAGTTGATGTAACTTGTTTCAATCACCATGGAAAATTGACAAGATATTAAGACATGATTCCTTTTGATTTGGAATGATCTTGAATTCAGATTTGTGTGAGAGGTGACGGAATTCGATTCAAAGTTGAGATGCATATGTTATGGCGATTCTACCACAATGACTCAAAGTTGTCCAGCAATAAGTAAAACGGGTTGGGCCTTTTGGACCTCCCAAAAGGGCCTATGTGATCTAAAAACGCTTGTGGACTCTATAAATACTTCTTATCAGTTGCAAAACACACACATTTCATATCGAAGAGAGGCTAATCATGCTTGGAGCTAAGGAATAGAAGGAGAAAGAGTTTTCAACAACAATTCCATATTTCCACATCATCCAGAGTCCGTTTTAGTTAGTTCTTTAGAGTAATTTTATTTTGTTTTTAGTTATAGTCATGAATTTCTTACTCTTAGTTATTTATTTTCAATATTTATTTAATATGAGCTAAACCCTTATGTGCTTAAGAATTGCGTAGTGTATGAACCTTAGTTAATTAATTTGTGATTCTTAGTTATTGGGATATTTTCAGTATTTAAATAAATTGAATTAAATACTCATTGATTATATCTTTGTGCCTTAAAGCTACTCTTACCTTGATCAAGTATAGTATAGTAAAAGTAGTTAGATTGTCGCCCAGGAGGCGGATTTAATTATGGACATAGGATATAAGCGCTTGGTATTTTTTATTGAGCCGGGAAGCCTTGACTAACCAACTAGTCAATATGATAAGAACCAATTCGTCCAAAATTATTGTAGGGTCAGCCGGGAGGGGTCTCTAGTATTGAAGGATAACGTTTTATTCGCTTGAGAGAGGTTACGAAGATAACTGAATCCCGACTAACGTAGAATGACCAATTTACCCTTATGTCTAGAAACATCTAACCAAGCAACTTAAGGGATTACCCGCAAGTATCAAGCACTACTCTCTCATAGTACTTACCTCTTCTTATTTAATCTACATTTAATTATAGTTAATTAATAGTAAGTTATTTGAATTCTTCTTTAAATTCTTGCAATTAGTTTAATCTTTAGGAAACCAAACTAACATTTATCTTTTATTCTATTTTATTTGTATTTGCAACTAAACTGCGACATCTTTAAACACAATTACTTTAACTTTGCTAATCCCTTAGAATGAAACCCCCTTTCCTACAATGTTATGTTACTTGTCAACGAACCTTGTACACTTGTGGGTGGTTAATGTCTTTTTTAGTTTAGGTGATTATTTATCACACTCATAGGACCGACATAGCTCAATTGGTAAAGTGTTTTGTTTTACTTAAATGTGTGCTAAGTTTCTCACACGTGTTTGAAATTTTATTTTAGGTTTCAATCCACTAAATAGACTTCAGGTTTATGAGATTTTTTAAAACTTTTGTGCCAAAAATAATTAATTTATACTTCAGGTATAAATATTTATGTTCAAGGTTTTGTACATAAAATTAATATTATGCTTCGCGCATATTTGTTTCTTTTGCCTTTGGTCCCATAGCATTAGATTTCGGACCTAAGAAATAATTTTATGCTTCGGGTATATATATTTTTCTTCCTATGCTTCGGGGGGCTTCAAGGCTATACATTAATTTTATACTCCGACAATTGAGATTTTGTTTTAGGCTTCAGGCCTATAAAATTCATTGTAGATTTTAGGCCTAGAAGTAAGACTCATTTTATTTTCGAGCCCATCAAAATAAAATTTAGATTTCAGGCCTTCAACTTTTATATATATATATATATATATATATATATATATATATATGAGCTTACACTAAGAACCGAGACACTTGCTAATTAGAAAGAGGGGAAGAAGAGTTCAACCACGGATTTGGGTGAGATAAGTTGAAACAACTAGAGGTTTATGTGAGTAAAGAAAAGAGACAAAAGGATAACGTGAGTCATTTGGCTAGCGAAAAACCGGTTGTTATGGAGTCAAGTATGCAAGAAAAAGCGATCTAGATTTCAAAGAAGAAGACTCCACAACCTCGTCAAGCCAAGATGTCTCTATCCAACAAAAGAGGTTATTCTAGGGCCCTAGGAGCCATTGCAATTGATCGTATGTCTACTTTGATACCCACACACGAGCGGAAATTTCATGAAGAGTTAGAAAAGGATATTTATTGAGATTGGAGAAAGGTTAGGTTGGAAAACGTTCATGATGAAGCACTTGAGTTTTAATCTTGAACTAGTGAGAGAGTTCTACCTTGGTCTCTTTAGACGAGATATCATTAGTAGAGTTCATATTTGGGGTAAGTTGGTTCACTTCATAGTTGAAGACATTAGAAGCCATTTCAAGATGAGGAAATTGGTGGGACCATGCAAATAACAAAGAGGTGTGAAGAAAATCGTAACTTTTGATTGGAATCGATTACATGAAAAAGTGTTTAGTGAGGAACTGGTACTAGTCAATGACAAAGAGGAGTTAAAGACATCTTGGCCTTACAAGTTCCTTCGACCTGATATGAAAATTTGGTACCATTTCCTTTATCCTCAGCCCTTGGGAATGCTCGAGCCGTAGATGTACTTCAAAAATCTACCATCATGTTGGATTGTATTATGAGAGAGGAAGAAGTGGATATGGCACAAATGATCTTTAATGAGGTAATGTGATTCATAGTCAAACTAAAGAGTTTCTTTAACTTGAAATACTCATCAATAATCACTAGCCTAGTGATGAAAGCGGATGTGAACATTGGGGAGAAAGAGAAATTTGTCATTAGGTCAAGTTCCATCTTAGATGATGAGGGGATCAAGAACATTTTCAGAGGAGTACAGTGAAAGGGATCTCTTGGAAGGAAAGGGTGAGTGAGCAACTTAAGAAAATCAAGACGACTCAAAACCTCCTTGCCTATTATGTGGCGCTAATCAAGTCTAATTGAATGCACATCATGACACTTCTGGAGCAAATAAGACGCGGCAACGCGAAGGATCCACCTCATCCCATCTTGGATGGTGCTCACGCGTGGCAATAGCCTCGTGAGTATGTTTCTCTTTTCTCTACCCCTTCCTTTTTCTGTATATTAGTTGTTTGTCTTTAATTTTATTGAGTTTGTTTCGAGTCGTGGAAGTCACAGCTCAACTTTGATTTGAGGGTGGAGGTCCATTGTCTCCACCCCCACTTTTATGTGGTTTAATTGCTTTCAATAAGTGTGAAGGTTAGTGTAGAATCTAGTGAATGTATCTTTTAAGCAATTTGTTAATGAGTTAATAGTAGTAAATAGAAGGGTAATGAACTTATCTTGTGTATGCTTAAGAGATTTATATGAAATGCATGTTGAAAGTAAAGAAAAGATTAGTGAGCAATGTGGTATGAATAGGTTTGATCTTAGGGATCAGAGCATGAGCGGTGTGTAGAATGTGAGATCCAAACTAGTGATAATCATATAATGAACATGCTAAAAGTGAGAAAGTGAATAAATTGTATAGGATAGAACATGATTAAGGCATTTATTTGTTTAACCCTTTATGCCTTTTAAACTGCTAACCATTATAATTGCTATATTATCCGTCTCAGGCCCATCTTGCCTTTTGAGCCTTTGTATTAGCCACGTTACAAGCCTATTCCTTTAGATTTTTTGGACATTTCAAGATGACCCGCACTCAAATCGGGATGCTTTGACACTCGTCTAGAGCTTGAGTCTAGGTGGTGTTTTTCTGAATAACATTATTGGGAGGGTTTGCATTTGTAATGGTACTTTTTTATCACATGTTCATTGTAACCCTTTGTCGGGGTAAAAAGGAAAAGATTTGAAAAAGATGAGAAAAATAAATATGGTGGCATGACTTCTAACATAAAAAAAAGAGTCATTTCCATTTATAAAAGAAAAATATATATACTTTTCGGATTGGCAAAGTGGAATTTATTTAGGCGATCTTAAAAGGGTTTCATTTGGGTTTTTGGGAATGCAAATAAGTGCATGAATTGGGTTGAGTGGGAACATATTTGAGAGTAACTCAAGTTGTAGGGTAATTTGTTGATGGCTAGAGAGGAGAGATCCAAAAGCTCACTCTAAATTATCTAAATATTCGTATCATACCTACCCCAAGCCTACATTACAGCCTTAAAGGCCTCATGATTTTTACTATGCAAATTAGGAGTTTTCAAACCAATAGAGAGTAGATTAGATGGACCTTAGAAACTATGTCAATATCGAGGAACGCCCTGTAGCTACCATAGCAGACTAAGAGAAGAGCCTATATTCGTGCATTGCAAATCTAATCGGATCTTGAAATTAACATGTGTAGATTATTTATTTGATAAGTGTATATTTTATTTAGTTTTTAAATGATATTATATGAGACTTATTAATATTTTTGTTTTATTTTTATTCATTTCTACTCTTTCTCTCTTCTTTAGCGTATTTGACTTTGAGTTGGGGGGTCTTGATGTATCTCTTTTTATGATGGATTAATCCACTCGTGACACATTATTTGGCAGTTTATTGGGCCAAAGAGTGGGATTTCCTCCTATTATATGCTAACTGCACTTTTACTTCTAGTTTTAGACTTATTATTGTTTATAGAGCTTTTGTGCCTTAATTGTGTGTTAAGTTTGTATCTTTTAGGTAAATGATTGATACAAGGGTTCAAGACGAGGAGAATAAGTCAAGAAGTCAAGATAAACCTCAAGTCAAAGCGGAATTTGAGCTTAGAGCCACTTTGGGAAGTTGGAGCATTTGCCGGAGAAATCTTTGTAGCTTCGTGTTTCAATCACTGCGACATATTTTTGAGAGCATTGGACCTAATTCATATTTATTTGAATAGAGCTTGAAGTCTGTGTCGTATGGAAAGTGACGGAAGCCAATTCGTAGCTAAGATGAAGAAGTTATGCTATTTGCTTCTTCCGTGGTTTGAATCGGAATTATGCACAAATGTATGGTTGTCCAAGTAATATCCAATAAATCGGGTTTCGTTCTCAGGGACGGATTAGGCACAACTCAAGTATTAACCAAGTAGTAAGAATAATTGTTGACAGAATGTAAAATAAAATATTTTTGTTTTATAAAATTAAAGATGCAATAAAATAAATTGCTGAAATAAAATAAAGCAAGTAAATAAAAGTTAAACTTAAAAAGAGAAAGAGTACTTGATCCTCGCAAGAGTTTCACCTAACCTATCTAATTAATGCTTCTGATTAAGGGCTAAACTGGTATAATTGTGCTAGTCGGGACTTCAATATCTCCTAACCCCCGTCAGGGTGGACTTAGGAGCTATCCCACGGTATTATAAACCCCGTCAGGGCGATCATAAGCTACTTTCAGATGGTTCAGTCTCTTACCTCATTGGACGTATGGTTAGTTAAGCCCGTCAGGGTCAATAACGAATACTACGCGTCTATTATCTATGTTTGTAATTAAACCCCCCGTCAAGGGGATCACTTTGTCACTTAAGTGAATAGCTTAATTACTATGAGCTAAGTTTGATTCATGACTTCAAAATTAGTGATTAAAACAAAATAATAGTCAACACAAAATACCTAGTCTAATTTAAACAATTAAATCCCAAATTCAGAAAACATAAATTAAATAGAATTGGGTTCAACCTATATAGCGATTCTCAAGTACTAAAGAAATTAGTTAATAACGGTTTTAAAACCTGAAATAAAATAAAAGGAATACATAATTTTCAATACAGAAAAGAAATAGGATAACCTAATGGTTGGGTTGGCTGTTGTTGGAAGAACAGAATTCCTCCAGCTCTAGCTTCTCCTCTGCCTTCTTGCTCTGACTTGAAAATATGAAGCTTCTGATGTAATTCTATGAAGTGTGTGTTAAAAGAAGGCTAAAGGGTCTATTTATACTTGTAAAAACGGATTAGGGCTTAGGTTAAGAGGATTAGGTCAAATTATAAAAAGTCCAAGCACATCTTTTCTTTTAATTCTCGTAACTGGTGTGCAGTCTTTAGTAAAACGACTGTAACATTTGCATAACAACTCCAAATAGGATGATTCAACTTGGAGAATCTTCCTAACTCAATAGGCTATCAAACCATATTTCACGGCCCAAGTCTAAATCTGCTCCTAAGTAGCCCAAAAACAACAATATTAAATAGCCTTTCAGATCTGCAACTTCTTTAATTAAGTTCTTGGAAATTCTTTTCTTTCCTTTAGCTCCTCCACTTAATCTAGGACTTTGTTTCTCACTTCTCCTCCTTATAGTGGTTTCTTCATGAATTTATAAACCTACTAACTTTGCATTAAAACAAACAAATTAACGCACAAAAGCTCTTAAAATGCAAATAGTCTAATCCAAGGGGAGAAAGTGCAATATGACGAAATAAGCATAAAAGTCTATCAAATAAGTCACATATTCACCTAAAATCATGTCTCCTAAGGGCTAATATTTAGAACAAATAGGGAGACATCAAGACCCCAAACTCAAACCTTTGTCGTCCCGACAAAGTAAAAATAAAAACAAAGGCCTTTTAGGTGAACGCAGAAGGTAGAATCTAGTAATACGCCCAAAGCACAACTTAAAACAAATCTCATATAGTATGATCTAGGAATTAATATACACATACACATATCATGCAAAATCAAACACAAAATAATATCAATCAAAATTAATTTCACAATGCTAGAAGGTTACGCTTATTACTTATCTCAAGATGGTGGTTATAGGGTGTTCATCGATCCTTACTTGCTTTTAACACTCCACTTAGCATACTCCCTATTAGCTGAATCACAGACTCACTATGTATCTAGGAATCACGAGGTCTTTATGGTTTTAGTATAGGCTTAAGGACGGTATGGTATGTATATTTGGTAAATTTGAAGTAAGCTTTTGGCTCTCTCCTCACTTACCATCAACAAACTGTCCAAGAGGTTGGGTTTACACTCGAATATATTCTCACTCTCCTCTTTGCCGGTCCAAATATATTCTTTTCATATGAAATCTCTTTTTTCTTTTGTATAGATATGACTCTCTTTTTGATGTTGAGATATCATGCTATTTTTTCATAAAAAATATTCTTTTCATAACATTTCATATCTTTTTTCATTTACTCTTACCCCGGGAAATGGTTACAATATAATCACTGTGAATCATAATAAAATAGAACAAAGCACAATTTATAAGCTCCAAAAATCCCAACCCAATGTAAATTCCCATAATAGTGGACCCACCACCCCAAACTCAAGCTCGAGACTGGAAGTCTCAGGATCATGATTCAAGTGCAGGTCATATGGAAATGCCTAATAAACTAAAGGGATATAGAATTATAATGTGGCAACAAAATAAAGGCTCAAAGGCTAGAAATTCGGCTAAGACGGATATAATTAATTCAGGGATAGAAGGCCAAAAAGGATTCAAAGGGCTAACAAAGAACTGCCTCTATCATTTTCCTATTTACACAACTTGCCTCTAGTTCATACCTACGTGGGTTCTCTACTCATTCAGATCTCACGTTCTACAAACCATTCATTTTCGTTAAGTACAAGTTTACTTGTTTTGCATTGTTCATTAATTCTTCCTGTCAATTACCTGTGTTTGCATGCAATCAAAATGCGTTTTACACTAACTCCTAAAGTCAACTATTTTCTATCATAAATTCATAAAAAGCATGTTTGATGGGGGCATTTACAATACTCTACAGTCATACGCAACCCTTAGATTAATTTATTGAAAGCATGTAAAACAAATAACACAAAAAAAATTGGGATGAGGCAACGAACCCCACCCCAAACTCAAAAATGAGTCGTGTCCCCACGACTCGAAAAAAACTCAATAAAGCAAATAAACTAAAAAAAATTGAGAAAAGGTTAGGAAAACGTATCTGAACCAGCACGAAGCTGGTTTCCATGGTTGCGTTTAGGTTGGGCTTCTCTTGTTGCATAGGTGGCATGTTGAACATTGCTCACTCCACGTAATATGTTTTGCATAGGTTCCAACTCTTTGTGACTTTTCCTATGGTTGTCAACACCTCGTCATGTTTATCCTCCAAAATTTTGTATTCTTTCAACTACATCTTTCAACACCAAAAGTAATAAGAGACCCTTCATCTTCTTCTTCCTCTTCATGGCATCCGTGACCTCCCAATCTTCGTCATCTCAATGAACCCCAAACTCAAAACTTCAAATATTCAAAAACTAGAGAAGAGTTATGAATTTTGATGTTTTGAGGATTTAGAATGAAGGATTAAGGTGTTATATGAGATGGGTAATGATTATGTAGTGGATTTAGGAAGGTTTAATGAATAGGATTAAAGCTTTGATGAAGAGTCTTAAGGTTGAAGGAGAAGATTTCTTTGTGTTCTTGAATGATTGTGGTGTTGGATGTGTGTTTGGAATGGATCATGAGGTAGGAGTGAATGTTTATAGGTGTTGTAGTGGTGTGGTGCAGGTATATAATGGGTTAGGGGTCGTTCATAATGATATCTTGCAGGATAGGCTAGGTTAAAGAAAATAGGGTTTCATTGAGGTTTTGGTAATAATCCCGCTGGTCGGGCCAGCATACCGGTCAGATGACCAGCTAGCCGGTCCCAGACCGCGTCGATATTCTGCTCTCGGCAAAGAACCCGTGTCAGATACCCACCAGTGGCCCCGGGTTATTTTTTCGACACCGCGGGCCGGCATACCGGTCAGATGACCGGCTTGCCGATCCAGTAGAGGTCACTTCGGCAAAAAACCCGTATCAAGAACCCGTGGCCACTTATTCCTTCACTGGCATACCGCTCCCCTGACCGGTATACCGGTCAGGCTATTTAACTTTTTCTTCGTCTCGAAAAAATACCTGATTCCACGACCGGAGGCCACTGGTTATCCTCCGCCGGTATACCAGAGATTTTGGCGGTATACCGGCCAGTGCTGCAGATTTTTTTCTCTTTTCGTTCCTTGGCACTCCAAACTCAATTCATGTACTATTCAACACACTACCTTTCTCATTTCTTTAAAAATAAACACTACGACTCGAAAATTACTTTTAATTATGCACTAGGAATTGAAAAACATAAAGCAATAAACTAATATACAATTGAAATGGATTTTGTTTAACGTCGTTAAGCTCGACGAGTTACCTCATGAATCACTTTTTAACATAACCTCCCCAGCAGTGAGTGGGGTTGTCAACGTTTGCTACACGGAATTTGCATCCCTTAGCTTTTATTATCACCAATTGATCTGAGATAACCTTTGTGACCATGAAAGGTCCTTGCCAAGAACTCTTGGCTTCACGCGCTTTCGAGGAGGATCGGGCTTTTTCATTGCGACCTCTTCGCCCACTCGGAACTCCTTCTTCTTTCTTTCTTTCTTAGGTTCTTTAGGAACCTTCATAGCACGCGCCTTTTCTTTCTTCTTAGCATGGTCAAGGTGTGGATTTTCCTTAGGATATGGAGGATTTTTATTAGGTGGTTTCTTTCTTAGCTCTCTTTCCTCCATTCCTAAGGTTTCCACAACCTTAGTTGGCTCTTCCTCTTCTTGTTCAATCACCTCTATCCGGAAGCAATCCTCCTTGGAATCCGGAAACTTCATTGGCTTAAACACATTGAATTCTACCTCCTCGTCTTGGATATGCATAATCATTTCACCATTCTCTACATCAATCAAAGTACGCCCCGTGGCTAGGGTTGGTCTTCCCCAAATAATGGGGACATTCCTATCCGCGTTGTAATCAAGTATAACAAAATCACAGAAAAAATTAACATACCTGCCTTGACGAGGACATCTTCTAGTCTTTTCTCTGGATGTACGAGGGATCTGTCAGCCATTTGCAAAACCATAGAGGTAGGTTTTGCATTTCCTATTTTTATCTTTTCAAAGACTGATTTGGGCATGAGATTAATACTTGCTCCCTAATCACATAAAGCTTTCCTTTTCCACTTAGCACCAATGGAAATCGGGATCATAAAACTTCCAGGATCAAGTAATTTAAGGTGGAAACTTACTCTGGAAGATGGCACTACACTCTTCTGGAAAACCTACCATTTCATTCTCAAGATACTGGCGTGTGTTGGTGATAGCTCTTTTCAAGAATTTCATATATTTTGGTACACCTTTGATAGCCTCTAAGAAAGGTATATTAATGCTGAGCTTACTTACCATATTCATGAATCTCTGATATTCAGCAATTTCTCCTTTCTTCTGAACTCTTGAAGGGAATGGTGGAGGAGGACGGACTTCTATAGCATCTTTCTTTTTCGGATTTTCCAGAGTATTCTCAACTTCCACTACTTCTGGTTCATCTTCTTTTTCCACCACATCCTCTACCGTTTTCTCCTTCACAGTTGTTTCTTTTTCTTTCATAACAGGGAAAGTTGGTGGTGGAAGCTTATTACCACTTCTAAGCGAGATAGCGTTACACTCTTTGTATGGCTTAGGTTCTTCAGTTTCGCTGGGTAATTGTCCTTGTGGACGCTAACTTAATTGCTTTTCCATCTGAGCCATTTGATTTTCTAACAATTTAATTGTTGCAGCGGTAGATTGTTGAATGTTGATTATTGTCAGCGAGTTTATAAATACATATATATAGACCACTGCCCTCTACTTTTACATACTGACAGGCTAATATTTCAAGGTAAAAAATGGTTCAAATTTGAATCAATGTGGGTTGAGCATGAACAGTGTAAAGAGGTGGTCGCACAGGCCTGGGGTGTTCCGAGCCTGGAGGCTTCTTTACCAATTTTTCTCGATAAAAGAGACAACACGATTAATTAGTTGACTATATGGAATAAACGTACTTTCCACAATAATGCTCTTAATATTAAAAGGCTGACGGAAAAGTTAGTTCAGCTAGATAAACAACCCGTGACAAGACAAGTCTTAGAAGAACAAGCAACGGTTAAACAGGAGATCAAAAAAGCATATGAAGCTGAGGAACAATATTGGTATGACCGAGCAGGGAAAAGTTGGCTCAAATATGGAGATAAAAATACGAACTTCTTCTTCTTAGCAACCCTTAGTCGGCGGAATTTAAATCGGACCCTTCGGATAAAAAATAACCAAGGTAATTGGGTTGATGAGGTGTCAGAAGTTCGGAATGGATTCCAGCACTATTATACGAACCTATTTAAAGAAAATAACCAGGACTGGATGAATGAGGCTCTGGAAGGAATCTCGAAGAAAGTAACACAGGATATGAATGAAAAACTAATTAAGCAACCGACAATGGAGGAAACAACAAAGGCAGTTTTTGACATGTCTCCAAGCAAGGCGCCGGGTCCGGATGGCTTGAATGGTAAGTTTTATCAAGAATATTGGCATATCATTAAAAATGATGTGCTTCTTATGGTTCAGGATTTTTTTAATAATAATATTTCTCTCGACACTCTTAATGAGACTCTTATGACCTTGATACCCAAAGGAGAAGTCCAAGAACTAGTTGGTGATTATAGGCCCATATCGTGCGTTAACTTTGGGTATAAGATTATCTCGAAAATTCTAGCTAACAGATTACAGGAATTCATGAATGTTATTGTATCTCCGACCCAAACAGCTTTCATCAAAGGTCGGGCCATTCAAGACAATATATTAGTGGCACAAGAAATCTCCTTTTACATGAAAAAGAAACGGAAAAATGCCAAACCAATGGCGGCAATCAAGCTGGATATGGCAAAAGCCTATGATCAGGTACGCTGGGATTTCATACTCCTAGTTCTTCATAGACTTGGTTTTCACGAAAAATGGATCACTTGGATCTCGAATTGCTTATTTTCAGTACTTTTCAATTAAATTTTAATGGGGAAAGGTTGTCAAAATTCAAACCAGAACGGGGCTTAAGACAAGGCGACCCTCTTTCCCCGTTCCTTTTCTCTTTAATGACCGAATCTCTTGTTAGCTTAATTGACGCGAGAATTAGTAAAAACGATCTCAAAGGTATACAAATTACGCGTAATTGTCCGGTTATTTCTCACTTATTATTTGCAGACGATTCGCTCTTCTTTTTAACATTGGAAGGCAACGAAGTGGAACATTTTGAAGATTGTATAACAAAGTACTGTATGGCCTCAGGCCAAAGAATTAATTACAACAAGTCTTCCATCTACTTCAGCCGAGACACGTCGGAGGACCTTCGCCATCAAATCACTACCAGAACTCAAATCCAGGAAAAAGAGAACCTTGGAAAATACTTAGGTATCCCATTATGTCACAAACAGTCAAAGGTTGAAACTTTACAATGGATTGCGGAGAGACTCTTTAGCAAAACAGAGGGATGGAAAGCACACCTATTATCGAATTGTGGCAAAGAAGTCCTCATTAAAGCAATTCTCCAGGCTCTTCCCACTTATTCTATGTCAATATTCTCCTTTCCAATTACCTTTTGTAACAAACTAATATCGACAATTTCGAATTTTTGGTGGAATTCAGGAGAGAAGTCTCGAATACACTGGCTAGCATGGGAAAAACTTGATGTTAGCAAACTCCTTGGAGGCATGGGATTCAAGGATTTTAAGCGCATGAACACAGCTTTACTAGCAGCTCAGGCGTGGCGAATTTTAAACAATCCCGATACGCTAGCAGCTCGCCTACTTAAAGGTATTTATTTTCCGAAAACTTCCTTTCTCGATGTTAAATTAAGACAATCTCGAACTTGGTCCTGGGCTTAATAGAAGGTAGAGATATGCTAAAAAAGTACGACCGATTTCAAATAGGTAATGGTAAACTGATTAATATTTAGAATGATAAATGGTTAGACACGCCATGGAAACTAGAATGTCCACAGGGATGTCAATTACAAAAACTACATGAACTCTGGAATGTTGATCTTTCAACTTGGAATACAGAATTAATAAGTGATATTTTTCCCGCTCCGATTATTCCCGTTATACTTAGAACGCGTTTCTTCCCGACTGAAGACCCTGACAAATTTGTATGGCCACACGCAAAAAATGGAGACTACGTGACAAAAACGGGATACAAAATTCTTACTGATCAGGCTCTCTTTGAGGCACCTCACCAATCAACAGGTGTACCGGAGTCAGATATTCTTTGGAAAACAATTTGGGGATATAACATACCTACAAATGTTAGAATATTTTCTTGGAAAGTTTGCAATAATGCAATCCCGACAGGTACAAATCTAGAAAAAAGGAAATACGAAGCCCAATTCAACTGTCGCTGGTGCACAACAGATCAGGAAACAACGGAACATCTATTGCTCAACTGTGGGGGTATCAAAACTTATTTGGGCAGGATCGGCATTACAGACGCGTGTGGACAATGTCCAACTGGACGTGGGCCATTGGTTCTTAAAATTGGTCGAAACATACACGGAAGGAGGTTGGCAAAAGGAGGTCGTTATTTTCTACATCTTATTAATGATGTGGAATCTCTGGAAGGCGAAAATGAAGAGTCGACACAACAACTCAGACATTGATCCAGAAACAGTGATCCGGGTAACTAATTTTCAGGTACAGGAACACTTTGGTCCAAATTGGTTCAACAATGAGCATCCAAATATCGAGAATAACACTACGGCTATTTCTGGGAATACGAATCTCGAGTGTACCACAACGCTCACATTCACGTGCGATGCGTCATTTACACAAGCACATCTCCTCACAGGGATAGGAATTGTTCAAATAAACACAACTGATGGAACACGAGTTGATCATTTGACAACGGCCAAATGTAATTCCAGCGTGGAAGGGGAAGCATTGGCCATCATTAAAGCGGTTGAGATTGGACAACAATGGCCTCAACGAGAGAAAACCATTCTCTCGGACAACCTTGACTTGGTTCAGGGTATAAAGCAAGTGTCGGCTGCTAGATGGGATCTCCGACCATACATTAGGCATATTCACATACTGGTCGGAGATTCGGGCCCAACTTTCTTCAAGCACATTCCCCGCAGGTTTAATGAAGGTGCTGATAGACTAGCAAAAATAGCCAGACACAGGGCGACTGACGGATCTTTATCTCTTGACACGTTTACCGACAGGTTCTCGAAACTAGACATAGGATAATTGGTTATTGACTCTTGTTGTAATATTTCTACCCGTCCAAAAAAAAATGGGAAAAAATCCAAATAGGCTAAAGAAGTATTATGCATGAAAAATAAAATGGAGCTGTTGTAGGCTTAAATCTCCCATGGTTAGAAGAATCCGCGTATAAATTGTATGTTACTTTCTGTATAGGTACAATGGGTTAGCATATACTCCACAATTATTTGAATTTAATCCACAATTATTTGAATTTAAGACGCTGTTGCAATCTCTTGTTATTAATAAAATTTTGAGAAAAAAAAAATGTCCAAAAAAAAAAAAAAAAAAAAAAAGTTCCGGAATAGTGTTATGTTCATCTAAAAAATAAAAGTTAATGAAAAATTTTAAAAAAGACAAATCACAAACTTCTCAGTAAGTGATTATATAATCAGTGATTTGATATCTTTAAGCATTAAACATATAATTAGTTTATATTTGGTCAAAATATATTAGTTGTAATTGTTATTGTTTTTTTTTTTTCCAAAGTAATTTGTAATTGTTATTGATTGGTTTCATTTCATGTGAGAAAACGAAGTACAACCGGAAGCACAAGGGTCCCCACATCGAAAAGGAGTTCAAAAAGGTCAAGTGATGGGGTCCACATTAGTCTTTGACGATAAAGAGACAACTGGCAAGATCTATATCTCACAATCCCGTTACTTGTTCTCTGTCGGTGGAAAGCGACGTACTGGATGAAAGAATACAAATAAAATAAAATATACAAGTATATAAATATTTACGACCAAAATATATAATAATATATAAATATCTAGGCACGCCGAACTAAAATTGATTTTGATCGTCCAAAAAAAAAAAAAAAAACTAAAATTGATTTTACTTTAGTTTTTTTTTTCTTGGACAATTAATTTTATCTTTAGTTATAAACTTTAATATATCTGGAGTTGGCTGATTGCCACCCGTGTTTTTTATTTAATATAAGTCTATTTGCTTAAAAAAAAGTTATAAATTTAATAAGATGAAAGCACTAAAATGCGGTTATAAATTCGTAACTGACTTTGGAAAAGGTCCATGAAATTGTTCGTGGCTAGTCGACTAGGTTAGCAAGGGATAATGAAAGCAGCTCGATTCAGGTAATCGTGGCACAGTGTTAATCAATGTGAAGTAATTAAGAAGAGATGACTTCCTCCACGATCGTGCAACACATGATTAATTGTTATGCCCACTACCATAATGTGCACTCACAAGAATGGGGAAAGTTTTTCCAAAGATGTTGGGATAAGGTGATGGGATCATGGCAAACGAACGTGGTCTAGAATATCTATTATTTATATTTGAACATTTTTCTTGTGAAGATATACTGTAATCACTTCACAATATTCAAAACATACTATTGATAGAGTTTATATCTTTCTTTAAACCGTGTTTCTTTATCTTTTTATTCAAGTCAATTCTTAAATCACACTTCCTCGTCTAAACACCTCAAACACACACTAAACTTCATCAAATTCACGACAAAATCAAACTAGTAAAATTTGTTCTATTAGTTGGGCACCGTCTATGGGAAACGACAAGTTCTTCAATCATTGAACTACTACCATGGTAAAAGCAAGCCCACATCCTGATTTTACCATCGTCGCTGGTGACACCAAAAAAGGCTACCAAGCTCATGCCACCCCAACAAAGTTATTGGTAGAAATCCTCCCTCACCCCACCCCCCCCCCCCCCCCCCCCCGATTTAGTTGAGCACCAAGTATGTTCAGCTACGCCAGACACAATAAGTCAATAAAGACTTGTTTGCTTGTAAGACTGAAGATATGGTGGGAATCGACCATCGGGTATCTATCCATCGGCTAAACAACAAACCTAACGCTAAGCTCGTCCAATAGAAGGTAGAGGATCTCTCAAGAAAAGAACATTGTTATCAAAGAAGAGGTGGGACAATCGTTACAAGCAACAAACATTAGAGTAAGTACCCTTATTCGATAGCAAATCTGATGTTATTAGCAAAGCCCAGTGGTAGTGGTGTGGCCTAAGGTGTGATTAAAATAAGATATAAATAAAGCAAGTAATCACCCTATACTAAACACGGTACTACAAGTATTACAGGACGTATGCAAGTTTTAATGATATAGGGACTTAAATGTGTTAAACAGATTGGTAATTAAACCAGAGTAGCAATTATTTAATTAAAAGACAAGAAAAGTAAATAAATATGATGGAGAGAATAATGATTAAACTAAATAACTTACAAGTAAAGACAATAAAATAAATATGAGAGAATAAGATGAGAAAATATAGCTCAGGTTTTGCTCGTATGCACTAATCCTTCTATTTCTTCTATTAGTTTATAAGGGTGATGATAGCTCTTAGATAAGTAGTCAGGATTCTAAATTCCTCCCTAACCCCGTCAGGGTGGACTAGGGTGACGACCTCACAACCACGAGGGGACTTAAATAGATCGCTCCTACGCCACTAGGTTCCTAAATGAGACTGGCCTTCTGATGATGATCGGTGAATAAATCAAACCCTAATGACTATCTAGTTAGGCAAGCCCATCAGGATCACTACCGCACACTAGAAGTTTATGTGGTGTTCCAATAATTAGACAGCCCTTCTGGGTGACCATCTAACTACTATTAGCACAGCCCTAAATATATCAGGTTTAAGACAGGCAATAAATCAAAGCACATAAAACAAATATATGGTTAAGTAGCTAGAATCGATTTAAACTCTCAAAGAAACTTAGATGGAAGAAAATAGAATTCATAGATTATACATATGCAAAACTCAAGCTATGTGAAAATTAGTTCATACTAGAAATAAACTAAAAGAAAGATACATACTGTCAACTTGCTCTCTTGAATGACTAAGGATTGGACTAAGGTTTAGAACTAAGTAAGGACATGTTTACAATAGTTTAAGGGTGTATTTATAGGAGTCTAGGAAGCCCTAAAATATTTTCTTGGAGTGGAAGACAAGTAATTGGATTTCTAGTGCAACTCAAATTTGTAACCCTAAATAGAAAAGGTAATAAACTATTGTTGCCTTATTTTGGCCGTAACTTCTTCAATATTGCTCTGATTAACACGTTCTTTATATCAAAACTGATTGTCTCGGAAAGCTCTACAATTTTGCTTCAGACTATTCTTCCACATTCCCATCCAATTTTGAGTTATGATCACTTTTGTGGACGTAAGTGCTGGAATTCAGATTTACTTGGCAACTTTATCTTTCCATATTTATCTTTTCCTTCCTTTATCTCCAATTTTCATCATTATCTTCTTTCATTTATATCTTGGAATTGATTTGACATCTAATTAATTACCATATATCTTTAAAACTTCACAATTAAACCAAATATGCTCTAAAAATAATAAATCATCAAATCAAGACAAGAAATAAGAAAATTCAACAATTCTAATAAAAATCGACTAGAGACTATCCTAAAATACCTAAAATGATGTCTCCAACTAAGATTAAATCATCACAAATGGGGAGACATCAGGTAGTTAGGGGATAGATATAGATTTCACCAACCTTAACAAGACTTATTCAACGAAATGCTTCCCCCTTTGGAAAGTAGATAAGCTGGTAGACGAAACTACTGGGTACCCTTTCCTCACGTTCATGGACGCGTTCAAAGAGTATGATCTTATACGAATGGCCCTAGGGATGAAAAAAATCATGTTTGTTATAGATAAGGGGCTATACTGCTATCGTGTGATGCCTTTAGTCTAAAAAATATGGGGGCCACGTTCCAGAGGATGATAAACAAGGTGTTCGAGCATCAAGTAGGGAGGAACATGGAGGTGTATATTGATGACATGCTTGTAAAAATCCAAACATTCTAAGAGTATATCAAAAACTTAGTCAAAGTGTTCGAATTCATGCAAGGGTAAGTATCAGGTTAAACCCTGAGAAGTGTTTGTTTGGAGTCTCCTCAGGGAAATTTCTTAGGATTCATGGTGATCCATCGAGGAATCGACACAAAACCCAATAAAGTTCAAGCTCTTTTAGATATGGTGCCCCCTCGATCAATCAAGCAGGTGGAGTCTCTAACACAAAAAGTTGCAACCCTTAGTCGATTCATGTCCACGTCAATAGAGAAAGGTGTTCCTTTAATTAAAACTCTACAAAAACTAAAAGACTTCGCATGGACCAAGGAATGTCAGGAAGCATTCGAAGGCATGAGAACATACCTAGTAAACAAACTAACACTCGAAAATCCCGCAGAAGGAGATCACCTAATAATTTACTTATCAACTATCCCGGAAGCAGCGGTGATGGTGTTAGTCCAAGAAGAAGATATGAAGCAGAGGTATATTTACTACGTCAGCGAATGGTTGCAAGGAATCGAATCACGATACTCTCCCATCGAATCGATAGAAATATAATTATTGGTGACATTGAGAAAGTTGAAGCCCTACTTTGAGCGACACACATTAAGGGTCTTGATTGATGTACCGTTAAAACATTGATAGAGCATAAAAATTCATGATATCATCACACTCGACCCGAGGATATAGTCCAAGACCAAAAACACAACAATAAATATGCTCATGACTATAATAGATCAAAGTAGGTATATGAATGGTGAAGGTGTTAACAACCACGTACCTTACTATCGATCACTATTGAGGAGATTTATCTTCCTTCATTCGAGGACTTTATCAAGGATTGGTCTGAATACTTGCCCGGGGACTTTTTTGAGGACCTGTTGTTTCTCCGAGCCTTCCTGAAACCAGACACTAAGTCAGGACCATAGGGAGGTGTGCTTCTGATGGCACTCTAACGCTCAACATTCGCATTATTGTTATCGGGGATTACTTAAGCCGAAGAGCTATGGAGACTTAAGTCGCTTGTATAATAACCACGTCTTTTTCTAGGGAGAGAGAAAGAGAGAGATATTATGAGGGTACTCAAACTATGTCGGTATTGTTGTGGAGAGGGGTATTTATAGTTATTGAGAAGGCGTGTGGGATGTTGTTGTTGGGAGTAGTATTACTCGAAGATGAATGTGTCGGATAAGCTCGAAAGGGAATTTGTCCCATTGAAGTAATATTTATGTGTCGCAATTTTGATATTCTCAGATGAATTGGGGTATCAACCCTAGGAAAGGTTTGATAATCCTATTCCTCGAGCATTTATGCTCTGCCATTGGATAATACTTTGTGTCCCTGGCTCGGGTATTTGGGACCTTGATGTCTCATATTGTGTGAAAGATTTATAGCGTCCCGAGATATCATTATGTGGTATTATTGGATATATTTGAGGTATTAGCCCTATTATTTGACATATTGTGATCTCTTGTATATTCTCAAATATTTTGTTACTTTTGGAGCTTTTGTACGTTAACTGTGTATCTCCTAGGTACTTGTTTGATACAAGAAAAAGTTTGAGGTAAACCCCAAGCCGAGGCGTGGCTGGATAATAAGGCACTTTATAAGGCGAGTGGGTTCACCGATAATACTTTGAAGTCTACTTGATAAAGTCACCACATGCATTTTCTAATAATTCTGAGCACAACTTTGGAGTTCAAGATAGTACTTTGAGATGGGAGCGTGTAAGAGGTAAAGGTTTGTAATTTGGAGTTAATATGACAAAGTTATGATATTGCTTTTACGGTGTCTCAACCCAGTCTAGAATAGGTGAAAACGTTTTTTGGTCACTTTTAATCACCCAAGTAGGTCCCACACTTTCCAAAATAAATATTCATTCATAACAAATGAAGTACAAGTTACATCTCAAAACAGTAGAAATACAAGTATCTATTGCAAAGGTAATATGTACCTAAGGCAGAGAAAGGTTGAAAAAGCCAAAAAAAAAAAACAATCGGCTAAGAAGAAGATATACGCCAATCACCAAGTGATCATCGTGAAAGCGTCGCTACTATATTGAACTCAAAAGTGTCGGAGGACGAGGAGAAATTGAGAAGTTACTCGATAAGAAATATTACCAACAAATGACACATGATATAGAGCAAGAGCAGGGCAAGATCACATAATTGAAGCATAGACATCAAGGTTCGAGACCTCAGGAACGGGGATTATTTGGTAATTAATTAAACCTGACATATGCAGATGACATGATTGAATGTTCTTAACACACACAAGGTACCCCCTATCTTTCCCATGTCATAAACATGGGTTGATTGTTGATGTATCTTATCATCAAACTTCCTCGATGATTGATACCGAGCTATGACCTTGGCGCAAGATGGAGTATGCTCCAACAATGAGTTGGCTTGATCTTGATATATGGTTGAGCGCCTATCATCTTGTTCAGACACCTTCTAGGCACGTGCCATCTCTGGAGCAACCACATTAGCTTCGGTTTCCAGCTTGTCATTCTCTATCCATATATGGGTAGCTAGGCCTCTAGCCTGATTCCTCTTTCCCCGAAACTGGCCAATCATGATCAAGTCCTCGATCCTGCTCAAAAAATCCCGAGAGGATAGAAGATCCCCCCCGAGAGGACATAATATCTTCCCCGAGATAGTAAAAGAAAGTCAAAAAATGGGCAACCTAACAAGAGAAAGGATTAGACCAACAAAGATATTCACAATAAACATCAAAGCTCAAAAAAAAGAAAAAATGACTCACCGAAGACATGGTATGATGTAGTGGTGAGATTGCCTCATTGCCACATAATAGATAAGCCAAACCTCGAGACAAAGGTTGCAGATAGGCTGATTCTCTCTTATCCAGAGGAGCCAAGGACTCACCTTCATCTTCATTTCCTCGGGAGAAGTTACTTGGTGTTGAAAAAGTAGTGTTTATGCAATAACCAGTTATTTTATAGAAATAAGTAAAAGGATCTAAGGAAGATAGAGGAAAGCGCGGTGAAAATATAAGGCGGTCATCACGGTATTTATAAAAGGGGAATGACTTTTCAACTTCCTAAGATAATTATTACCAAATTTTTCTGTATTATGAGCAACACCATAGGGGCTCCTAAAGAACAAGGAAAATGACTATATGGTGGAGTAAGCCAACAAATTATGCCCACGTGTCATTAAGAATAATGAAATGAAGGATCACTGAAAGATCGATAATCGATATTATAATCGGTCTAACTAAAATGCTTAGAAAAGATAATCTAAAACTCTTACGGCAAAAAAAATCATACTTGGCTATATTCCTGCCTAGCTCATAAGAACCATCACTTATGGCAACATCCGAAAAAAATATTACTCATTGGCATACAAGTACTCGAAAGGTCAACATCAAAGTTGGTGTATCATGAAGATATTCTGAAAGACTGGTTCTTTATCGGCACAATTGAAAAAGACCCCGTAAACGTTGGAATATCAAATAAAAGCTCAAAAAATCAACCTCGGACATTGGCATACTCTTGAGAAAGCATCCAAAAAGACCGATTTATTATCGACATAAACACAAAGACCAACCTCGATGTTGGCGTGACTATAAAACACTTAAAAGACCGACGATATAGTTGGCATAAAGAAAAACTGAATCAAGTATCGGCAACACTACAAAAGAGGTAAATGAATATCCTTTGATCATATCTGAACTGGAAATATTGATCGCGCAAATTCAAAGGGGTATTGATAAGTTAAAGAGAAAGGTCGATACTAAATCCAGTGAGTAAAGGCCTAGACTAAAGGAAAGACAATGAGGTCGAGGATAATCATCCCAGACGGGGATAATTATCTCCCTATCTATGGAAAATGTCTAATGTGCAAGAACAGAAACAAGCAGGCCGAGGAAGAGGATAACTTACTTGGTGCAAAGAAAGTCTAGAAACTCTATACTGGGCCCCACATCGGTCTAATATGCACACTTTCAGAAGGCCTAAAGTGAAAACCCTAGATAACCTCTTGCGCTTCCAGAAAATCTATAAATACATTACTCATATCTCGAAATGGGAACTTCTACGCATTATGTGCACACTCACTCTCTCATAAAAACGAATTGTGGTAATTATACAGTCTAAAATCTTCATAGCTCTCGGGTCATAAGAATACCCTTAGACATTAGAATAATGTTGGGCGTCAGAGTGTCATTGGGAGCAGAACTCCATGTGTTCCTGGCTTAGTGTCTGGTTTCAGAAAGTTTCAGCTATGTAAAGAAAGTATAACATCGGTTAACGAAATCAAGATACATGGTTAGCTTCTGGTACAAGTTCGTCTATTCTCGGTATCATCGGCGCTTCTCTTCCATGCCTTTTGTTTGTGTTCAGGTCGATTTATCCGATCAGAATAAATAGATGATTTCTATTCTATCACTAGTGAAAATGTAGCTTAGATCTGTATCGTAGTCTCAAGACCATATAGATTATAAAGTGAATATAAAAAGAGATATATTTTGAATTTTGGTCCTATCATATTTTATATATATATATTCTCTAGAGAAAAAGGAGGCAAAGGAAAAACACAAGTTTGCTTAGTATTTACCACATCAACATTATTAAATGAAACAACAATTAATTTCAAACCAATTTTTGGAAGTACTATAGAGAAGCATAGACAAGAAAAGAAAGAGCTTGGAACAAAGAAAAAGAAAACAAAAAGAAAAAAAGGAGCACTTCATTTCCCTCCAAGAACCACCGCATCCTTGGTGGGCCCACCTACTCTACATTTACATCACTACTCCATTTCTTTCTCTTTCTCTTACTTAATACATCAAAGATCTCATCACACCGTTCTCTGTCTCTTCTGCATTACGCGTTGAACTTTCAATCCTCCCTCGCACCCACTACTATTCACACCTCTTTATCTGCTCCTTAACAAATCTTCATCTATAACATTGTAGCAATCCTCTCCTAATCCAGATCATCCACAGCTCATCAATACAGAAAGATAAAGTGGGAAACCCATTACACCAAACTTGGGTTTCTCTCAAGAAAAGAATCCAAAACCACCCACTTTTAAAATTATATATTAATATAGACACAAATACAAAATAACCTGTGTATATATACGTCTGTATGTATATTTTGGCATTTTTCAACTGTGGGGTCATGTGCTGTGTTTAAGAGAGTAATAGACTTTGCTTCTTTCGTTAATATACAATGGGTTTTCAGTGAATTATTCTCTCTCTTTCTCTCTCATCTCTCTCTTGAGTGCGTGCAAGTGCGTGGAAGAGAGAGTTGTTCTCTCTCTTGATTGTGAAGAGAAATGGATACTCATGGAAGACTTGTTGCTGGTTCACACAACAGAAATGAGTTCATTGTTATCAATGCTGATGAGATTGGACGAGTATGTCTTCTTAAATCATATTTCTTCTTCAACTCTCCTTTTCCACAACATAATTAGTGGAAATTCAACCTACCATTTTCATTTATTCAATTTCAAAGCATAAAGATTTGATTTGTACTTGAACTAATCCATAGGTTTTTAATTTTATGTATTTTTTTTTAATTGATTTTCTTTCTAAAGTGGATCCATAGCCTTTAAAAGTTTAAGGACATCTAATTTTTGGATTTCATGTAATTAGGGTTCCTAAGTTGGTGTCTTCCATATATTTTTTTTTCCTAGCTAGTCAAATCCTTGTTTACTTGCAAGTTTTAAGCTTTTTTATCTTACTTTATCTTCGTCTTTGATTAACTATTTATTTTTTTGATATTTAAGGTTACCTCTGTGCAAGAATTACGTGGTCAGATTTGTCATATTTGCGGAGATGAAATTGAGATCACAGTAGATGGGGAGCCATTTGTTGCTTGTAATGAATGTGCATTCCCTATTTGTAGAGCTTGTTATGAATACGAAAGAAAAGAGGGTAATCAAGCTTGCCCTCAATGCAAAACTCGATTCAAGCGAATCAAAGGTAACAAAACAATTGACTTTTAATATCGTTATAAAAGCTGTTTTTATTATATTTGTTCTTGTTTAAATTAAGTAACGTCACTTCACACTATAGGTAGTCCACGAGTGGATAATGATGAAGATGAAGAAGGATTTGATGATTTAGAGCATGAATTTGATTATAATAATACTCCACAAAACTTTAACGAGGCTACACATTCTGCTCGGTTCAATTCTGGCCGTGTCACTACCCCATCGGAGCACGATTCCTCAGCTCTAGGCTCGGAAATTCCTCTCCTTACTTATGGCGAAGAGGTAAATTGAAGTAGAATTTTTAATTTTTCTAAATCTTGTAGAGATAATTAATGAATCTCTAATTCAGGATGATACAATATCACATGACAAACATGCTCTTATCGTTCCTCCATTTATGGGACGTGGAAAACGTGTTCATCCTATGCCATATACAGATTCATCTATGTCATGTAAGTATTTATTTTAAATGAGACACAAGGGATTAATATTTTATACTATATTAATGATGTACTATTTGTAGTGCCACCTCGCCCTATGGATCCTAAAAAAGATTTAGCCGTGTACGGATATGGTACGGTTGCGTGGAAGGAAAGAATGGAGGAATGGAAGAAAAAACAAAACGATAATTATCAAGTGATCGAGCATGAAGGAGATTATGAAGACCCTTATATGCCACAGTACGTTTTTAAATACTATTCTTAAATTCCAACCTTGTTTGCTTTCATTGCTTTGACTTCTAGTTATATGTTATTTTTGGGTTTGTGCATTCTAAACCCTTGTGTCGCTTGCATAATTGCATTCTACCCCCTGAGGTTGTAGAATACTAATTTGTAAGCTTTAGGGGGATAAATTGCACAAACCGTTTTGTACTTTGACAAATGCACACACACTAAGCAAAATTCGTCACACGATTTATTGGTAATTTTTGTCCACTTTCGGAAACTGTTATAGGAGTCAACTGTGTATGCAAATTAGTAATTGGATGAAGTTGACTTACCAAAAATATTTAGTACTCGGATATGCATTTTTGGCGTATATGATGATAATACGCCAATTAAAAAGTAGAGAATTATCTTGAACTATATATAACTGTAATCAAGATTATTTACCCAAAAAGTATAAAAAAAATTAAAATTATTGTGTTTTCAGGATGGATGAAGGTAGGCAGCCATTATCTCGCAAGTTACCTATACCTTCAAGCAAAATAAGTCCATACAGAATAGTAATATTACTGCGACTTATAAGCCTCATGCTATTTTTTCACTATCGAATTATGCACCCTGTACATGATGCTATTGGATTATGGCTTACTAGTATTATTTGTGAGATATGGTTTGCTGTATCATGGATATTTGATCAGTTTCCTAAATGGTGTCCGATTAAACGTGAAACATATTTAGATAGATTATCTTTAAGATATGAAAAAGAAGGAAAACCTTCTGAATTAGCTGCTGTGGATATATATGTTAGTACGGTTGATCCATTAAAAGAACCTCCACTTATTACTGCAAATACAGTTTTATCTATACTTGCTGTTGATTATCCTGTTGATAAAGTTACTTGTTATGTATCTGATGATGGTGCTGCAATGCTTACATTTGAAGCTCTTTCTGAAACTTCTGAATTTGCTAGAAAATGGGTTCCTTTTTGTAAGAAATTTAATATTGAGCCTCGTGCACCTGAATGGTATTTTCAACAGAAACTTGATTATCTTAAAGATAAAGTACATCCTACTTTTGTTAGGGAAAGACGAGCTATAAAGGTACTTTTACTTACTTTTATTATTAGTTCATTCGTTACTAATATCTTTTATTCATTATAGAGGGAATATGAAGAGTTTAAAATTAAGATAAATGGTTTAGTTTCGGTAGCACAAAAGGTTCCTGAAGATGGTTGGACTATGCAAGATGGAACTCCATGGCCTGGAAATAATGTTAGGGATCATCCTGGAATGATCCAGGTATGATTAATTAATCAATTATATTTGAAAAAATCTTTAATTTTTTAGATCTATATTAATTTGTTTATATTAGGTTTTCCTGGGTGAAAATGGTTCACGTGATATTCAAGGAAATGAAATACCTCGTCTTATTTATGTATCTCGTGAAAAAAGGCCAGGTCATGATCATCACAAAAAAGCTGGGGCTATGAATGCGTTAGTTCGTGTATCAGCTGTAATTTCAAATGCTCCTTTTTTACTTAATGTGGATTGTGATCACTATATAAATAACAGTAAAGCCCTTCGTGAAGCTATGTGTTTCTTAATGGACCCCACTTCAGGAAAGAAAATATGTTACGTTCAATTCCCTCAAAGATTCGATGGAATCGATCGACACGATCGATACTCAAATCGTAACGTTGTTTTCTTTGACGTAAGTAACATAATACTATTACACCTACTCAATCCATCATATTCCCTTATTCTATATCTAACGATAATTAGTTTTTTATATTAAACAGATCAATATGAAAGGATTAGATGGTATACAAGGTCCTATTTACGTTGGAACTGGATGTGTGTTCCGTAAACAAGCACTTTACGGATACGATGCTCCTAAAAAGAAGAAACCTCCGGGGAAAACATGTAATTGTTTACCGAAATGGTGTACTTGTTGTTTTGGATCTAAAAATAAAAAAACTAAAAATAAGGATCCCAAGAAGAAACCTAAGGGTAGAGAGGCTTCAACACAGATACACGCCCTCGAAAATATCGAGGAGGGTATTGAAGGTAACATAGTGCCCGTTTGGCATTGCTTTTTAAAATAATCACTTGAAGTGATTTTACATCTATAAAAACACTAACCGTTAAAATCACTTTTAGAAAAAGCACTAGATAAAATAATCACTTAAAATGATTTTAGATGTCTAAATATTTTTTAATATTTTTTTAAAATAAATTAATTTTAATCAAAAAGTACTTTTAACTCTAATAACACATTCCAAAATTCCGCTAAATATGTATTTTCTTTTACAGAAAAGTCAAATCTAATACCTCAAATCAAATTAGAAAAGAAATTCGGACAATCACCGATTTTTATCGCGTCAACGTTTTTAGAAGAAGGTGGTGTTCCTCACGGAGCATCATCAGCATCTCTGTTAAAAGAAGCTATACATGTAATAAGTTGCGGATATGAAGATAAAACAGAATGGGGTAAAGAAGTTGGTTGGATTTATGGATCGGTTACTGAAGATATTCTAACTGGTTTCAAAATGCATTGTCATGGTTGGAGATCAGTTTACTGTATACCTAAACGACCCGCATTTAAAGGTTCAGCACCCATTAATCTTTCGGATCGTTTACATCAAGTTCTTAGATGGGCTTTAGGATCCGTCGAGATTTTATTAAGTAAACATTGTCCGATTTGGTACGGTTTTGGATGTGGTTTGAAACCTTTGGAACGTTTTTCGTATATAGCGTCTGTTCTTTACCCGTTAACATCTATTCCGTTGATCGCTTATTGTACTTTACCGGCGGTTTGTCTTCTCACCGGAAAGTTTATAGTACCGGAGATAAGTAATTACGCTAGTCTTGTGTTCATGGGTATGTTTATATTAATTGCGGTTACGAGTATCTTGGAAATGCAATGGGGAGGTGTTAATTTAGATGATTGGTGGAGAAATGAACAGTTTTGGGTTATTGGTGGTACTTCGGCTCATTTATTTGCGTTAGTTCAAGGTCTTTTGAAAGTATTATTCGGAGTAAACACTAATTTCACTGTTACATCTAAAGGAGCAGATGATGGAGAGTTTTCTGAGCTTTATCTATTTAAATGGACATCTTTGTTAATACCTCCTATGACTTTATTGGTTATAAATATAATCGGTGTTATAGTTGGGATCTCGGATGCTATTAGTAACGGGTATGAATCGTGGGGCCCGTTGTTTGGTAAGTTGTTCTTTGCGTTTTGGGTTATTGTTCATTTATACCCGTTTCTTAAAGGTATGATGGGTAAACAAGAGGGTCTTCCTACTATTATTATTGTCTGGTCTATTTTACTTGCTTCCATCTTTTCATTGTTATGGGTTAGAATTAATCCCTTTATTTCTCGTGGAAATGGACCTGTGTTAGAAGTATGTGGACTCGATTGTGATTAGGTGGTGGTAATAATTATAATAATAAACCAGAAGATCGTGTTACATTACAGTGTTCGATGAGATTCGTGCATAAAGGAGCTCTGTTTCCGGGTTTGTGTATAGAATAGTAGATACATTTCGCAACTATTTGTTTATCAGAAGTTTGTTGTTCATTCAATTAATTACATTTTGGGTATTGTGATCTATAAATATATTAACTATTAATTGTAATAATACATCTTCATTGACTTGAACCCTCATATTATTCACCAATATCCTCAATTTTTTTAGTTATGTTTAACAGCTATGTTACTTCACTTGTTTGTGATCTTTTCAACCAGTGCTTCCTGTTAATACTTCATTCTTATTTCCATTTTGAATTATAGTTAATTATACGAGGAAAATACAAAAAAGAGCCTAAATAACTTAAACTTTATATTTTAAGTCCTCCCTTTTTACTTCTACCTACAAAGTCCTTAGTTACACATATTGGTTGGCCAATTTACCTATACACCCTTTTGATTTAATTAATTACTTTTTTTTACTTCTTTTTTTCAGTTTTTGATTTAGTATCGGAATGGGTACGCGCTTAAGTGGGTACAGACCCACTTCTTTTTTATAATGTGTTTAAGCTATATTTTTTTTATAAGGGGTTTAAAATTAATTATTGTAATTGTAAAATAGGTTCCTGTCCAAATTTAATCAACAAGGAATAATAGTTCATTGTCCAAATAATAGCTACGGTGTAATTGCATTATAGGTCCCTGTACCGGGAGCTGTCACGGGTCCGTACCCAGATGGGGCTGGACCCATCTCGCCTGTACCCATGTATCAATCTGCACACAAAAAAACATTAAAAACAGATAAAAATACCAATTTTCTTCTGGCATTGCTGGGGCTGTGCTCATTTTGGGCCTCTATACCCATATGGGCCTACACCCAGATTGGTATTTTTATGGGTTTCACAGCTTGGACCCATTTGAAGGTGATGATGGTGGGGATAGGGGGTGATGATGATGGTTAATGGCACACGGTGGGGGTGGCGGATCTGTACTGTGCTGCTGGTTTTTCGGTGGCTTCGGATCTGTACTGTGCGACGGGAGAGGGATGGGTGGGTTGTTACAGCGACAGAACGGTGAAGCAGCGAGATCACGGGGAGGGGGTGGGCTCCGGCAGCGACGAGATCTGGGTGGTGGTGGTGCGTCATGGCGGTGGTAAGTCTCCATTTTCGACGTGAGGGAGTACGATGGTGATGTTGATGTTGATGTTGCAGATCGAGATCGGGGTGGTGTTGGTTCTTGCAGCGGCGAGAGTGAGATGCAGCAGGGGGTGGTGGCGCTATTGTGCAGCAGATTGGTGGCGAGGTGATGGTGTTGAAGGGTACTGTGATGTTGAAGGTGGCTTCGTGGGGGTGGTGTTGAAGCTTACCGGTGGCTTCGTGGTGGTGGCGTTGAAGCTTATTGGAGCATCTCCGGTCTTCTTCTTCTCTAGACCCGATGCGACAGCGAGAAGGGCCAGCGAGCGAGAAGGAGGGCCACGGTGGGTTGGTGGTGCTGTCTTGGTGGTGCAAGCGCTGCTGTGATGGTTCCCGGTGGAGAAGGTGAATCTGCACAGTGGTTTGGGACGGTGGGGGGTGGTGTCGTTATTACAGTAGCAGGGATGGCGGCAGTGGTTTGGGACGGTGGGGTGGGGTGGGGTGGGTTGAGAGAGAAGAGGGGGGGGGCTTCCAAACCCTAATAGGTATTGTTTTTGTGTTTTGGGTTTGCAGTATATAAAAACTAGTGGGGAGGGTATTTTGGGCTTTTGTATTGGACTAGTTGGGGTATAACTAGTCCAGTTAGGGGGAGGACTTTTTTGTGGAGTGTATATGTTACGTGGACCGCATATCATAATTCACCCTAATTATACATCTTAATTTATTTACGTCTTCATATTTTTGAAAGGGAGAAGTGAGTTTTGATTCAAGACGGGGCAATATGGGCTGTCGGGTGGAAAAATAGTTGGTAATAGCACTTTTGAGAACTTGGGTGGGGTGCTATGCGAGAATCATAATTTCTTTTTTAATACAATAGAGGTCTAAAAGCCCTGAAAAAAGTTCTATTACATATTCAACACATCCGTCAAATCTGACGTGAAAGTTCTCCTAGGAACTTTCGATTCACACCTTTTTCTTACGAGCACTCCCCAAATTCAATTAGGTGGATCCACTAAGGAAGTGTAACCACTCGTTTGTCGTAGTTTTGATCGTGTTAACCAATCGACACAAGAATTGACTTCTTTATAAATGTCTTTTATTTTGAATGAGACATTGTTTTCCGGAATCACTCGATTTCCATCTGACCTATTTCTTTTTCCACTTGATTAATCGCACTTATGGCCTCCTCCGAGTACGCTTCCATCCATAGTTCTTTTACTCCCATATCCACAACCAATTGAAGGCCCTCATAAACTACAATTAGCTCCACGACTAACACCAAGGAACGTGTAAAATTCGAAGCTAACCCTTTAGAGTAATGCTGGATATCACCTAAAAAGTGATCACCCAAATATCACCTTCCTAGGTGGTCCAATGAAACTGTTTCTCTTTCCTATTTACTTTTTTTCTCTCTCTTATATGAAACAGTTTCATTGGACCACCTAGGAAGGTGATATTTGGGTGATCACTTTTTGGGTGATACCCAGCATTACTCAACCCTTTAACCCAATTTCCCTCATTGTCCCTCAACACATTACCCCCCTTCCCTTACCTTGAAACCTGCTACAACTCCCGTCCATGTTTAGTATATATCCTCGTTTTGTTTTACACCACCCAATCCATTCGACATGATATTTGCACGAATGTGAACAAGCTTTCAAACATTCGACGGCTACACCTTTCGCTTTCTAATTAAGACTTCCCCTATAGGAACACCACCTCGTTATGTTCCTTACAAACCACACCTACTAAAGCGGAAAAAAACATCCCAACTTAAGCCTGCAAACAACCCCTTCCCCCAAGTTTAATATTCCACCATAGTACGTCCCCCTGCCCACTCGCTCTGTCACTATCTTGCAGTTATTGTCGCCCGGGATGTTGCCTTGCTCTTTGAACACTGCAAACACTCCTTGACCGCTGAACTTGTCTGCCACCCTACTACTGTTGTTGGAGCCTCGTCCCAACTGATAGGAGTTGGCGCAATAATTGCTAGACTGGTGAACACGCGAGCCACTGGTACTTGCAATACTGTAGCACCTGGTCCATGAGTACTGGCCTATTGTACCCTTTGCAGCCCACTGGAGGCTACTACTGGAGTCTGAGATTTTTGCAGAGAATACTCACTCCGCCGAATACAGCTCCTGTCCCGCTAATCTCCTGTCCTTGGACTCCGACTCCCAATGCTTACCTACACCTGCAGCCCCTACCTCTCGACCAACTCCACTGAATCTCTATACTAACACAATCCCACATGTTCCTTTCCATTCCGAAATCCCAAAACAAATGTATATCATTTTCCTCGGGTACACCACTTCATGGGCACAAACCTGACACTTCTGTCCCTCACTTCACTAACTTTTGGCCAGTGGCTAGTCTTTCTTGGACTGCTCTTCACAATAGTACTCTAATCTTTTGAGGACATTTAACTTCCAAATTCATCCCCATTCAATCTCCCCTCGCGTTCACCCGTTTGAGGCTCCATTAGTGCTGACTTAACCGATTAGATCTCATTCTTGTCATTTAGCCAAGAGAGGACAACCCCCTCTCCGTTGTTCATTGAATCCTTAACCTTTGAATTTTTTTTAAAGCTTATCAACTGGTAGTATGTATTGAAATTTGTCCCAATCCCAAGACCCATCGTCCCTTACGAATTGCTCACCTTAACGTATCGTATTTCACTCCCATTAGCGACTGGATCCCATCCAACAACGGTTTATCTCCTATCTAGATATCCAACCAAAGTGATATGCTTACACTATTATGAATCGCCTATCGGGATCCCCGTCTAACCATAACAATACCTTCCACAATGGCGCGACAAACTTGTGATTCATACAGTTTCGCTATATACTAAAGATAGCTCTTATTCAAATACTTATGAGCAACGCCAACACCCACAAGGTTGCGTCATCATGTATTACTTTCCACCCTAGATTTCTGAGGAGCGCCCTGTTCATATCCCCTGCTATTCGAAAACCTAGACCACCCCGATTCTCTAGAACACATAATCCCTCCCATGCGACCAACTGATTTTCCTTAAATCTTCCACAGGCCCCCAAATAAAGTCTCTCACAATTTGATCAATCTCATCGCAAACATACCCTTGTAACACCTCCACTTGCCAGAGAAATATATTTCACATTCCTTCCACAAGTTTACCTCTCAATCCATTGATCATGTTGCCATTAAATCCCTTCGACCTCCTCCTAGATAGAATCGGCATATGCCTAAATATTTCCCCAAAGTATCGTTATGCCGGTACCCATTTCGGCTCGTGATGCTTTTTGCAAGATCCAAATCCACGTTCCCGAAGAAATATATCAATGACTTCTCCTTACTTTCGATTGACCCGCATTTTTACAGAACACATCAACCAATTCCTGCATACGATAAAAAAAAAATTGATTAGATACTTCCAAAAAAAGGATAAGGTCATCCGCAAAGAATATATGAGATAAAGGGATCCCGCTTGAACGTATACGTAGAGGCTTCCATGATCTATCCTCCACACGGGGCTAGATGAAAAGAAAGAATCTCTCCATACAAAGGGCGAATATAGTGACATGGGGTCTTTCACCTAATCCCCCGTTGTGGTGAGAAAGGTGTCTCATGTCAGCCATGGGGTCTCCCTACCTAATCTCTCCATACAAAGGACTCGACTTCTTGACGATTCCTCGTCATCTTGGTGTCTCATGTCAGCCATGTACCTAAAATCTACATACTTAACACACAATTAATAAAAACTAGAAAAATAGCAATATATCCAAAATGAGACAAGAATTCAAGATATGCCAAATAATAGGGAATAATCCTCACCTAGGTCCAATAAACCTCCCAAAAAAGATGTCTCGTGAAACGATTATATCACATAAGATGAAATATCAACCTTCTATTCGAAAAATTAAGAACTCAGCAATCATAGGTTCCGTATTTTCATTAAATACGTTCCTAGATCGTAAATTGTGAATGTGAATATCAGTGCTAGAAGTTTCAGGTGTAATCAATCACCTATCATATAATTGGTCAATTGGTCTCTTTCTATGATTTGATCAAGTCTTTTGGAGGTTTGTGTACCCAATCTAGAATTTGAATAGAGGTGATTTGAACCTAAGGCTCGAGACGGTCGGGGCCGCCCACGACTCTTTTCCTTTGGAGGACTGAGATGATCCTTGGGTACACTTAATGCGAAACGGGATGAGACGGTCCAAATTATTGACATATCTTGGTACGGACTCGTCCGGTGAGCTCATTCTAGAAAAAGTAAGTTTGAAATAAAGTGAACCAGACGAGCCGACTCGCCATATTAAATTTCCCTTGTTTTTTGATATTTTTCCTTTCCTTCTCAATTTAATTATGCTCGTTTTTTTTTTCTTTACTTCTCAATTAATTAAGGAGCCAATTGTTGATTGATGCCTATTAAAAAACTTATTTAGAAAAAGGTGCCTAGAAAAAAATATTTATTGAAAACAGCCCCATCCCAAATTACCCTTATAATTAACAATTAAAAAATAAGAAAAAAACTAATAAACACGCGCGCGTCCGTGAATTTTTTTTAAAATCGTCATAACTAATTCAAAAAAAATCAAAAAAAATTATATTTGGATAAATCAAATTAATATTTACGTCTATGATTTTTTTCGGAATTTTCTGAATTTTTTGATTTTTTTTTTATTTTTTTTTCGCAGACACGAAATTTCATGTTTAAAACATGGTATTTCATGTTTATTTCACGGTTTAAAACATGGAATTCCATGTCTGCGAAAAAAAAAATAAAAAAATTCAAAAAAATTCAAAAAAATCAAAAAAATTCATAAACGTAAATATTAATTAGATTTATTCAAATTTTTTTTTTTAATTTTCTGATTTTTTTTTAAATTAGTTATGACGATTTTAAAAAAATTCCACGAACGCGCGCATGTGATGGGATTAGTAAAGGTATAGAAAATATAAAGGGAATGTTTTCTATAAATAATTACTTCATTAGGCATTTTTTTATAAATAAGATTATGGGGTTATTGTTGAAAACATCTTCCTTAAACTCTCTAATTGTTCTTTTATGCCTTCAATAATCTTATTTATAAAAAAATGCCTAATGAAATAATTATTTATAGAAAACATCCCCTTTATATTTTCTATACCTTTATTAATTCCATCACATGCGCGCGTCCGTGAAATTTTTTTAAAATCGTCATAACTAATTCAAAAAAAATCAGAAAATTAAAAAAAAAATATTTTTGAATAAATCTAATTAATATTTACGTCTATGAATTTTTTTGATTTTTTTTTTTAATTTTTTTAATTTTTTCGAATTTTTTTAATTTTTTTTTCGCAGACACGGAATTCCATGTTTTAAACATGGAATTCCATGTTTTAAACCGTGAAATAAACATGAAATTCCATGTTTTAAACATGAAATTCCATGTTTCAAACACGAAATTCCATGTTTTATGCGAAAAAAAAAATTAAAAAAATCAAAAAAAATCAAAAAAAAATCAAAAAATTCAGAAAATTCCGAAAAAAATCATAGACGTAAATATTAATTTGATTTATCCAAATATAATTTTTTTTGATTTTTTTGATTTTTTTTGAATTAGTTATGACGATTTTAAAAAAAATTCACGGACGCGCGCGCGTGTTTATTAGTTTTTTTCTTATTTTTTAATTGTTAATTATAAGAGGGCTGTTTTCAATAATTATTTTTTTCTAGGCACCTTTTTCTAAATAAGTTTTTTAATAGGCATCAATCAACAATTGGCTCATCTTTTTTTTGTAAACTAACAGTAGCCAATCTATCATAGTGTGCTAGCCAGAAAGTTCGTAAGACTCTTTTGTTGTAAAAGTCTATTTCTTTGATATTAAATAACACTTAGAATCTGTTTTTATTGTTGTAGATCTTGCTATGTTTTGTAATTTATAGTTTTATTGTAAATCATTTAGGCTCTTGTTTTCTGTTAACCTATTTTTGCCCCCTAATTTATAGTTTTATTGTAAATCATTTAGGCTCTTGTTTTCTGGTAACCTACTGTTGTCCCGTAATTTATAGCTTTATTGTAAACCATTTAGGCTCTTGTTTCCTGGTAACCTATTGTTGCCCCGTAGTTCACTATAACTTATTACAGAGTAATAAATTTTTTTGCAATGTTTCTCATTTTTAAGAATTTTCTCCAACCCCAAGAGAAGTCTATATAGAGCCTCGCCAAGCCAAAAATATTTTTTCTTGAGTAGGTTAATGTAAATAAATTGAGTTCATAAAAAATTCCTAGGCAAATGACAATTCAATAAAATCTGTAATGAAACTGTCTAATTTTGAATTAAAGTATCTTTTAAGGGGTTATTGTTGAAAACATCCTCATAAAACTCTCTAATTGTTTTTTTTGCCTTCAATAATCTTATTTATAAAAAAATGCCTAATGAAGTAATTATTTATAGAAAACATCTCATTTATATTTTCTATACCTTTACTACCCTTATTATTAAATATATTATTTTATTTTAATAGAATATTAATTTTTAAATATTAAACAAATAATAGGGTACTTCTTTTTCCTCCTCCACCACCACCACCACCACCACCACCACCACCACCACCATCACAACCACCACAACCACCACCACAACCACCATGTATGTAACCACTACTACATCCACCACAACCATCACCACCTCCACCACAACCACCACCACCACCACCTACTACTACTAATTCCATCGCCCGCGCGCGTCCGTGAATTTTTTTTTAAAATCATCATAACTAATTCAAAAAAAATCAGAAAATTAAAAAAATTGTATTTTTGAATAAAGCAAATTAATATTTACGTCTATGAATTTTTTTGATTTTTTTTGAATTTTTTGATTTTTTTGAATTTTTTTGATTTTTTTTCGCAGACACGGATTTTCATGTTTTAAACATGGAATTTCATGTTTTAAACATGAAATTCCATGTTTTAAACCGTGAAATAAACATGAAATTCCATGTTTAAAACATGAAATTCCATGTTTATAACATGAAATTCCATGTTTTAAACCGTGAAATAAACATGAAATTCCATGTTTAAAACATGAAATTCCATGTTTATAACATGAAATTCCATGTTTAAAACATGTAATTTCGTGTCTGCGAAAAAAAAAATTAAAAAAAATCAAAAAAATCAAAAAATTCAGAAAATTCCGAAAAAAAATCATAGACGTAAATATTAATTTGATTTATCCAAATATAATTTTTTTTTTTTTGATTTTTTTTGAATTAGTTATGACGATTTTAAAAAAATTTCACGGACGCGCGCGCGTGATTATTAGTTTTTTTTTTATTTTTTAATTGTTAATTATAAGGGTAATTTTGGAATGGGGCTGTTTTCAATAAATATTTTTTCCTAGGCACCTTTTTCTAAATAAGTTTTTTAATAGGCATCAATCAACAATTGGCTCAAAAAAGATATGGTTCAACTTTCATCATGATAAAATACTGTAAAATTGAAATATGGATAAGATCTTTTTCAGTATTACTACTCAACTTTCATCATGATAAAACACTAAAATTGAGATATGGATCAAGAAGAATACAGAGTGGTGGCTGGGTTATTGTTTATCAAAGATTTCTTTGAGGTGGTTTTCCTAGAAGGTGAAATACTTTAATATACTAAGTTCTTTTCTACAGTTGACTTATAATTTCTATTATATTTACCAAGACTTTGTGCCTTGGAAAAAATTAATTAAATTAAGTTTCCATATACTGCCATTTATATGAAAAATATAAAGGAATTAGACTTGAAAAATTTCGCCCTTCACTCACCCCCATAAAAAGACAGCCCAAAACCGTATATGTATACCCTTAAATTTCTTTTTAATTGATGCATTTTGAAAATAAAACCAAAAGACTTTTTTCGAAATATAGTTAGAAAGTAAACAATAAACATCCAGGAATGTGATAAAATAGCAAAGTAATTAAACACAAACTCTTCAAACGTGCATCTAACAGATATTACAAAATACAAACCAAAACAACATAAGTCCAAAAGAAATAGCATGAGATATGCAGTTTTTCTACCACATAAAAAACAAACAAGAAGTAAAAGAAAACAAAAAAACTACTTCCATGAAAGATCCTCAAGAGCACGTCTTTTAGCAGGTCGAACACTAGTTAAACTACCAATTTGTTCAGCCTTAGTAGCCGGTGCATTTTCTTTCATATCAGGACCACTTTTCATAGGTGTACCATGTATCAATATACTTCTATTATTACTTGATTTAGAAGCTGCTGAATTTTGATGCATATTAAATAACCTTTTCCCTAACTCTCCTAATGCATCATTATTCTCATTCTCATTCATCAATCCTGGAATAAAAATAAATATAAATATTAATAATAATATTTAAAAAATATAATAGCCAAATTAGAAGTACCTTGTTGTTCATTAGGTTCAGAATCAATGTATTCTTTAATAGCAGCTGCTACTTCACTCTCATCTAAAGCATCAAACATAGTATTGCTTGAATCTGCTGTTTGTTCCTTCACTTCTTCATTAACATCTTCAATTATCAAACAAAATCTTATGATTAATAATTATGTGGAGAGAGAGAGAGAGAGAGAGAGAGAGAGAGAGAGAGAGAGAGAGAGTTGTTAGGACTTACTAGCAGATAAAAGGGTTGTGTCATGAACATTGATAATTTCTTGTTCATTAGATTCAACAAAAGTATCTTCCCATTGTGCCACCTCATCAACCATAATAGCTTCATTAATCAAAGGAACTGAAATACCTTGTTTTGTTTCTTCTTCCTCTTCAACACTAACACTAGTGGTAGTAAAACCTATTGCTTCTGAATTTTCCATTAAAAGTACATTTGTATCCTTAATTAAAGTAGCCTCTAAAAATCCACTATAATCATCTGTAGCCTCTTCTTCATTTTTTTCTCCCTCAAACACACTATCGAAATAATTTATACTCTCTTTTCGCATTGGTGTAGCAAACAATGCCTTAAGTTGATCATCTTCTACATATCACAAATTAAAACATTAATATAAATAAATAAATAATAAACACCAAGAAATAAAATCAAATTATATAATAATAATACTCACCTGGCCACTCAATACCAGAACTCTCATGCCTTCCTTTTGAAGAAATTCTACTATTATTACTTGCTTCATTTTCTGCAATACCAGACATACATTAATAAATAAATAAATAAATAATAAATAATAAACACCAAGAAAAAAAATCAAATTATATAATAATAATAATACTCACCTGGCCACTCAAGGCTTCCTTTTTCACTTACTATAGACATGGCCGTTGAAGAAATTCTACTATTATTACTTGCTTCATTTTCTGCAATACCAGACATAAATTAATATCCATTAAAACATTAAATTTAATTGTTATAACTAAGATCGAGAAGCTCACTATTAGATGCTTTCTCACTCGTGTGATCTTTGATAGTTTTAAATACACTAAATGGTGTAGCAAACAAATTTTTGAGTTGTTCTCCTGTTACATATATATAAAATTTAGTTCCAAAACAAACAAAAAAAAACATAAAATTAAAAACCAAAAAAAAACATAAAATTAAAACCTTGCACATCATCATCAACTGTGTTAATAATAGTATTTTCCTTTATCCTCTCAGTTTTATAACTAGAAGAAGTCATATTTGAAACATCAATTGGTGTAGCAAACAAGTTTCCAAGTAATTGATTTTCTTCACCTTGTGTTTTAATCTCTGCATTAAACAATAATAGTATTAACACCTATTTCACATAAATAAAATATTGCTTCAATTAAAAGATTTAATATTTTGTATACCTTGGTTTTCTAAGACTAAATTAGTTTTGGCAGAAGGTGCATCAGGTGATAGTAAAATAGCCATATCAGCTTCTACAGAGTCTTCAACTTCATCTTTACTCTCTAGCAAAGTCTCAAAGTCCTCAGATTTAGTAAGTTGTACTGCAACAAAACATAATGTATGAAAAATGGGGTGAAGAATTGAAAAAAAGTAATTATTTTTACTTACCAATATGCTCCTCTAATTGAGCATCTTCAGTTTCAGAAGAGGCAATAACACCACTTTTACCATGACAAGACAAATCCATAAGACCCTCATTATTATCAGCTTCTTCAAATTCCTCAATCTCACTATAATTAGATGGTCCTTGATTTAATTGTTCATCTTTCTCTAATCCCATTTTATTATTATCATCTCCAAGCTCCATTGCATCTTCATATTTATCACCAATTTCTTTTTCTTCTTCAAACTCATCCTCCTCAATAATATTATCCTTTCTTTCACCTTCTTCTTCATTTTTTTCATCTCTCTCAAAACCACTTTCAAAGTCATTTTCATCATTTTTGGAACCCATTTCATAATCATCTTCAAGCTCCTTAATGCTACTAATCATGGCTTCATCTTCAAGCTCCATTGTTTCATTTTCATCTTGACCATCATAAGTTTCTGCATTTATCTCAAACCCAAAATCAGTATCAACACCTCTTTCTTCAACTTCACCATGATGATCATCACTTTCAAGTTTCTGAATACTTTCTTCATCAATCTTGGAACCCTTTTCATTAACATCTTCAAGGTCTTTAATGGTACTAACCATGGTTTCATTTTCATCTTGATTATCAGTTTGTTCATCTTTCTCAAACACAAGTTCAATATCATCACCATGCTCCTTAATACGATTATCAAAGACTGGTTCATCTTGATCAGCAATTTCTTCATTATTCCCAGAACCAACTTCTTTAACAGAACTAACCATGGTTTCATTTTCATTTTGATGATCAGTTTCTTCATCTTTCTCAAACCCAACTTCAAAATCATCACCAAGCTCCTTAACAGGACTATCAAAGACTGGTTCATCTTGATCAGCAATTTCATCATCTTTCCCCAAACTAACCTCATTCACATCTTCAAGGTCTTTAGTAGAACTATTCATGGTTTCATCTCCATCAATATCATCACCAAGATCCTTATTAGGACTATTAAAGACAGATTCACCCCTCTCTGTTACAACTTCATCAGCAATTTCCTCATTTTTTCCAAAACCAACCTCGTTAACATCTTCAACATCTTTAATAGTTTCATATATATTTTGATGATCAAACCCACATTCAATATCTTCACTAATGCCCTTAATGTGACTATCAAAGACTGATTCAACCCTCTCTGTTACATCTTGAACAGCAATTTCTTCATCTTTCCCCAAACTAACTTCGTTAACAACTTCAAGGCCTTTAATGGTACTATTCATAATTTCATTTTCATTCTGATAATCAGCTTCTTCATCTTTCTCAAACCCAACCTCATTCACATCTTCAAAGTCTTTAATGGAACTATCCATAATTTCATTTTCATCTTGATTAGCTTTTTCCTCTTTCTCAAACCCAACCTTATTAACATCTTCAAGGCCTTTAATGGTACTATCCATAATTTCATTCTCATCTTGATTAGCTTCTTCATCTTTCTCAAACCCAACTTCATTAACATCTTCAAGGCCTTTAATGGTACTATTCATGATTTCTTCATCTTTCTCAAACTCAACCTCATTCACATCTTCAAGGTCTTTAATGGTACGATACATAATTTCATTTATATCTTGATGATCAGCTTCTTCATCTTTCTCAAACCCAACCTCATTAACATCTTCAAGGCCTTTAATGGTACTATCCATAATTTCATTCTCATCTAGATTAGCTTCTTCATCTTTCTCAAACCCAACTTCATTAATATCTTCAAGGCCTTTATTGGTACGATCCATAATTTCATTTATATCTTGATGATCAGCTTCTTCCTCTTTCTCAAACCCAACCTCATTAATATCTTCAAGGCCTTTAATGGTACTATCCATGATTTCAATTTCATCTTGATGATTAACTTCTTCATCTTTCTCAATGGGACTATTCATGACAGGTTCATCTTGATCAGCAATTTCTTCATCTTTCCCAGAACAACCTTCATTAACATCTTCAAGGCCTTTAATGGTAATATCCATGGTTTCATTTTGATCATCAGCTTCTTCATCTTTCTCAAACCCACGTTCAATAAAATCACCAAGCTCCTTAACAGGACTATTCATGACAGGTTCATCTTGATCAGCAATTTCTTCATTATTCCCAGAACAACCTTCATTAACATCTTCAAGGCCTTTAATGGTAATATCCATGGTTTCATCTTTATCAGCTTCTTCATCTTTCTCAAACCCATGTTCAATATCATCATCACCAAGCTCCTTAACAGGACTATTCATGACAGGTTCATATTGATCCGCAATTTCTTCATTATTCCCAGAACAACCTTCATTAAAATCCTCAAGGCCTTTAATGGTAATATCCATGGTTTCATTTTGATCATCAGCTTCTTCATCTTTCTCAAACCCATGTTCAATAGAATCACCAAGCTCCTTATTGATGACTGGTTCATATTGATCAGCAATTTCTTCATCTTTACCAAAACTAACTTTTTTACCATCTTCAAGAAGGTCTTCCATGGCTTCATTATCATCTTCAAGGTCTTTAATGGCTTCATTATCATCTTCATGGTCTTTAATGGCTTCATTATCATCTTCAATGTCTTCAATGGCTTCATTTTCGTTTTGATTAACAGCTTCTTCATCTTTCTCAAACCCAAGTTCAAAATCATCAACAAGTACTGGTTCATCTTTGTCAGCAATTTCTTCATCTTTCTCAAAACTAACTTCATTAACATCTTCAAGAAGGTCTTTCATGGCTTCATTTTTGTTTTGATGATCAGCTCCTTCAAAAAAAAAATATATAAATAAATAAATGAAGTAAATTCCAAAAAACACATTCTAATTCAAACTTTAGTCTTACCAGTAGTATCTGAATGATAATTAATACTAATCTCATCATTCTTGGTAGCAGAAAGATGTAGGGGCAAAATAGTCTCATTCTCATCAAAGCTAGTTTCATTACTACTCTCCATTAAAGCTTCATCATTACTCAAATTCAGCTTATTTTCACTACTACTTTCACCAAAATTATCCATTACAACTTCAGGTTGTTGAGGAGGCTCTTTGAAATAAAAACATTTTGAAGATGACCCTTTTAGTAAAAAGCTTTCTTCTTTCTTTGCTCTACTAAATGGATTATTTAATGCAACAGCTTTTTCACGTACCCTTTGTTGCTTCATAGTATCTTCTTCAATATTTTCACTTCGGTCCCTCTTTTTAGCAATATTAATATCTTCATCTTTTTTCTCTTCAGCTCTTGGAGATTCTTGCTTAAGATCACTTCTTTTTGATCTTTTTAATGGTTCTGCAATTTTCTCATCAACTATAGCTTTATTACGTTGAGATTTTCTAGCATTAGCCTTCGAAATAATCTTATTCTCTTCTTTCTCAGGTTCTGCATCAATTTCCTCAGATTTTTGCCTATTACTTCTTCTTAATGGAACATTCTTCACTTTTTCTTCTTCAACATTTTTCTTCTTAGTTCTCTTATTACTTATTCTCGGTTCTACAACTTGAACATTAACTTCATTTTTCTCCGGTTCAATAACTTGAACATCATCTTCATCCTCTGGCTCTATAACTATAACTTCAACTTTAGCCACTGCTTTTTTTGTTCTCCTTGACCTTCCTTTGACTTCAACTACTTCATCTTCTTTAACCATTGAAGATTCTTCTTCAGTCACTGCTTTTTTTGTTCTCCTTGACCTTACTTTTTCTTCAACTTCTTTAACCATTGAAGATTCTTCTTCTTCACCTTCTTTCACACTCCTTCTAGATCTCCTCAATACCACTTTATCATCTTTTTTATCCTCAACCACTTTTCCCTTACTACTCACATCAACATTACGTTCAGATCCTTTTCGGGCTTTTTTAATCTCAATTTCACCACCAGTTTTCACCAATTCCTTAACCCTAGAACGAGTAATTCTCCCTTTAACAGACAAATTTTCCATAATTTCATCACCCAAACTAACTTTACTTGACACCGATGATCTTGTTCCACGTGTATTCTCTGTAGACTTCAAATTAGATCTCACAAACTCAAAAGTTTCATTTACTGGACTAAACCTAACTTTCTTCTGTTTCCTATTTACACCATCTGAATCACTCTCACATGCAATACCCTCCTCCTCTACTCTCTTCAAACATGACCTTCCCTGATTCACACACTTTTCATCCTTCTCCTATAATTATAGATCCAGAAATTAAAATGAAAAATAAACCATAAATCATTTATACAGTAAATCAAATGAAAAGGAAAAAAAACAATGAATTTGAAGTGAGTTTACCTTTAAAATTGAAGAAAGCTTGTCAATCATATCAATATTAGTAAGATTTGCAGGGATACCATGTTTTTTGCATAGAGATTGAAGTTCTTTTCGCTTCATATTACGAAAATCCATCTCTGTAAATTTCAAAAGAAAAATGATAATAATAATTAGGTAAACTATGAAAATGGCTCTAAAAACATCTAAAGATTTGATTTTAAAGCGTTGGGAGGATTCGGAATTTTGAATTTTGAACTGAAAAGGTATAGTGTTTTCCCGCTTAAGCAATGAATTAGATAGTTGAGATTTAAGGCTACGTGCCGGGTAATAAAGGGGTTACACGCGTTAGCTTATAAAGATAGAATAAGAGGACACGTGGTAGCGAGTTGGGTGAGTAGGATACGTTAGCGAGTGGGTGTGAATAGTTTGTGGATGGATAAGGCTGTTTTCAATGTATTACTCTGGGAGACCACAATTGGTTATAGTGCTGGAGCGTCGTTCAAAAGTAGTAAAAGTAATTGTAACGGGAAGATAAAAAATATTTGTGACGGTCAAAAACTTTGTGACGGTCAAAAACTTTACAATTATTTATTTTTCTTTTTCAAACAAAATTCATCAAAAACGAAACCATTTTTTTTTTTACAAAAGAGGGCTTAAAAGATCATAAAAATCAACTTCCTACAAATTATTGACAACTATCATTCTATGTTTGGCCAATTATATCGATCCCTAACTAGCAAACACCAAAGACCATCCGGAGGGTCTCTATATTTTTCAAGTCCTCTCATAATGTTTGCTTCAAACTTTGTTATTCAATCCAGAAATCTATTGGTTTCTCAATAATTCCATGTGAACTCAAATTGCCATTAAAAGTCAAGATGTCACGACACGCTAGTATAATATCATTAGATACGTCCCTTAAGTTTACACCATCCTTCACTAACCCACTCAAGTCCGCCTCTATGATAATATTAGATAACTCTGGCGTATCGCCATTTTCAAGCCGAAATATAACGTCATAAACTCCGCTCGAGGACCGTATGTGCTACACAACTACCCGCAAAACCATCTAAATAATCTCCCTTGTATTTGCAAAAGAGTCCACCTACTCCCGCCAAATTGCTATTTTTGTTAAATGACCCATCAATGTTGAGTTTAATACAATTCTTGTCCGGTTTTAACCACTTGATCAAGATGCTACGCACCGATGCAATCAAATCACTGTCCTGTTCCACTCCCCAAACTCTAATATAATCATTTACCACATTCGACACCATCGCTCTTAACTTATTAGTTGACTTTTTCCTTGCTGATTGATCGAATACTCTCTTGTTTCTATCCAACCAAATACACTATATTAGTGCAGCAAAAATACTCTTAATTTCAACCCCTTTTACTGTTTTCTTGCATGATAATAGTAAGTTCCATCACTCAAGTATACCCCGTATACCCCCTGCTGTGATATTTCATTTTCAATATTATCTTCTATGATAATACTATTTTTATTCAAAATATTTTTAAAATAATTATTAAAAGTTATTCAATTATATCTTTTTTTAATATTATTATAAAAATCATAAAAATTAGGCTTATTTAAATTTCTTAAATAATATTTTTTTTAATTTATTCATTCTCTTTTACATCGAAAAGAAGAAAAAAATAATTCATATATAAAAAAGTGTACATACTTTTAAATAAATTAAAAAAATTAATAAAATATATAAAAAATAATATATATTAAATATTGTCAATTTTTTTCTTTTCTTTTTTGATTCGAACAAAAAAAAATATTGTCATTTATTTTATTTTTATCTTTATTTTTTCAACAATTCAAATAAAAAATTATTTTCTTTTCATAACATTTATTTTCTTTTAATATTGATCCTTTATATATTTAACTTTCCCTTCCCAATCAAATTCAAACAATACATTAAATTACATATTATATACACAAAATTCAGTTCTCCTTTTTTCAAGAAATCAATCAAAAAAATTAAAAAATATTCTTCATTTGTTCCTCGTTGTCGCCTAAAGTCATTAGTTTGGACATGAGACATTGTATTTGAAAATCTCGGAATATGGCGGAAAAAGATATTAAAATTTCTCTTTGTCAATTCCTTTATCCTAAAAACAACATGACTGGCCTGTTAGGATAGACGACTCGATAATTCTTAGATGACGTAAATTGTTTTACTCACTCCATGTAATTTTGACGCTACGATGGTTGCTTGCAGTACTACCAAAGCAACCCCTTCTTAGGGTACTAAACACACGATATTGTCGCCATGCTTTGTGATTTGACCCGTTACATTATCTTTGATGTATAATTCCAATACTAGTGACATATCCTTTGTTATTGAACGACACATCACAAAATAGTGATGCATGTCTATCCATTGTGTTTAATTCTTCTTGTATTTGATATATTGGCATTTAATCTTGAATTTGTTCTTGAGTATTCCAATTAGTGTCTAAGAGTTCTGTCATTTGGTGTTTAATTGTGTGAATAATTTATTGATATCAGATTTTTTCCATCATAATGTCTGGCCATTTTGTCTTTCCATATAATTTATAGCGTGAACAAGTTATAGGTTGTTAGAATTCACTCACACCCTTCTTTCTCAAAATCGCTATATCTTGAATCATCCAACCTGTCAGCTTGATGTCTTTCATATTGGCTTCCGTCAATTTATTTTCCTTTAAATCATGGTTTTTGTTATTATTCTCTAACAATTCTTTATATTAGTTTATGTGTAAAGTCAATTTGTTTCCCGTTAATTTATTGTCTTTGTTCATGTGTTTTGTCAATTTCTTCTTTGTACAGTTATTCATTTTGATTTGTGGTGTTGTTGCAGCCCACGTGAGTTTACTTTCCAGACACAAAATGAAAAGGTGTTTGACTATTTCCTCATTGCCTTCACAAAGATTACAATTTACAGTATTTGCACATTTCTTCTTTGCCAAGTTCTTTGATGTGGGTTGTGCATTATTACATCATTTCCACACAAGGATCTAAAACTTTGTCGATATGTTCATACCCAATATGATCCTCCAAATTATTGGGTGTATGTGCTTCGTTATTGATGATGTTTGCGGTTTGTTCCTCATATGTTCATTTACATGTGTATGATATCATGACTTAGTTACATATGTTTTACCTTTCGTTTGTGGCCAAAGAAATTTATCATCCGTATTTGGTTACAATAGCTTGATGTTATTGATTGATGTATGAGTTGGTGCTGGAAATATTTCATTTAAAATTTCTTGATTATATTTGTCGCCTTTATCATTTTTTTAATTATAATACTTTGATGGGTTGACAACCTTTTGATCTCTTTAGTGTGAAAGATTCATTGATCCACTTATGTTCCCAAATCTTGGTGGTGTCTTCTCTGCCAATCAATTATATCTTACGTGTTCAAACTTTAAAATTATTTTTAATCATATTTTCATGTATCACAGATGTAGTTCTTTTTTTTTTTTTTTTTTTTGTCAAAGTATCACAGATGTAGTTCAAACATATTTTCCCCCTAAACTAATCATCTCTTTTAAAAATCCATTTACTACAACGAGATTGTTCTGTGAGTAGTAAATACTTCATTTCACCAAAGAGACAATTAAATACTAAAAAATAATTTAAAAAAACATAATCGCAACTTCACACAATTATCTTATGATGTTTATCCATAACTATTGTTAATCTCTACCATAAACAACATTATTACACCATCATGAAAGATATATATTCTAACAATATCATTCAAACTCATCTTCTTCTTATAATAAGCTCTAATTCACCCCTTTCTAGTCTCTCTATAAGTCTTTCGGGATCGGAGCTATAAAATAGAAAGGGAAGAACACTCTTGTCGCTATACCAAGAGCAAAACCCTAGGATTTATAATTACCCTTTGTCTACCTAGCCAACCTCTAAACTACCAAATGATTTGTTACAAAAGTGTTTATGGGCTTGAATATACAAAGAAATATGCATGGATATACAAATAATATTGCTTTTCGACTCTCTTGAAAGATATATTTGAGAATATTTGAATTTTATAGAGACAAAATCCATTTAATGAAGTCCCACAATTCTTCTATTTATAAGAAAAATCCTTCCAACGTTCTTGTTCACATGTTACTTTTCGGTTGGATATTTTTTAACGTTCGGACGTCCAGTTTTATTTCGTATGATATATGGTTGCATGGCTCAAATAACTACTAACAACTCTATTTGTGTATTTTCTAGTTGTTATCTCTCTAGCCTCTTGGATACCTGCAAATAGGGGTGAGCATGGTTCGGTTCGTCTCAGTTTTTGGCCAAAACCGGAACCGAACCAAATATTTCGGTTTTTATAATTTAATAACCAAACCGGGTGGTTCGCATTTGGTTCCACATTCGGTTTTTGGTTCCGAATTGGTTCGTATCGGTTCGGTTTTGGTTCGCTTCGAATTCGGGTGCTTGGTCAATAATATTTTTACCCCATTTCTTGAAATATATTGTCCAATAGAGACTAATATTCCAATACAATTATACTACTATTACTTGTCCATGTGGGCTATTAATATAACAATTAAATATAAACTTATAATCAAACAATACTTATCTTAATTTACAAAAATACAATAAATTTAAATCTGTTACTTCATACTTCATACAATCATGATTTAAAAAATCAATCAAGTAATGAATACTTATTATTTTAAGTGATATAAAAAAATTCACTAATAGCACCATCGAGTAGTATAACTAAAATTTCACGGAGATGATAAATTCTCAACAAAAGATTCTCTCACACAATTCTTATAAAAAAAGTTCACAAATTCCCTATTTTTTCTTTCGTTAGTTCGGTTTTTTTGGTTCGGTTATTAGGTAGAAACTGAACCGAACCAAAAAATTCGGTTTTTGAAAAATTAAAAACCGAACCATTTGGTTATTCGGTTTTTGGTTTTTTCGGTTCGGTTTTTTCTGGTTCTTTGGTTCGGTTTGGTTTTCTGGTTCTCATTTGCTCACCCCTACCTGCCAAATAAGTCGAACATACACTTGGATTTGAGTCTTCAAATCTAACGATAAAGTGTATTGGGTATCTAGTATCTTTTGCTCCAGATGTCCGTTTTCCATCTTCTCAACTCCAATCTCCAATAGTTTTAGGCATTTTGCCTAGTCTACTTTTATAAGTTTAGTATTCCTTTCTTCTCAATTCCAATCTTCTACAGGTTTAGGCATTCTGCCTAATTTAGCTTTGGAGGTTTGGTTTTCACTTCTTCTCAGCTTCAATCTCCAATAGTTTAGGTATTTTTCATAGTCTTTGTTTTAGAAGGTCCAATACTCTATTTCTAGTCTTCAATCTCTTCCAGTCTCTCCTTCTTATTCATACAAGTATCATCTTATAGTAAGATTATTGGTGGGGGAAAAGGTGTAATAAAATAATGATAATAAAATACAATAATAAAGGACTCACACCCACTCCTACCACGAGAAACTCAATGCAAGTGCACAAATCATTTGCAAGTTATAGTTGATAATAAAAATTCGTTCACCGGGATTTAGTCTGTTAGCTCAGACTCATATAAGAAGAGAAAGCGTAGTAAAGATTAATTGTGAAAACTAAAAGACAGATAAGAAGATAAATATTTATTGGATTTCGTGAATAAGAATATAAAATATTTAAATAAACTAATGCAAATAGATAAACTAATAAAATGTAGATGAGAATTATAGCTTAGGTCTGCTAGTATGCACCTATTCTTCTAAATCAGTATTTTAATTACAAGGGTGATTTAAGCTCTATGGAATTATAAATAGTCAGGATTCTATATTCCTCCGAACACCTGTCAAGGTGGACTTAGGTGGAAACCTAACAATTACTAGGGGACATGGGTAAGGGGACCCTGCGCAATTATCGGTGGTGAAATCAAACCTTAGCAACTATCTAGTTAGGCAAGCCCGTCAGGATCACTACTGCACACTAGACGATTATGTGGTGTTGTCAACAATTGATTCCCCCGTAAGGGCGACAATATAACTACTAATGGGGTAACCCTATACTCGCGCACTAGTAGGGACTACAAACATTAATTCAAAGCACATAACACATATATGTAAATAAATAAGAAGATCAATCAATTAATTGTCATTGCCCCAAATAACATAGAATAAAAATATATCATTCAAAGATTATACATAAGCAAACCCAAGTTATGGGAAAACCAGTTCTACTAGAAGAAAGAAAATTAAAGATAAACTACATACTTGTCACTTGCTTCCATGGATGATAAAAGTTGATACTAATGACTAATAATTAAGCAAGGACATGTTTACAAAGGTAAGTATGTATATTTATAGGATCTAAGTCGAATCTTGGAGTATGGGCCAAGTAAACGAGTCCAAACGCTACTCTAATTCGAATTCCTTAATTGTAGGACTAGTTGACCTCTTGAGTTTGTAAAATTCCTAACTCAGTCTTTACTGGTCCAAATTCAATAATTTGCCCATCAAAACAACAAAATTCAAAGACCTAGCTGAATATCAAAGGGATCCTTCAAATTCCAAGCCGAATTTATGTAACATTCAAAACACTAGACATCTCTTCAACTGGACAAATTATTTTGGCAGCTTTTCCACTTTCCTAAATCAACTTTTTTTCCTTATAACTCTTGTTCCACCTGGGATCTTCTTTCCTTAACTCCTTACATTGATTTGGAATCTAATATATTCATTATAGCTAAGAGCTTCACATTTAACACATAAATTACACTAAAAATGCTCTAAATGTAATAAACCTCCAAATTAAGGTATGCATTAAGAAAGTAACTATTAATAGGGAAAAATCCCTCAACTAAGAACGTAATACACCTAAAATAATGTCTTATGGATATATTGATTCATCACAAATATGTGGTCATAAATTATTATGCATCATAACCCAAACACCCATTCTTCATATTCTAAGGCATTCTTCTTATAAGTTTTCAGTCTTCATATGTTTAGTTATCCTCTTCAATCATCATCTTTTTCATATCTTATCATCTTCACTGTCATCGTATTCATGTATTCATGCTTCCTTGAACATGAAAGCTAAACTAATAATATCAACTTTATCATAAGATCATGCATATTCAAGATTTATTGTTTTGTCACCAATCATCATCAAAATATAGCATTTTACACTAACTATAATTTTCTCGCTTAAACCAATAATTTCCGAAACTGAGCAGAGTTTGATTCACCAGCATGACTCGTTTAATAATCTTCTTAAAATTATGGAGAATTACCTTTTGGGTCTTATAAAATCTATAAGGTAACAATGCAAATTGTTAAGGATTTAGTGGAGAAAAGAGTTAAATACATGAATACTTGGACGTGATCATATCTTTAAACAAAACCATCCTAGATTAGATGGCCACTAATCAAAACTCTTTTGATGAAGAGAAAGTAGTTTTGGAATCTTGACCATTTTTAGAGAAACATGCTCGTGAAGTGGCATAGAACAATCTGATAACGTGTACTTCCAAGATATTGGAGATTCAAAATGAATTAGACCATCACCCTCAACTTATTAAGGATGCTAAATTCAAAGATATTAGTGATTTTAAAGCTTCCAAGAAGTTTAAGCAAGTTGTAAGGTTGCGGGATCCTTCTTTTATGCATGCTAGCTAGATGAATTATTATAATCAACACAATGAGAAAGGTTTGACATTTCCTCTAGATTCTTTCAATGTTCCTTTGAAACCTGGTATCGTCTCGAGTTCTATATCTCTCCCAACGATCCAATTGATAAAGAAAAGGCTACGTAATTCTCGAATATTATTACTCCTTTTGTAACTTCATCAAATCTTTTGTAGTCTTGTAAGAGTTGTTTGTTTGTTCTTTTGTAAAGACTTCTTAGGATCTTCGTGCATTTCATAGAATTTCAAATAGTTTTTTTTCTTGTTGGGATTTATCGTGTGTGCGTATTTTGAGAAAGCATTACTACAATATATGTATAAATGTTCAAACAACATCCATGCCCTGCTTATTTTAAGAACATGATCTCATATATTTTGATTTGGAAATCTCAAGTTATCATGCTTTGCGATAAATACATGAAACTTTGGCTTTGACTATCATAGTGAATAACTTAAATAGTATGCATGAACTAATGGGTTGTTTTGTCATCATACTAATGTTCTTCTTTATTTAAGAAGAACATTAGATCACTTCCCCTAGAGGGTATCACTTTCCACGTGGTAATAAGAATGTAGGACTTATAAACACAACTCGATTACTTTTCAAACTTTCTTTTGACGAGGCACTTTGTCACATTTCCTCATAAGTTCTATTTCTTTGAACATACGTTCAGTAACTCAAAAATGAAGTTCACTTGGAGAATGAGTTGATGAATAATTGTCGTAAGCTAGAGGAAATTCAAGTTGAATTCACCTTCTTCGAGGATAAACTGTTCAAATTTATAAAGTTACAGAAGAGGGAACGAGATCATAAGAGAATGTTAATTCATCGAGCCTTAACACATCATGAAGTTAATGCAAATAATTTATTAAAGCGTCAAATCATCACACATCATCCTCATCTTAATTCGACTTTCGATTGGTATAAGTTATGTCCTAGTATAGGTAAGAGTTCAAGCTCATATTCTCCAACCTCTTATTATTCCCCTTACTCATAGTTGAGATTAAATTGCATTTATTGCTTTTCTTAGTTATAAAAAGAAGAGTCCTCGGCCATTAAGGTATGTTTTCTGTTTCATGCTAACTTTTTTTCATTCATTTTATCAGTTTTTTTCTTGAATATGGCAAGGATAAAAACAAAGTGTATCAACATGTAGCATTGTATAAGCATACCACACGCAATGTATCCCAAAAACATGAACACCCATCATCCTAAACTCAAGCTCAAAGACAACTAGTCATGAGGTATTGCGACTCGAGAGTGGGTCATATGGTAAATTCCTACAAACTAAGGGATATCGGCTTATAATAAGGACTAACAAAGAAAAACACTTAAGTCTCAAAGGGGATAAGAACAACAATCAATTTCAGTTGGCAATAAAGCTAAAGGGAATGAGTGGCTAACAATAACTGCCCTATTCATTTTCCTAGCAATGTGATCTCATTTTCTAGTTAACATCAAAGTTGCAAGTAAAGTAGGTATTTAACTAGTTTGGATCTCACATTCTACAAACCTACTCAGTTTTTTCTACATTTAAAGGCCCTCATATGCATTGATCACATAGTCAAAGTATATCAACTAGTTTCCACCTATTTCCTATCTAATTTTTTTTAGTTTACTTTCTACAACAATAAAACATGTGAAACGGGGATGAGGATAGCGAGTACCCACCCCTAACTCAAAGATGATTCGTGTCACCACGACTCGAAAAGACTTAAAAAGAGAAAAACTTAGAAATATACATGATGTCTCCCCATTTGTGATGATTTAATATTAAGTGGAGACATCATTTTTAGTGTTTAGAAGTCTAAATACTCTATTTTCATATGTATTAGTGCACTTTCCTATTTCTTGTCTTGATTTAGTGATTTATTATTTTTAGAGCATATTTGGTTTAATTATTTATTTAGTGTGAAGCTTTAAAGATATATATGGAGATTAATTAGATGCCAAGTCAATTCTAAGAGATAAAGGAAAGAAAATATACATGTAAATTGGAGAAAAGAAAGGAAAAGCTAAGATATGGAAAGATAAAGTTGCCAAATAAATCTGAATTCTATCACCCACGACCATAGAAGTGATCATAACTCAAGATTGGCTAGGAATTTGGAATAATGGTCTAAAGCAGAGTTAAAGAGTTTTCCGAGACAATCAGTTTCGACTATTGGAACGCATCAAACGGATAAGTATTGAAGCAGTTATGGCCAAAACAAAAAGCGGCAGACTATTACCTTTTCTATATTTTAGGGTTACGAATTTGAGTTGGGCTTGGAGTCCAAGTTACTTGTCTTCCACTCCAAGAAAACGAATTAGGTCTTCTCAACACCTATAAATACACCCTTTAACCTTTGTAAAATAATCCTTGCCTCCTATAAATTAGTCCTTAAGTTTTTAAATCATTAGAGTTATTGAAGAGAGCAACATGAATTCTTTGTATCAATCTTTTAGTTTATTTCTTTCAGGTATGAACTAATTTTCCCGTAGCTTGGATTTTGCATCATGTATAATCTATGAATTCTATTTTCTTTCTATCTAAGTTTCTTTGGGAATTATATGTTTTAATTTGATATTAGCTGCTTACCCATATATTTGATTATGTGTTTTGAAATATTGTCTGTCTTAAACCTGATCACTTTAGGCTTTCTTAATAGTAGTTAGATGGTCGCCCAGAAAGGGTGTCTAATTATTGAAACACCACATAACGTCTAGTCCGATATTGGTCTTGACAACATCGATCCTAACTAGATAGTAAATAGGGTTTGTTTTAATAACCATATCACCAATTGAAGGAATTGTTTGCTTAGGGCCTTGGTAGCGCTTGAAAACCCTATTTTAAACTGCCTCGTGGTTGTGCCGTAGCCCCTTTAGTCGCTCTCAAGGTCTAAGGAATGGGAATTTAGAATCCTGACTAAGTATTTAAGAGCTATTATCTCCCTTATTAACTGAATTTGATAGAAAGAATTAGAAAGATTAGTGCATATCAGCAAAACCTAAGCTATATTCTCTCATCTCATATATTCTCATATTTATTTTATTGTCTCTTAGTTTACTTAGTTTAATTAATCATCTCTTAATTATTCATCTTTATTTTCTATTCCTTTTAATTAATTATTGCTACTCCTAATTATTTGTTCATTCGTGTAACACACTAAGTCCCTGAGAACGAATTCTTCTTATCATTAAAACTTGCATACGTCCTGTAATACTTGCAGTACTGTGCTTGTCTAGGGTGATTAGTGCATTGTTTTCCAGTTTATTTTATCTTATTTTTATCACACTCTAGGCGACACTTATACACTTACACATATTATACAAATACATATGTTGAGAATCAAGGGCTCATACGTTGGTGATCATCATCTTCAGGAGGGTGATGTGAGGTAAGGTATCCATGTCATGCGTTGAAAATAGATATTGATCATTGCGAGAGTGCTGACTTGGGACAAAAGTGTGTTTGCTTCACACAAATAAGTGCTAAGTCCCCAAGTTCTCACTCTTATCTCTAAATGATATCGTTAAACTCAGAACAATTCTCATTATCCTTGGGTGTTAAGTAATAAGATAAGCAGATGTCTAAGGTCATGATATACATGTACGTTAATACGTTATACCAAGACTTCGTAGTATACTCTATATTTTCCTCATGTGGCCAAATAAACATGTCTTCTGCCTGATGATCATATGTTTTAATATGTAATATACGTGTTATTATAGGTTGTAGAAAATGTTGTCCAGAACTTCTGTATCCCAGACTTGATTGTTCGGTCATCGTAACTGTGGTATTGTCTAAATTGTACAATTAAGCGTTCGTATAAGCTTAATTTCTGTATTTTGCTAAGGGAAAAACTATATTTCTCTAACGTCTATTTATAATATGGGGATGAAAACATATAGGTTTATTATGTATTCTTTGCGTTCTACAAATAATATTCACTTAACTTTTCACACATAACAAGAAATATAATAATTACCTTCATAATTATAAAATTCTCTCTCATAAGTGTCTTGATAATCTAAATATATATTGAAAATATAATTTTTTAAATGAGAGTAATAGAGGAGAAGGTATTTTAGTAAGTGAACATTAATTATAGAACAATATATCATACATAGTAGACTACTTTTTTTTTTGTCATTCATAAATAAGGAGATATACAAAGCAAATAAAAAGGAAAAGAAAAATAAAAAACAATGTCTTTACGCTTAAAAAGATTATCAAGATACTTATAAGAATCGACAAGCGACTCAAAATTCTATCATGAAATGTCAATATTTTGTGTCACACACTTTGCTGTAACATCCGCTACTCCGTTGAGGCATCCTTTAACATGACAAGTCCAACCCATAATCTCTCCATCCATTTTCCGAATTTCTTCAAGAATTGGTTGGATCGTCCAGTTAATTCGAGCCATTTTATGATTACCTTGAAAAATTTCAAGGTTGTCAAAGTAGAACGAGGTACTTTGTTGGTTAAGATCGACAGCTGGTCTCATAGGCAAAAAATTGACCCAAGTTTCACCTTCTTTACTTGATCTATTTATACATCTCATCAAAATATTATGGGTTAGTTCACCATCCTTGTCTTCCGCAATTGATGCAACACCTGCAGACTTCCGTTATTTGATAAACGATGCGTCATTTATCCAAGTAATTTTTGACTCATCTTGACGGATAACATTATCCTTATAACGATCCTCTTCACTAGATCCCAATTAACCTTTTATGCATGTTTTCAAAGACATTATCACCAAAGATATACTTGATAAGAACATTAGTTTTACTGTTAATCTCCTTTGTATTCCGCCTTTTCTTCTTACAAAAACTTTCTATTTTTGCTTTCAGGATATGACAAACTGTGCTTAATAAAAGCGCGACAATGAATTTCCTATCCCACCCATTTTTCAGAGTAACATCCAATTGTCTCGATAATACAGTCTTTAATAGACATAGGATACTTATGATCAATTTTAATCTGCATAGACGACAAATCCTAGACTGCACAACTAAATGGGATTTAAGAAAAACGTGTTCAATTGACCTGTCTTCTATTTTCACACCATCCTTAACACGATTCTTTTTCCGAAGGTAAACTTTCATGGGGATCGCCTCGTTACAAACATTCCAGGTAAATAACCTAATGTTTGTTGGAATATTCGAATGCCAGACAATCTTCTAGATTTCACTGTTACTATCTTCACCCATATGCGATGATTGACATGCATTAGCAATTTTATACAGAACAAGACAGTGGTATCTTGACTTTGTGGTATACTTACCAACTTTGGTGTGGGGACAAATATTCTTATCTTCTTTGTCAAGATGCATGATCAAAATTCTAGCAATTTTAGTAGTGATTCCTTGTGTAAATAATTTTCCAATGGTATCCATGTTCCATCCTAATAAATCATTATTAAACAACTAAGCCACGACATTGAGTTTGTATTCAACAAGTTTCTCGAGCTTGAAATTTGTACTCACCCATGAGTGTTCCAAAGAATTCGTCGTCAAACCATTACTAATTTTCCAGATGCGCTCCTTTTCAAGAACTTGAAGTCCTTAAAAATACTCGCCCAACTCAAAAATCTCTTCTTAGCGAGTTTAGCGTCCTACAAGGAAGAATTTGGATAGTTAATGCCTTTAAAAACCTTGGTGACAAGTGAGTTCCGATTTATTTAGTAGTCTCCGTGCCTGATTGGCTAGCAGGGCGATCTTTATTTTGTGGAAATCTCTGAATATAATTCCGTCAATCGATTTAGATCTCACAACTTTCTTCCATGCTACCGAGTAAATTCTTTTGTTTACTCGTATTCCACCAGAAGTTTGCCAGCGGACTAGACGTCTTTTTACACAATTTTCTTGGGAACTCGAATTTTGACATATCATAATTAGGACGGGTTCGGAGAATTTCTTTTTAATAAAAATTTCTTTACCACTATCGATAACAAGTTAGAGATTCAACTAGCTGACATTGAAAGTAGTCTATCTTGATATAGTCCAGATTTTTCATTTTAGATCTTTTTGACAAAAGAAGGATCCCTAAATATTTACCAAGTGAATATGTGTTGCCAATAGTAAGAAACTAGTAATATATTCCCGGATACTATGGTGTGCTATTACTGAAAAGGATTTCTGATATGTTAAATTAATTTTTTCGACCCGATCCCTGGCAATATTTCGCGACCATTAATTTGAAGGCTTCGACTTCTTTTTCGTTGATGTCCATAAAAAATGCATCGTCCGCAAATAAGAGGTGGATATTTTTAGGACAATTTTCAAAGATAGAAATACCCTTGATGTCACCCTCGCTACACTTGTAATTAATTAAGCCAAGAAGACCTTCTGTCCGCAAAGCAAACGTAAGAGCTGATAACGGGTCACCTTATCTGATACCTTGCTTCAGCAAAAACTTCTTAAGTCTCTCCCTATTAACCTTGATCTGGAATGAGACCGAAAAGATACAATTCAAGATCCAGTCTCTCTATTTTTTTTATAGAAAACCAAGATTGTTAAGAATTTTTATTAATAATTCTCAATTTACTTGATTGAAATTTTTTTCCGTATCCAGCTTGATGGTTGCATATTTTTTTTTAAAATTTTCCTTTAGTCTTCATAAAATACGACACTTCTTGAACAATAAGTATATTATCTTGAATACTCATCCCTTTAGTAAACGCCGATTGATTCGGAGAAACAATTTCGTCCATGAAAGGCTGTAATCTCAATGCTAAAATTTCATCGATGATTTTATAGTTAAAGTTAATGCACGATATCGGTATAAAACTTTATATTTTTGTCTCTCTTTTCAATGCATAGATTGCTCGTCCTATCCACCCAGAGGACTTTTTTGTTCCACAAATCTTCAAGGTCTTTATTAATTTTTTCCGCTAACTCATGATTTTGCTCTGACTCTTATTCATTATGTATGTGTGTAGGAATTTTTTGCTACTTGTTAATCAATTTCCAGTTATTCATAAATGTAAGCATGCTCCAACCTGTTAACTCCAAATAAGGCACATCACTTTCGAGATAAAAATCTTGAATACTTTTAATATTGTGTCCTTTTAGTGACACATTTTTTTGTCAGACGAAAATAGAAATAAAAACACGCTACCCTATACCTTTATTACAATACAGTTTATTAAATAACCAAAAACTCTTTATAAGATCAAGATTGTTCCACCATGAGAGGTCTTTTCTCATTCTAGCACATTTGACCGCCAAGTCGGCCACTTCATTTAATTCCTTTTGGTATGGTAGATCTTCCAGTTGAGAATTTTGAATGTCACCACGATAAATGGACGGATTTTCCAATCAACTTTCCCGATTTTGTTAATACCTTGAACGATTTCAAAGTTGTCCAAATAAAAAGAAACACATTTGAGATTAGATTTTGCCACAAACATTTTCAACTATCTCTCTCTATACATGAAATAACTTTTGTTATTTCCACGTGATATGTTTTTCTACAAGATAAGATAAGCGGGAACAAACTGCTGAACTCTCTCTCTAAAAAGGCGATAAAAGGCGATTAGGGCTATTAGGGTTTCTGTGACGTCAGCTTTGATTTCTCGATACTACTTCCGGTGGATAGACCCGGTTTGCTCGCCGACGAGAGCTAGGGGTTACGCCCTTGTCTTGAGGGTTATTAGATATACTACGTTTCAGTTGGAGGTTAACACGATGGATCTCACTTCGGACGGCGGGAATCATTGGTCCAAGTTCAAGGTTCATGGGGTCTGTATACTTTTGGTGGCGGGAGAGTTCTGGTCAGCCAACAACGAAGATGGAGGCCGGTGGGCTTTTCAATACAAGAAGAATCATCGGAGCTTCACCGCCATAACCCGATGTTTGGAGAAAATCGGGTTAATAACCTTAGGGTTTGGACGCAAAGAGTATCTTAGTAAACAAATTGAGGATAACAAGGTCTTAATCTCATCTTACAAATTGAAGGTTTCGCTCGGCGTACTTAAAGATCTTAATAAATCTGGTAGGAGTCGGCGACGAGAACAACTGAGTGGACACTGCATCGTTGAGAGTCTAAAGGTGTTCGAAGGAGGGAGCGAAAATTATGATTTGGAATTTTGGAGAAGATGGAGTAGAGGTAATATTGATATGTTTTGGATAAGAATTTCGTGTTTGAGTAGTGGAATGGAAGAAACTAGAACGATGGGGCGGAAGGCCAGCTGGCACGCATGCACCGCTCTCTCATCGTTCTCCTCAATGGTGATAAGTATATGGGAGTTTCCAAGACACTTCAACCGATTCATATTCAGTAGTGGATTACACGCGGTGGAAAATAAAAACATAAAAGAAATAAATGGAACCGGAACATTACACCTGGCCCACTATCTCGTTTCTTTAACCATGAAGACCACCGATTCGACTTCTCCTTATATACGCTGCAAACGGATCCTTTTCACTTTACACTTTACTTCTTCATTCTTCAGTATTCTCTTTCTATTCTCACTCTGCTTTCACAGGTATTACAAACCAATGGCAACATACTCCCGTCATGCCTTACCGGTAACATTCTTACATCCTGACGAAGAGGAAGAGCTCGGGGTCATCGAGCTGGACATTAAGGTTCGTCGTGTTGAGAACCTAGACCGGGGAAGAGTGCTGATGGTCCGGGTGATGGGTGACGATAGGGTGAATCTGGCTGGATTTCGGCGTTGGGTTTTCGATCGATGGCAAGTTCGTGGCAACGTTTCAGTTTCCGAGATTTCTCAGAACTACTTCAAGCTGGAGATTGACAACCCCAAGGAAAGGGAACGCTTGTGGAACCTCAGACCAGGTATTATGATCGGACAACACGCTGGCTTTACCAAAGGAGATGGCAGCTTCAATGGAACTTTCACCCCATCAAACTACTCTGCTGCATGGATTCAAGTTGGAGGTTTGGCCCATATCCAGAACACGATAGGGACTATTAAGAATATTGCTCGTACGTTTACGGATTTGGAGGAAATTGATTTTCCAGAGGATGATTCAGCGGTGGTGCCAGTTCTTTGCTTTCGTGCAAGCTTCAGAGTGGTTGACCCACTTCCACCAGGTAAGTTTTTGAGACAACAAGATGGTATTGGTTGGGTTACTTTTAAATATGAGAATATTGGTCTTTTCTGTTTCGCTTGTGGCAAGCTTGGTCACAAACGGGAGAACTGTGACGAGCCTGCTGATAGGGAAGGGCTTTCAGCGCCAAAACTTCGTCTGGTTACTTGGAGTCCGGAGAATATTATTAAGGACACACTTGAGAATCCGCTGTATGGGGTGAGGAAAAGAGTTGGTGAGTCGTTTCTATCGCACGCCAGCTACTTTAATTGGGATAGAGATGATGAGGGGTCACATCCAAATCCAGCTGATGGTCAAGATAGGGAGATTCGCTCCAAACGTGGTAATGATCGTAGGAGTTTTGGTAGAACTGACATGATGGGGGATAGCTCTGACTCAAGAGGTGACATTGATATGGGTGGAGATCAGGGTGGAAGACAACAGACGCAACTTGAAGACGCTATTCTAGAAGCAAAGAGGAAAGGTACGTTCGTACAACAGGCAGTGAGAACGGTGTTCATCAGTGATGATGAAAATGAAAAATCTAAGACTACGGGTGATACGGCAGGAAGGGGTAAAGAAGTGCATTCTCCTGAGAACAAAGGAGAGACTGATACTACTAGTGATACTACCGATTCTGATAAGACTAGCACTGCTCGTTTTAAAGGACTATCTAATGCTGGCGCGAAGAAACGCAGGAATGAGTATATGAGATTTCATACTGTCGCAAATAAAAGGCAGAAAACACAGACTAGTGTATACAGTGTGGAAGGTAACAAACTCAGGAAACTTAGCTTGGAGGAACGTATTGCCCTGCAGGATGTTGACTCAGAAGGTGATTTGGGGAAATTACTGGAAAAAGCTATTGATAAGGATAAACAGGAACAGCGCCAGATTGCTGATGGTGTTGTAGCTGATGGTGTAAACACAGATATAATAGTGAACAATGAGGTGAGGACTGGGATGGTTAATCTTGATCAAACTAAACTTAATGAAGAGCAACAAGGTATTATTTTTAGTGTAGCAGAACAAGGAATGGAACACAATGAGGATCAAGATCATAGGAGCATTCGTGGGAGAGGAGGAGCAAGAATTCGTGGTAGGGCTCGACGTGGAGGTAGGGGAAGAAGAGGTAGCAGCCACCCGGAGATGGCTGCGAACCAGGGATGATTGTGGTATTTTGGAACTGTCAAGGCATCAGGGCACCCTTGACAGTTCAAGTGTTGAAAGCCATGGTTGGGGAGTACAAACCAACTGTGGCTTGTTTTTGTGAAACTATGTTGTTGGAATCTGACGCCAAACTTTTTGTTAGGAACCTAAATCTTGTGAACTATTTTGTGGTGAACCCCCAGGGCAGCCTGAATCACTCTGGGGGGTTTTTGTTGGTTTGGGACTCGCAAGTCTCGGTTTGTATTTTGGACTCTAGCCCCTACTTTATTACTATTAGTATTAATGATAGTTTAAATTCGTATTATTATATGTTTGTTCATGCCCCTAATGCTTACCTTGAACGGCAAGCTTTGTATAACAATATTACAGAGTGGAGAACACGGCACGCAGGTCCAGTTGTGATTATGGGGGATTTCAATGACATTTCCAACAGCAACCAAAGGCTTAGCTGTGCTCCACCTAATCAACAATATATACTAAATTTTAATCTGTTTATTTCTAACAATATGTTTACAGAACTTCACAACTATGGTAGTTTCTTCACTTGGACAAATAGACAAGATAACTCGAATGTGATCAAATCCAAAATTGATAAAGTTTTCGCATCTACTGAATGGACTGACAAATTCCCAAATGCAACGGTTTTTATCCCACCTGCGGTGGGATCTGATCATTCTCCCCTCGTTCTAATGCCTAGTGGTAAAGGGAAAAGACACGTGAGGCATTTTAGATTCGAAACAAACTGGTGCCTCCACCCCCACTGTCGGGACATTGTTGATAATACATGGAACACTCCGGTGAACAACACGGCTCTCCAGGTGCTAATCCAAAAAAGAGAGATTACGTCCAATGCAATAGCAATATGGGGAAAACTTGAATTCCCAAATAACAAGAGTAAGATCAAAGATCTTGAACGTCAACTAATTGCGAGTTCTAATGCACCTTACTCCCCGCAACAACAAGGGGAGGAAATCTTGATTCGTGAGCAACTCCTACATTACTGGAAAAGGGAGGAGATCTACTGGTCCGATCGAGCTAGAGACCAGTGGATTCGGTTTGGGGATAAAAATACAAAATACTTTTTCGCACTTACGGCCCAAAGACGGAATTGCAACCGAATTGCAGGTGTCCAGAACTCTGACGGGGTCTGGATACAATCGGAGAATGAAATTAAAGACCAATTTAATACCTTTTATTCTAATCTGTTACATGAACAGGAACCTACAGATCTTAATGAAGCATTACGAGACATAACTCCTAAGGTGACAATTGATATGAATAAC